>CM035444.1:61829603-62357103 GCA_020310875.1 Ceratopteris richardii
GGTGTACTTACTTCGTGATAAGGCTCAAGCTTTGGTAAGTTTAAAGAATGGCTTCAGCTTGTTGAAATTGAAATAGGGAAGAAGATGAAGAAATTCAGGACAGACGGCGGTAGTGAGTTCACATCAACAGAGCTTGAAGATTTCTACAAGAGTAAGGGAATCAAGCATCAAACTCACAGTGGCACATAGTCCTCAACACAATGGTGTTGCAGAACGTTGGAATTGAACCATCATGGAGATGGCAAGGTGCATGTTGAAAGGAAGGGTTGCCTAATCAATTTTGGACAGAGGTTGTCAACACTACTGTCTACATCTTGAATCGAAGTCACACCAAGGCACTTGATGGAAAGACTCCACAAGATGCCTACACTGGTAAAAATCCTTCTGTTTCCCATTTCAAGTATTTGGAAGTGAATGTTATGTACATGTTCCGGATAGGGAGAGAAACAAGCTTCAACCAAAAAGCATCAAATGTATCTCCTATGGTACAACAAAGATAAGAAGGCTTATAAGCTTTATGACCCTAAGGCTAAGAAGATCATGGCAAGTCGTGATGTGGTGTTAAGGAGGAGAAGCCACATGCAGTGGAGGAGGAAAAGAGAGCTTCCACTTTATCATCAGGCAAAGAGGCAATCCACTATGAACCTGCCCAAGAGCTATCCTTCTACAAGAGAAGGAAGCATCATCTTCAGATGATGAGTCTGAAAGTCACCAACCTGCCGACACCCAAGTGGAAAATCCATTGCCATGTTGGGTGAGGAAGCTCTATGATTCTGCAAACCCCATCCCAGAGTCACTAGAACAAGTTGCAGATGGACCGAGGTGATCACAGAGAATAGAGGAACAGAGACAGGCAAGCACCCATATTGTAAACATAGCCTTGATGGCTGATCTCATTCAAGAAGAAGCAAAGGAACCAACCAATGTGGAAGAGGCACTACATGATCCGAATTGGAGGGCTGGCATGCAAGCAAAATACAACAATATCACGAAGAATGAAACTTGGGAGCTAGTGGATTGACCCCCTAAGCGTAAAGTCATTGGCACCAAGTGGGTTTGGAAGCTAAAGTACAAGGTTGATTGTACTCGAGAGAAATATAAAGCAAGAATTGTTGCACAGGGCTACTCACAAGTTGAAGGCATTGACTTTGTGAGTCATTTGCCCCGACTGCAAGAATGACTACTATCCGAGTAGTACTAGCTACGGCTGCACATAAGCATTGGCCAGTCTATCACATGGATGTCAAATCAGCGTTCCTGAATGGAAACCTCAAGGAGGAGGTATATGTGTCTCAGCCACTAGGGTTTGAGGCTCCCCATTCAGAGAACAAGGTATGTAAGCTGAAGACGGCATTATATGGGCTAGAACAAGCCCTAGAGCATGGTACCATCGGATAGATAAGTATCTCTTGGATCTAGGGTTCAAAAGATGTACTTTTGATGCTAACTTGTATGTTCTAAAGAAAGGAGGGAAGACAATTGTGCTTGTACTCTATGTAGATGAACTTGTGATTACAGGAAATGATGATGCTCTTCTTCAACAAACAAAAGATGCCCTGAGTTCAGAATTGAAATGACAGACTTGGGCTTAATGAATTATTGCTTAGGTCCTGAAGTTTGGCAGGATTTAGGGAAGATTTTCATCTCTCAATAAAAGTATGCAAGGCAGATATTGAAGGCATTTGACATGGAGGATTGCAAGGAAATTTCACACCTATGGAGGTCAATGCAAAATTATCTATTGAAGATACTTCACCTCCAGTGGATATTGGAAGATACAGGAAACTAGTTGGAATCTCATCTACTTGTGCAATAGCAAACCAGACATCTCTTATGTTGTTGGCGTAGTAACCAGGTTCTCTAATAAGCTTTGCCAAATCATTGGAAGGCAAGCATGCGGATACTCAGGTATGTGAAAGGAACTACTGATTATGGTATTATTTATGAGAAGGATCATCTCTAGTCGGATACTGTGACTCAGATTGGGCAAGAGATATTGATACCAGAAAATCAGTTTCTAGATATTGTTTTTCTTTAGGATCAAGGATTTTCTCTTGGATTAGTAAGAAGAGTACAAAGCTGCATGTGTTGAAGCATGTGAAGCAGTATGGTTGAGGAGGATCCTATGGCACATAGGAATACAAGGACAGGAGGCTACAGAGTTGAAGTGTGACAACCAAAGTTGCATGGCCATCACCAAAAATCTTGTTTTCCATGCACGTACCAAGCACATAGAGATTCAGTATCACTATGTGCGTGGGTTGATTGAGGACGGGGTCTTGGAGATAAGCTACTATCCTATGAAGAAAATAGCACTAACATCTTCACCAAGGCTCTTGGGAGAGAGCAACTTCTTTGACACTTTCCAAAGCTTGGGATTGGACCAAGGAGGTAGTTCACCATAGGGTGGACATTGAGGGGGGTGTTAGATATGCTCAATACTCCACCCTCATGAGACCACAAATGATCCATGGTGCTCTGAGTTGTAAGGCCCCCATTATGAGGAGAAGCCATTATGAGAGCCCGGACATTTGTGGAACCCTAACTTCCAAGTTAGATGAGGTCTATGTGTGACCGTTTATGGTTGTGGATGATCTTTGTGAGCCTAGCCGTTAGGTTAGGTAGGTCATACACTTCCAGGCCACTGGGTTGCCATTTAAGGTGAAAATAAAGGCCCTATGGTGTCGCACGGTTTCCCCATAGAAACTTAATGGGGGAGTGCAGAGGGGGGCTTCCCCTTTGGGGGATCCGAGGGGCCTATCCCCCCGGCCCGTAAGGCTGAGGCAGTAGGACTTCTGGTCGTGGAGATATTTTTCGATCACGTATTTTACCGACTATTCTGTATCTCTCAACTACGTTTATCTATACCAAACTGCCTTGTAAAAGCTATATAAGCACGGCCCAGGTTGAGCTTTACATAGCATTGCGCACTAGTAAGCCCTTCATCTAGAGTCTGTCTAGATCTCCATCTAAGCTCCACAGTGGAGCGCACGGGTGGAAAGCACCATCATTGTAACTGGTTTATGCTTGCAATCTGAGAATTTGAAATCTCTATCTCTCAGCCTGCGTCTATTTTTGTCTGCGTTTTTCTCTCACTCTGTCTACAGGTCTATTCCGCTGTGCTGTTATTTTCTTACAACATACACATACACATACACACACGTACACATGCATATGCACAAACATATCTATAAACAGATAAAGGACATGCATGCATACATTATTGCATATACACATGCACATACACAGATTAACAGATACTAATTATATACATGGATGCTCATACATATACACATGCATATATATATATATATATATATATATATATATATATATATATATATATATATATATATATATATATATATAATATATATATAATATATATATATATATATATATATAGAGAGAGAGAGAGAGAGACAAACATACACATACATATACACACACATACACATACACATGCACATATGTACACACGCATCTATGCACATACACATGCACATACATAAATAAACACACACATATATATGCACATACACTTACACAAACACATGCACATACATACATATACACACACATAGAGACACATACACTAACACATACACATGCACATGCATACATTTACACACTCATACACATACACATACACAAATATACACACACATACACATGCATATATATGTACACATACGCATACATACACTTATACACATACACATGCACATACTCACATATACACACACATACACATACATATGCACACACACATGCACACACACATATGCACATAGACTTACACATACACATACGCACATGTATATGCATAAAAACGTATCTATATGCACATATATATACACATAGGTACACGCATATACATGCACATAGACACACTTACGTAAGTATAGATATATACCTACAATTGCATACACATAGTTTATACGCACACTACATACATACATACATATATACACACATACACACAATAATATGAATGAATTATATAATTAAAATAATAAATCACATATTAAATATAAACAACAATAAAAATCTTTAAAACAAGACTTTTGATTAATTAGTACCACACAATTCAAAACATAACTAAAATGAGAAAATATATAGATATAAGAAAAGTATGTATATCAATGTAAAATTTATATCCAATGTAATATATCACTAATCATGATCATCCTCATCATCATGATCATCCTCATCATCACGATCATCCGCATGATCTGATGTATCTATAGTGGCATCATGGGCAGAGGTGTAAGCACTCTATGATGATTGAGATCATCCCACCTATCTCTGTCTCTCCACTTATCCATTTATGCATCTCTATATTAGTCTTATATTACATATAATAAACATAAATAAACAAACATATAAAACATAAATGAAAACAAAATAATTATATGAAATTTACTAATACTCATAAAATGACATTTTGGATGATCTTGCATGTACTCACTCACACCTCGATATCCATAATATATATACACATACACATACATAACACACACATACACATACATGCACATATGTACACACACATATATGCACATACACTTACACATACACATGCACATACATAAATAAAACACACATACATATGCACATACAAACACATACGCACATACACTAACACATACACATGCACATACATACATATACACACATGCACATACAGATACACATACACATGCACATACAGTTACATACACATGCACATACATACATTTACACACTCATACACATACACATACACAAATATACACACAATACACATGCATATATACCTAAACATACACATACATACACTTATACACATACACATGCACATACTCACATATACACACACATACACACACACACACACACACACACACACACACACACACATATATATATATATATATATATATATATATATATTATATATATATATATATATATATATATATATATATATATATATAGATATATATATATATATATATATGCACAACACATATGCACATAGACTTATGCATACAAATACACAATGGATATGCATACAACGTATCTATATGCACATATATACACACATATACATGCATATAGACACACTTACATAAATATAGATATATACCTATAATTGCATACACATAGTTTATATGCACACAATTACACACACATACATACATACACACAAACACACCTATAATATGAATGAATTATATAATGAAAGTAATAAATCCCATATTAAATATAAACAACAAAAAAAATCTTTAAAACAAGACTTTTGATTAATTAGTACCATAGACACAATTCAAAACATATTTGAAATGAGAAAATACATAGATATGAAAAAAGTATGTATATCAATGTAAAATATATATCCAATGTAATATATCAATCATCATGATCATCCTCATCCACATCATCCTGTAAATCCTCATCATCATGATCATTTTCATGATCATCCTCATCATCATGATCATCTGCATGATCTGATGTATCTATAGTGACATCATGGGTAGAGGTGTGAGCACTCTATGATGATTGAGATCATCCCACCTGTCTTTGTCTCTCCACCTTATCCATTTATGCCTCTCCATAATACTCTTATATTACATATAATAAACATAAATAAATAAAACATAAAAACATCAATAAAAACAAATAATTATATGAAATTTACTAATACTCACAAAAGCAAATCTTGGATGATCTTGCATGTACTCACTCAGATGTCAATATCCATAATCTCTAGAAAATCGATTTCTTTTTTTGTAAGATATCGACCATAAACATTTTGCTGCAATGAAACAAATAAAAAAGATTAATGATTAGTGTTTTAACTAAAATAAAAACTATACTTTCAGCAATACATATACTTACAAATGTAAACTACAAAACCATGATGGCCAAATCGGCCTGAGTGTGATGTATGACCAAACTCAACTCTCTTCTTTGCAACATCCTACATTCATTTAATGAAACAAAATACATAGATTAAATATAAAACATTTACAAAACACATGACAATTATAAGTCACTGCAATATAAAATATCAATTTGTATACCTTCTACTGAGGAAATGATTCTTGAAGACATAGCTTTCGGCAAAAAAATAGCCACATCTCAGGTGGTATGTTAAGTCTTCTCTTATTTTGTTCCACCATACAATATCTCCTGTTATTTTAATCTCAAACAAAAAAAAGAAATCAGAATATAGAAGAAAACTTTAAATTTATATACATGCATAAACAAACAAACATACATACACTTACACATACATGCTTACATTTATACATACATACTTAAAAATAAACTTAAATTTATAAACATGCATATACAAAAACATACACTTACACACAGATACTTAGATACATGCATACACATATACATACACACACATACATAGTAAATACATACCCACACACGTACATATATACACCATACATGCATACACATAAACATATACATATGCTTACACATACATACATACACTAACATATACATTCATACACATACACATATGCATACACTTAAATATAGATACAAACCGAGACATTCACATACATACACACACACATACATACATACACACACATACATACCCACACATATATACATACATACCCACACATACACATACATAGACATACACATACATAGTAAATACATACCCACACACATACATATACACACACATACATGCATACACATACGCATATACAAATGTTTACACATACATACACAAATACACTTACATATACATACATACATACACTTACATATATATACATACACACATACATGCATACTCTTACACATACATACATACCCACACATACACATACATAACACATACATATATACATACATACACATACATAGTAAATACATACCCACACACATACACATACACACACATACATGAATACACATACACATATACATACACTTACCCATATGTACATACACTTACATATACATACATACATACACACACATACATGCATACACATACACATAAATGCATACACTTACACATACATGCATACCCACACACATACAACACACATACATGCATACACATACACATACAAATACGTACACATACATAGTAAATACATACCACACTCATACATATACATACACACATACATGCATACACATACACATATAAATACACTTACACACATACATGCACTTTCATATACATACATATACACACATCCATACACATACACATATGCATACACTTACACATACATACATACCCACACATACACACATACACATACACACATACACATACATAGTGAATACATACCCACACACATACATATATACACACACTGCATACACATACACATATAGATACACTTACACATACATACATACAATTACATATACATACATATACATACATATACACACACATACATGCATACATACACATATGCATACACTTACACATACATACATGCCTACACATACACAAACATACACATACACACACATAGATGCATACACATACAAATATACATACATACACATAAATAGTAAATACATAACTGCACACATACATATATACACACACACACATACATGCATGCACATACACATATACATACACTTAAACACACATACCTACACATATACATACACACACATACATAATAAATACATGCATACACATACCCAGACATAAAGATACACCACATACATAATAAATACATGCATACATACACATACACACACACATCCACATATACATACATACACACGTCGTACATTTATAGTTTTGTATGTGTATTTATATGTTATAATGTGTGTTTCTGTATATGTGAATATGTGTGTATGTGGAAATGTGTATATGTGAATGTGTATGTATGCAAATAATGAGATTATTAATATCTAGTACATTTATTTGCTACACAATCAAATTCTCATCAGTAAGAGGGAAGTCCATCACCTTCTTCTAATTGGGCAAGGAATATTTATTGTAAATATATCAAAATTTTACTTCTAATATTTGATAGTTACATACATGAATGATATATGTTTTTTTATTGTTATATCATAATCACATTCTAATCAATCAGAGGGTATTCTAGCACCTACTATCCATGCAATGACTTCTTCACATGTGTCCTTTGATAGGAGTTATGATGGTTTTTACTTTCAAGAGCATATTATATGTTGTTGTACATTTTACTATGACATGTATTGAAGACCAAAATTGGAATGTATTGAACATGAGGCAAAGTATGGTAGTTTTGAACATGCACCCCCACTTGATCAACGTGATAGAGCTTGGATATGTATTGATTCTATAAATTAATGTCATTATTTTATTTGAAAATCATATATAAAAACAAATTATACTTAATGTACAAGAATATTTGCTCAATGATGATGATGATTCTCCTACTTATAATGCTAATATACCTCGTACATGTCATGGGCTTGTAGTTCATCAATTACAAGTAGAGGTTTCTCAATATCCTCTACCTCTTGGTTTACATGCTAAAACATCTGAAGATTATCCATTGCCAACTTGTGATCGTCCTCTAGTACAAACACATAATAGAATAAGATAGGTAGGATGGAATAGAGGACTTCCTTTAAATGGAGAGGTTTTTAAATTTTGGGGTAATCACTATATGATTCCTCCCTCCACTATTACTGTTGTTGGTCGTGGTCTCTTTGTTGTGGTATGTGCCTCCGAACTTTGAAGTCACTCTTATGTCATTTTGTGGTCCTATATATGGATGGGGAGATTGGCATCGACTTACACATTATGTTCAAAGCATGAGTACTTATGGATTATACCTAAATGTAGCTTCTCTTGCTAGTAAAGGGATTACACATGCCAAAAATGAAAGATTATATATTGATGGAAGACCTTACACCCATGGAAATATAGAAATTTTAATAAAGAGTAGTGGAGGATATAATAGTTCAATGACTAATTGCACATTGGAGGAGTGTAAAAATAGTCACAAATCACCATACATGAGTATAATGTAGAAAGATAGATAGTTGTCAATGCTATTACTTCATTACATGTTGGTGATGAATTATTAGTGAATTATGGATGGCATAACCCTCCAAGAGCACTATTAGCTAGAGAGCAATGAAAACTTTGTATCCACCTACCTTGTGTTGCATTGAAAACTCTAATTGATTGAAACTCGTTTTAAATTAACTCACATATTTAAATTTATGTTTAAAGTTTACTTCTCATTCATTTATGGAATACTAATGATTTTTATTCATGTGTGTAGATTCCAATGTATGACATTGATGATCTTCCACCATACCGTTGAGAATTTCCAATAAGACCTTATTCATCAAAAGCTTCCATGAGGAGGCTATGCAAAAGTGATCCTATAGAATATGCAAGATTGAAATACCTATATTCAAAAGAAAATAAAGTACAAGATTTTTGAGATAATGATGAAGATGATGGCATGGAAAATTTTGTTGAGGATTGATATCAAAATGACAGCAAAAGTATTGATATTTCTAAAAATGAAAATTATCTTTGAGAAGAATGTCTAAAGCATATATATGAAGGAAGTCACTTGGCACGACTAAGTAACATATTTTTTTCGGCACTATTAAGGTATAACTTTAATTATCTATTTATTTATTTATTTTCATTCATATCACCTTTTTTCATGAACTTATAGGTTACTATTTGAAAAATTTTTACCAAGCAAGAACATTCTTCCTACATCACATGATGAAGTGAAGAAGATAATCAACAATCTTGGTATAGATTATCCGTGTATACATGCATGTCCTAATGATTGTCTTATATAGAGGTGAATACATAGACTCTTTGACATGTCAAAAATCTCAATCTCCTCAATAAAACGATGAAGAGGGTGAAACCCCCAAAACAATATTTTGAGAAATTCTCCTTGCCTCCACGCATTAAACATATGTTTCAATGCCTAAATATCAAGATTTTGACATGGGTATTTGATCATAAGGTACAATGTCGTAATGAGAAATTCCAACACATAGTGAAGCTTTTCAACATAATGATTCTATAGGTCTGATTTGCACAAGAGGCCATGCAATCTAAAGTTAGGAGTTGCATTAGATGGGGTTAATGCATTTTTTATGAAATCCAATAATGGTATATATACTTGTGGTAGTCAACAACTACAATCTCCTGCCATACCTTAACATTAAAAAGGAACATTTAATGCTTTCACTTTTAATGTTGGTAAAAAGACAATTTAAAGACATGAATAATATCTTGCTCCTCCATTGATGATCTCCAAGAGTTATGGAGAGGTATGAATGTCATTGATGTATCAAAAAGCATTAATCAAGACACTTATGCTTCATGGAATTGTGGCTTGGACTATACAATTTTCTAAGATATGGTGTTTGTTCAAATATGATGTATTTTTTTGTTTAATATGTATACAATTGTATGTGAGTTTAATCTAATTATATTTTTATGTTTTTCATGATGCAGGAATATCTACTAAGGGATATAAGGCTTGTCCTTATTGTGGTGATTGGTTGGGATCAATTTATAGTAAGAATCTCAATAAAAATGTTATCTTCGACATTGATGGTTCTTACCTGGCGATCTTCCATTAAAGTTGCAAAAGAGAAGTGACACATTAATGGAAAGATTGAAACATATCAGTGTCCAAACCAATGACACCTATGGATTGGTATCCAAAATGACAGATGGGCCTCTTATAGATCCACAATCCAAATCATCAATGATGATGAAGATCGTGAGAATTTTATGATTAAAGGTAAAGGAAATCGATGCTAGCAGAGAATATATTGATATGGTATTCTCTGGAGTATTGGAGAGTTCAACATCCATCATCTTCTTGATCCTATACGTCTATTCAAGAATATTGAATATTCATTATGGCAACATCTTCTTGGATTAAAAGGCACAATAGCATCAAGAAATGATTTAAAGGATCAAAACTGTAAACCAAATTTAAGGCCAAATATTGATAGAAATCGATAAGAAACAACTGATGCACCTACTCCTTGGATACTTATAGACAAAAGAGATACAAGTATCAACAATAGTATACAAACGATTTGAACACCTACAGGATATGGAGCATCTTTCCAAAACATGTTTACTTGGGATGATAGGAGTTGATCTGTGTTAAAGACACATGATTGGCATAACTTTATGAAGCTGCATTCCTACCTATTGTTAGTGATGGATATACAATGAAAGGAGTATGGGATGTGATCCATCATCTTGGATTTCTTATAAGGGAAATGACATACTTTTATATTTAATATTAAGACTATTTGTTATCTTTTATTTAGAAAATAAAATTTATGATAATAATAGGTGGATTACATCAAAAAAGATTGACAAAGACTTAATCCTACAAAGAAACGTGAATGCAAGGAGCTAAAAATGTTAGATGAAGAAAGAGCTTCCAACATCATTTTCTGATATTCAGGTTCATTTTTATCCATCTTGTGGATGAAATAGAGATGCACGTCTTCTAAACACTTGATGGATATTTTGGGTTGAGCAATTTATGGCAATATTAAAGTTCATGTGCAAAGAAGATAAAAAATAGAAGGATTTACGGCAAAGGGTTGGATGCTTTAGGAGTGCATGTACTATGTTAGTAAATACCTTGAAAAATTTCATGAAGAAGCTCCACGTGCATGGACCAATGATTCTTCTTAAAAAATAATAGATGAGGTATTATTAGGTAAGGGAGTTCCATTTCAATTTACATTGCAAGAAAAAGCAGATGTTTTTGCTTTTGTAGCATATAATACCGAATGCATGCAATCCTTCATTAGTGAGTATAAAAAGAAACTTCAAAATCTCCAAACTAAAAGATGGAAAAACAAAAGATATAGACATGATCTTGATGGTAATAAGAATACAAATATGTCTTCTTTCACGGATTGGCTATATACTCGTATGCAACGAGCTAATGCAAATAATGAACAAATCTCAGATGAACAGAGGGAGTTAATGATAGGTTGTGAAAGAAAGGTAATGTAATTTTAATAATATTCTATTTTTTCACATATATTTATGTTAATTTCTCTCTAATAATTTGATTTTTATTGCAAGCTCGAATGTTCACTATTATGTGGATTTTTGGACAGCATATTTGAATCAAAATGATTGATTCTTTACATAAAACAGAGGATTCTAGCATTGTGGCTTCTTTCAAGCAACTATCACCTGCTAGCTCAAAAGATACAAACCTTATAAATATTGAACTTGGCTATGTAGGAACCATTGTTGGTATCTATGCAATATCATTTCATTTGTTGAGACAGGTAAAAAAAGAAGTTTTTATTTTTTATGATATACTTTATTATTTTCTTAATTACATAATAATGATTTTTTGTCTTCTTATATTTTGATAGGTTATTTAGAAGGTTGATTGGTTTGGAGTTGAGTGTAAAGGTAGTAATTCCATATTGAGAAGGGAATTATTTGGGTTTTGGGAAATTGATTCTTCAATATTTATGTGATTAACTAGAGAGCCATATATTCTTCCTAGGCATATTGAATAAACATTTCTTTATAAAAACTGTGATCCTCATCCTTAATGGCAAATCATTCATGTTCAACCTAGAGCTTGGTCATTTTTTGAACACTTTATTGTTATAGAGATCAAAGAAAGTCATGTTGATGATTCACAATCACATATTAATATATTGGCATCTCAAAGAGAAGTTAGAATCATTGTACATGACAATGATAATAATCTACTTGATGAAGACGATAATACTCTATGTGCTGATTCTATTGATAACAAAGAAGAATTGCCAGAAATTAATATTAGTCCATCAATAGATGATATAATTTATGAGAACATAGATTTAACAATAGAAGATATAATATAAATCAATAAGGATAATGAAGATGATACTATTTTGATGTCTTACCAAAATGATGCTAATAATGAGAACACATGAGTCGATTACATAGTAGATTCTACTCTAGTTATCGATCGTTAACTAGAATCATTTGAATGGGTATCAGACAATAGGTTCTCCTTTATTCAACTAGAATATAGGTGAATCCCACCATAGAGATGAAAATTTGTTCTTTTAAGTTAGAACATGAAGCTCAAGGGTATGCCTAAAATTTGGTATATAGATTTATTTTCGAAGATGAAATTACTCTCATGTATGCATACATATCTGTGTGTATATATGTGTGTGTGTATTCATGTGTGTTATATGTATGCATGTGTTAGTATGCACATATGTGTGTTTCATGTGTATGTATGTGTATGCATGTGTGTGATATATCCATGCATATGTTAGAATGCACACATGTATGTATGCATGTGCATTTGTGTGATATATGAAAGTGTGTTTATGATTGTGTATTCATGCATATGTATACATGAGTGCATGTAGGCATGTATGTGTGATGTGTATGTATTCATGTGTGTTTTATATATATGTATGTGTATATACATGATATGTATATATCTTTATAAGTACTATGGTCCTTGTTGATTGGAATTGCTATATATAGAGGCATAAGGTTGGGAGGAGAGATATCTCTCTAGTATGTGATTGCAAGACTAGATGCAATGTGTATATATACTTCAACCATACAACAAATGCATACAGGTACAAAAGTATAAAAAAAGTATGGTTGAAAATACCATACATGCATATGTGTGTATATATCCGTGTGTGCAGGGTTGGCTCTTGACCCATCAGGAATCCCCTTTTGTGACTTTGCTTACTTGTACCTAACTATCATGTCAAATAAGGTTTCTTGACTGCACTTTTTTTGTCAAGGCTTAGGTTGATTTATTGTGTGTGTGTGTGTGTATGTATGTATGTATGTATGTATGTATGTATGTATGTATGTATGTATGTATGTATATATATATATATATATATATATATATATATATATATATATATATATATATATATATATATATATATATATATATGTGTATATATATATATATATATGTATATATATATATATGTATATATATATATATATATATATATATATATATATATATATATATATATATATATATATATATGTATGTGTGTGTGTGTATAATATATATATATATATATATATATATATATATATATATATATATATATATATATATATATATATATATATATATATATATATATATATATATATATATACATACATACATATATATATATATACACATAAATATAACAAATAAAATCAATGCATACCATGCATTATCAAGATGATGTGCAATAAGTATCCGCATCTGTCTCAAGCACCACTTATGGGAGCACCCAATGCCAAATTCTATCTCCAATGAATTAAGAACATACTTTTTTCTCTCTCATCAAATTGAGTGCAAAAAGAAAGAAAAAGATGTAAGTAAAACATAAAATATTTATCTCAATTTATATGTAAAACTTATGCTTACTTCCATTTTAAGTGAGTAAAACATAGGTAGGAATCAAAAAAAAGCTCTTATTCTTCTTTTACACTCCAAGCCATGACTATTAGTATAAGAAATATTGATAGCACATGTGGAAAATGATGGGCCAATAACCCAAAGAGATCAAAATTTGAGATCTAATTGAACTTATGCTCTTCAATCCCCTAGCATTTCAACACAGCTCTTATACATTACTTACAAATCATTTACACAATATATCATACGTAGGCCATTATCAATGCAACTCATAAGCATGAGATCATCTTCCTTGTGACAATCTTGTATGTGGCATAAATTACCACACATATGAAACAAACAGATGATCTATCTAATATGTTTCAATTTTCTGCAAATAGAACACACTATTGTACTTCATGATGTATTCTTAGAAACAACTTATTCCATATAGTTGGTTTATAAACTCCCTTCACATATACAAACTAAGCATTTGTTCATATATTCCCTACATATGACCAAGATCCAAAGCTTACTAACTCACTTCATATATGCAAAATAAGCATCCGTTCATACATTCCCTACATATGACCAAGATCCAAAACTCAGTAACTCACTTTATACAAACCCACCATAGAGTCATATATTTCATTTATATGAACAAATCACAATAACTTGTTCCATGTATATAATCAAGTCTGAGTAACGCACTTCATAAAAGAACCAACCCTTGTTTCTTATATTTTGTGCAAATGACCAACTCCTATTTCATCATTGGGATTTTGCACTTTAGTTTTTAGCATTTTTTTGTCATTTGTTTCAAGATTCAATCCTTCTTTGGCATCTGCATAGAAGCTTGGCACTTCATCAAATACCACATCTTTGCTTACCTTCACCTATCGTGTGAGTGGGGTATAACATTTATATCCCTTTTGCTCAAGGGAGTACCTAATGAAGATACTTTTTTCTGCTTTTAGATCGAGCTTCATTCTCAACTCCTCTAGAATATGTAGAGATGAAACATAGCCAAAAACTTTCATATGTGATAAGTTTGGCTTTTTACCTGTAAACTTCTCTTCAGGTGTAACTTGATGTATAGCAATAGTTGGGGTTCTATTCATGATTTATACAACATTATGCACAACTTCAACCCAATAACAATGAGGCATATTCTTCTCATCCATCAAGCCTCTTGCTATTTTTTCAATATGTTTATTTTTGCATTCAGCAATGACATTGTGTTGAGGTGTGTACGAGCATGAAAACTGACATCATATTCCATGAATTTTAAGAAAGTCATTGAACTCAATTGACATCTATTTACCTCCTCCATTAGACCTTATTGTCTAAATATACTTTCTTCTCTACTTTCCCACCATTGCCTTAAAATTCTAGAAGTTAGTGAACAGCTCACTCTTCTCTTTCATGAAATATACGCATACTTTCCATGTATGGTCATAAATGAAAGTAACATAAAACCTACAATGGTCCATAGATGTGGTCTTTGTAGGGCCCCAAACATTTGTATGTACTATTTCTAGTACATTCTCACTAACATGCTTGTCATGAGAAAATGATGATCTTGACTATTTACCAAATTGAGATGCTGCACATACCTTTTGCATTTTTGCAACTTTGAATTTGATAGTCCATTGACAATCTCCTTTGACTCCATCAATTTCAGCCTTTGCAACTTTGCATGTCCAGTTTGTTTGTGCTAGATCTCTATATCAACAATAACTCGTGCACCTTTTGCAAATATGGCTGCATTCATTTTAGGAATGTTCACATTTAAGGTGAACATCCTTCCCACTTTGTTTCCTTTGGCAATCAATCATCCATCCTATTTATACTCTTCTACATGTAACCCATCAACATTGAACCTAATCCATAATCCTTGGCCAACCATTTGTCCAATAGAAACTAGATTCTTTGTTATATGTGGAACATGTAGAATTTTTTACCTTCTCGTCCTCCATAGAGAGTGCTATGTTTCCTATATGCTCAATAGGGTGTCATGTGTCATCACCTCTTTCAACATATCCAAGAGCTAGTGATTTTTGCAAACTCCTAAACCATTCTGCATAACTAGTCATGTGATTTGAAGCACCTACATCAGCATACTAAACATTACCATTCGATTTTGAAACATAAGTAGACATCGTATTCATCATAGGATGTTGGACCATGAACAACTTCTCAGAATCATCTGCACTTGTGGATGCATAGTTTTTTGCTACCTTCTATTATTTTGATTCTTCAACCTACAATGACATTCAAAGTGTCCACTTTTACCACAACTCTACCATCCTTTAGTGTCATTACCTGAATCATTTCTTTGGAAATTTCTGCAGCCTCTTTGGCTCCCCTGCCTCAAAACTATCCTCTACCTCATGCATGATTCTTATGTTGACTTTGGTCTTTGTTATTGTTTCCTCTTCCACATCCAAAGCCTTTAGCTCTACCTCTTCCTCTACCAAAGTAGAATACCTGCTCAGAACTAGATTTTTCTTGGGAGTTTCAATCCTCACCAAGATTCTTTTCTTTAATAATCAATATGAACACTAGATCAATAGAATTTGGAATATGTTACATCCTCTATATAGAAGTTCTTAACTATTTATATGTAGCTCCTAAACTACGAAGGCACACTTCTAGCTCATCATCATCTACATTCACACCAATAGTTGCAAGTGACTCACATATGCTTTTGATTTTTAGGATGTAGTCACTTACCGACATGCCCTTTTTTCCAATGTATGCATCTTGTTCTTGAGTTGCAATTTTCGTGCCTTTGTATTAGTCTCATACAAGGTGACCATACTGTTCCAAGCCTCTTTCATAGTCTTGGAATCTTATATGTGTCCAATCATGCTATCGTGTATGCTAACAAATAGCTAATCCATTACCCTTTCATGCTCCTTGATTTCATTCCTCATATGCTCTTAACTAGTCTATAGCCTGATTACTCTATAGTAGCTATGGAGCATTTTCATTCTCTCCTTTGATGTACTTCTAGTAGCCTTTTCCCACCAAGAAATTCTTCATCTTGAGTCTACAATCATGGAATTTGTTCTTGTTGAGCTTATCTCTCATAAGGTGACTCATTCTATCTATGTATTCCAATTCTGCAATTTGCAACACTACAAAGCACTACAATTAGCACTTCTACTTGAATGCTATCGCACTATGACATGATAGTTTGATCTCTGAAAAACATAGTTTTCATGTATCAATAGTAGATGGAATTTCTTGAAATTCTGTATCTGGAATAGATAAATGTTTTCGAACATGAGGCAAGTTACAATTTTGTGAACTGATATGGTCTTTTTGTGGGACCCACCTTGCAAGCTGGAAATGGAGGTTGAGATGGTCGTTTGCGAATTGCACTTGTCCCTGCCTTCTTGCATACTCTTCACCATTGGCCTTCTCCACGAGCTCTCTATACCCACATTGGCTTTGATATCATGTCACGAGGAAGGATATAAGGAAGAAAGCTCACACACACACACACTCACAATCAAAGAGAAGCACACACATAGATTGAGGCAAGGAAGAATGATCTTCTTCTTCTTCCTCTTCTATTACATAAAAGGAATAACACTGAGTCACAACAAAGGAGAACAAAGACATGTTCTCTTTTTCTTTTTACCTAAATACCATTATATGAAGCAAAAAAGTGGGCATTTTAAAATATCTAGAAAGCATCACGAGTCTTGCTTGTAAATATTGTCTTTAGAAGCTTGATCTCAGATCCCAAGTAGTCAAGATAGATATACTAAAATTCTTGCTGCCATGAAAACTAGTTGTTGAGCATGACCAAGAATCCCACATCATGATCTTGGACAATAGATTAGAGTTGAAAAGGTACATGTAAGAATTTGCGAAGCTCCTTCATTACATCTATAACCTCAACAAGCACAGAAGATAGCTAATTAAGAGTTACTCGAAAGTTAGAGAACATGTGTTGTAAAAATCAGAGCATTTTAACAAGGCAATTAAGATCATCCCCTTTGTATGGCTAAGATCCCCATTGAATGCCTGGCCATATTAACGGAATATGAAATACACTTCACAAAAGCATTCCCAAGAGAAGATAATATTCAACAAAATTATACTAAGAAACATTCACACATGATCAGAGAAATGCTCAAGATAAATCAAGCTGAACAATTTACTCGATTATGGAAGGAAGAGTTTAACAATGTTTCTATTCCTCGTAAAGTTAGAATGGGTGAATGTTCAGTTTGCGCCACTTTGAAAAACATGGCAAAAGGGGCTACAACACCACAGGAAAAGCATAATTTTAAAAACCTTCTTAACAACCATCGTGAGAGTCAAGCATTAGAGAGAAAGAAAGCAATTCATCATCGAAGTAAGGCACTCAGAAATCCGGAGCGTTATATGTGTTTGTTGATCGATGGTATGGATCAGAAAAAAACTTGTTTGCCACATTTTTATCGCATCCCTAAGGACATTGGAGATGAAGTCCTTGTGCAAATGCATTTGGTTGGCGCTTTGGTATACAATGGAACTGTAATGTCCAAGGTTTTCTTCACATATCCGAATGTGCATAATGATCCAAACCTTACAGTTACTGTCAATCATCGTGTTTTGCAACTAGATAATACTCCAAGAGAGAATAAAAATTCTACAATCTTTGGATATTTAAGCATGCTTGTTGAAAAACAGGTATTTCAGAAGGTTAAGGTAAATTTTCTTCTGGTTGGCCACACTCATGATCACATTGATCAAATGTTCAGTACTTTCTCTAAGAAGTTGGCACGTAACAATGCTTTTACTCTTCCGATTTTATCTGAGCTGATTTCAGAAGCATATACTCCAAAACCAGAAGTTCAACACCTCACACAGATTTATGACTTTAAGCACTTTTGCTCAATGGGCCTTGATAACAGTGCTAAGGTTTTGGCTCCATTGCACAATATTAGTTTCAACCATGTATTCTTGATGAGGAGGGTTGATGAAATAACCCTTTTATTTGCAAAGCAGTATTCATCTTCTCTTGGGTGGGAGCCTAAAGAGGGATGCAGTTTCTTATTGCAGGTGCCTAATTTGTCTACTGTAACAGTGTATGGTGCAGAACAATCACCATATGAAGATAAAAACAATACAGAAAGATGTGGAAGTGTGGTTGATCAAAGTAAAAGCTGGATGCATGCACTCATTGAAAAGAAGAGACATATTGAGCGTGCAAAAAAATATGCTGGAGATCAAGATGTATCTTGGTGGGAGGACTTTTTCAATCATCAAGAAGAGATTATACAGTATACAATTGCAGGTCACTGGCCAGTTGATGTTCCATTCACATGGGATTTTTGTACACAAAGATCCGTGAATGTGGCCCAAGCATGTAATGCAGATGCACTTCAAAGTTTTATACATCCACCAAAAAGAAATATTTATGTAGGCCCAAGGATGACAAAACAGGCAGAAGCAAGATGGCAAGGAAATTTAATAGAGATAAATGTTGGAACGCTTATTGCAGTACTTGCTGATGGTGATGAGGCTACCAGACCATTTTGGATTGCAAAGGTTTTAGAGATAACTAAAGATATTGATCAGAGAAGAATAGAGGCTTTGGTGGTGCATTGGTATTACACTAAAAGTAGTAATGCATTCACAGGTAAATATAACTTAGAAATGGTGTGTGATGCTAAACGAACAGGTTCAAAAAGGAAAAAGAATATTCGAAGCACATCCACTCTTAAAATGGATGATGTAGATATTCTTGTTTATGATTTTTCCTTGACAAAAACTGGTCACTTGAGGAAAGCAACCATCAACATGATAAAACAAAAGCTTCCAGATGTATGTGGTACAGGAAATCATAGGAAAACAAGAAGAGTTGTGCATGATCCTGCAGAATTTGGTATGTACGTGGATGAAGATAGAGCTCTTGTGGATATAGAAGAAGAAGAAGAGAGCTCTCAACAGTATGAGACTGAATCAAGTGCATCAGATGATGAGGGTGTAGACATAGATCGACAAAGTTGTGAGTTGCATTGAAGCTCTCAGACATTTTTAGTGCTTATGTAAATGCCTCAAAGTAGTTTGGTTAATGAAACCATGTTTTGTAGCAATTTTGAATAACAATCAGATATCCACCCATTAAAGATATGTCTAAAATGTTATTTTTGTGTAAAAACTATTGACTTCTACATTCTTATATATATTTTAGACATGTCAATGTCTTAGCATATAGATTTTGGACATGTCAATGTCTTATCATATACATTTTGGGACACGTCAATGCCTAATATAGTGAAATTTTGACTACATTTTGAGCTCATTTTTTTTGAGAAAATGACAAAAAACGTCAAAAATTACTTGTTTTCACCTCATTTTTGTAATATATGTATACTGGTGTAAAGGAATTCCAAAAATGAGGTGAAAACATGTAATTTTTGACGTAAGTGTTCTCTTTTTACGACATAGTTCTCGTTTGTTACGACTCGCTGTTGAATGTACAAGAATGACCTAAAACAACAATACAACAAGTGCAATATATAAATAATAGTACATAAGGAAAATCTTAATGTCTGCAAATGAGTGAGCTAGCAAGAAACAAATGTGCCATCACTCTCGATAGATAAATCTAGTAAGGCTCAATGAAATATCCCTAAAATATACCAACATGACCACTATACATGTTAGCAAAAGGAAAAACTGATACATGTCATCTTGGATCATCACATGTTGAGCTTGATATCTCAACAAGTTCAACATACATATGCATACTAGCATTCCATATGGATAACTTTATATATCATGGAAGTTTAGCACAAGCACTCATAAATGTTTGGAACCCAAAAAAACTTACTACATGTTCTCTTCCCTTGAAGTTTGTTCCTTTTCTTGTCATCATAATATATATATATATATATATATATATATATATGTATATATATTTCCAAACATGCAACTTTCCTTCGCCTATATCACTTCACATTATCACATCAATGCAATCTATTCATTCAAAAACATACGTAAAACTTTGAGCAGATTGTTAAACAATTACAAAGAGAGAGAGAAATATAACAAAACTTGTTTACTTACTTTGTCCAAATAATACACAAAACGTATAACAGATATATAGAAGTGTTGTCGTCGTTTCGCTACAACTTAAAAACGTCATCCTAAGTGTAGTTATGGGAAGCCACAGTGCTATAGGAGCCACATGACTTCATGCACGATAGCTGCTTATATATGTGAATATTTCTTGGTGGTTATTTAGGTGATTTCCTTTTCTTCTTGCAAAATCTAAGGAGATAAAGAGCCTACATAATCCTTTGAAAGAAAAATCTGATGAATGAATTTTTATGTTTTATTGATTTACTATTTAAGGAAGATAGCTAAGGGCACCTTCATATGCATTTAGAGCATGAATTCTAAGATAATAGTTGAAGAGAGAATTCCTATGAGAAAGTGGATGATGGGAGATGAATCAATATGAAAGCGTCCATTGAATCTTGCTATATTTTCAACAATGCCTCATGTACACTATGCTCCCCGAGGGTCTATATCACACTGTAGTCCTAGCTACCTATGCATGTCCTCATAGGTACCTCTACCATGCTCTCACGAGGTGGAGGTGGTATAGATGTCTTGAAAATGAATAGATAAAAATGAACAAAACATGTGTTATAATATCATTACAAATATTAATGTATGAAAAGAAACATACCTATGTGCCGATAAGACTCTTACTGCAAATGGAGCCACAGAGGAGACTTCCTCTGGCCATTGGTTAAGCATCTGTATGGTGAAGTATAGTTCCTCATTGGGATGTCATCATAATCATGCATCGCAACCCCTAAGGAATCAGATGGAACTTTCCCTCTCGTAAGATTCTTTATGAGAGCAAGTTTTGCCTTTCACTCTCTACTACGATCCATAATATCTATACATATAAAACAAAATGGATTAGAAATCAATATATATATGTGTGTATATGTGTATGTGTGTGTGTATATATATGTGTGTATGCATGTGTATGTGTGTATGCATGTGTATGCATGTGTATGTATGTGTGTATGTGTGTGTATATGTGTGTATATGTGTATATGTATATGTGTGTGTATGTGTATGTAGGTATGTATGTGAGTGTATGTATGTGTGTATATGTGTATGTGGTTTTGTGTGTGTATGCATGTATGTATGTATGTATGCATATGTATGTGTGTGTATGTGTGTGTCTCTATGTGTGTGTCTGTGTATGTGTGTGCATCTATGTGTTTGTATGTATATGTAGGTGTATATATCTATGTGTGTGTATGTGTGTCTATGCATATGTATGTATAGTGTGTGTATGTATATGTGTGTATGTGTGTGTATATGTGTATATACACATGTGTATGTGTAAACACGTATGTATGTGTAGTGTGTCTATGTGTGTTTTTATGTGTATATGTGTGTATGTTTGTGTGTATTCATGTGTATGTGTGTCTATGTCTGTGTATGTGTATATGTGTGTCTCTATGTGTGTGTAATGTGGGTGTATGTATATGTGTGTGTGTGTGTATGTATACATGTGTATGTGCTAGCATCTACATGTGTATGTGTATGTGTATGTGTATGTGCACGTGTATGTGTATGTGTGTGTATGTGTGTGTATGCATATGTATAGATAGTGTGTGTATGTCTGTGTATGTATACATCTGTATATGTATGTATGTGTGTGTATATGTGTATGTATACATGTGTATTTGTTTGTATGCATATGTTTGTGTAGTGTGTGTATGTGTGTTTTTATAAATGTATATGTGTGCAAGTTAAGGTGTATGCATGTGTATGTGTGTAGGTGTGTGTCTCTCTGTGTGTATCTTTGTGTGTAAAATGTGGGTGTATGTATAGTGTGTATGTGCAAGTATCTAGATGTGGATGTGTATGTGTGTGTATGCATATGTGTGTGTATATGTATGTGTATGTGTGTGTATATGTGTGTATGTATATGTGCATGTATGTTTATGTATGTATGTAAATGTGTGTGTATGTGTATGTAGGTGTGTATGTGAGTGTATGTATGTGTGTATATGTGTATGTGTGTGCATGTATGTATGCATATGAATGCGCATTGTGTATGCATATGTATGTACATGGGTGTGTATGTGTATGTGTGTCTCTATGTGTGTGTGTATGTGTATGTGTGTGTCTCCATGTGTGTCTATGTATATGTGGGTGTATGTATCTATGTGTCTGTATGTATACATGTGTGTATGCACATATATGTATAGTATGTGTGTGTATGTATATGTGTGTATACCAAATTATGTGTGTGTACACATGTATGTATGCATATGTATACATGTGTATGTGTGTGTATGCATATGTACATATAGTGTCTGTGTATGTGTATTTTTATATGTGTATATGTGTGCATGTTTTTGTGCATGCATGTATGTATATGTGGGTGTTTGTATATGTGTGTGTCTATGTATATGTGTGTATGCATATGTATTTATAGTGTGTGTATATGTGTGCTATATTTATATGTGTATATGCATGAGTGTGTATGCATGTCTTTGTATGTGTGTAAGCATGTGTTTGTATAGTGTGTTTGTGTGTGTGTATATGTACATATGTATGTATGCATGTGTGTCTATGTATGTGCATGTATGTGTGTGTATGCATATGTGTGTATGTATGTATGTATGTATGTGCATATGTGTGTATGCATGTGAGTTTATCTATATGTGTCTATGTGTGTGAATGTATATGTGCAAGCATTTATATGTGTATGTGTGTGTATGCATGTGTGTGTGTGTATGTCTGTATGTATGTGTGTGTATATGTCTATATGTGTGTATGTATATGTGTGTATGTATGTGTGTATATGTGTGTATGTATGTGTGTGTATATGTGTGTATATGTGTATATATGGATGTATATGTGTGTGTATATGTGTGTATGTATGTGTGTGTATATGTCTGTGGGTATACATGTCTCTCTCTCTCTCTCTCTCTCTCTCTCTCTCTATATATATATATATATATATATATATATATATATATATATATATGTGTGTGTGTGTGTGTGTGTGTGTATGTATGTATGTATGTATGTATATGTGTGTGTGTGTGTGTATATATATATATATATATATATATATATATATATATATATATATATATATATATATATATATATATATATATGTGTGTGTGTGTGTGTGTGTGTATGTGTATGTATTATGTGTGTATGTATGTGTGTGTATATGTGTTTGTGTGTGTATGTGTGTATCTTTGTGTATATGTGTGTATGTATGTGTGTGTATATATGTGTATGTATGTGTGTATGTATGTGTGTGTATATATGTGTATGTATGTGTGTATATGTGCATGTATGTGTGTGTATGCATATGTGTGTATGTATGTGCATGGGTGTGTATGTATGTGTGTGTATATTCTTGTGTACCTTTGCAACATCACTCGCTTGATTGCTCATCACTTGCTCAGTTTCCCTCTTCAGTTTCTTCATTCACTCTCTTTCACTTGATCCTGGCATAGATGTGTTGGGAGAAAACAATTTGTTTTTCAATTCCTATAGTGTTGCTTATGTGATGCAAAAGCATCATAGGTATTGGGAGCCCCTGAGTCCCAGAAAGCAGGGGTAGAACTTGCGGATCTAGAGATTGTTACAAAGGAGGGTTTTTAGAAACAATCAAATTTTTGTATCAAGGTATAGTCAACAATCATGAATATAAAACAATGATGTGTTGTGGAGATTGGTTGTTTGGATATGTGTTAATAAATGTTTTAAGTCATTTTGCATAAAATCTCATGTAGCTTTCTTCTTGAGCACTTTTCTTCCATCTTCTTCTCTATTTTGAAGCTTCCAAGGTTTTCGACTCCCATGTCTCCCTAATGCGAAATTGTTTCTATGTTTATTGTGCTTGTTTCTCTCTATTTCGCTTGTCCATGTGCTATTATTTGATCTCTTATATGGCGATTTGGACTTGTACACTTTGTATGGATGTATCTTCACATACTTGATTGGGTTATGTACTTGGCTTGACAATTTAATTGTGATCCATATCAGTTGATGTCATTGAACCATTGGTTGGAATTACATTAGCGGGTCTATATCAACTCTTGGGCATCATTGTTGGGGATCTTGTTGCAAATAAAGGTTTTCTACAGATGGTTGAAGCTATGGGAACATTCGTGAGTGCTTTAATAAGAATATTTGATTGAGTTTCTTGAATTTTTTTGATTTCTATTCAAAACTAAAATGTTGAAGAAATAGTCTTGAAATCCACATAAAACAACAAAATCTAAGTGATAGTATCGCTGCATGACAAGACCTGTGTCTGGTATTGTGAGTGGAGTATCATGGGTTGGAGAGTGACCTTACATTTACAGGCACATAGTAGTGATAAGGAGAACCTAAGGTACACATATCTTCAAAAAAATTTGAATTTGGCCCCCAAAAACTCCAAGTATCATGTCTGGTTGAGATTTGGTATCGTGATACCAGAACTCTCGTGTATCACAATACTTGTTGAGGTATCGTATCGTGCATACCAACTTGAGGTATTATGATACCATTTTGGTATCGTATCGTCAAGTGCTGGTATCACGATCGTGGTCGCCCCTATGGTATGGTATCGTGTTGTTCATGGTATTGCATAGTCGACCGAGTGATATCGTATCGCGTGCCAGGTTGGTATCATATCGTGCCTATTCTAGTATCGTATCGTGAAAAAAAGTGGTATCAGATCATTCATAGAACCAATATCATATCGTCTGAGTTCCAATATCGTATCGTGGGTTGTACTAGTATCATATTGCATAAATTTTTAGTATCGTATCGTCTGTCACTTTGGTATCGTATCATCCACTAACTTGGTATCGTATCATGTGATTTTTGGTATCGTATCATCAGCAGATCAAGTATCGTATCGCCAATTGTTTTGGTATCGTATCGTGAGAAGTGAGGTATCGTCTAGCGGGTGGTATCGTATCGTTTAATGTGGTATCATCCATAGTGGTATCATATCATGAAAACCTGGTATCGTATCGTCTATCCTGAGGCACTCCTCAAGAGATCGTGTTTCCCTGTTTTAACCCCTAGAACCCTAAACTAGCATAATTTTCTCATACAAAATCTGTTTGGTTTGATTTTGGGTTTGTTGGAAAGCTCGTGGGGAGAAGTAATATGTGGATTATTAGATACAGTATTTTGAAGTTGACTCTCATGTTGGACTAGGAAGCAAGGGGTTCCACAAGATTTTGAGTAATTCAAAGGACAATTTTGGACATGTAGACAAAGCTTATGAGCCTAACATCAAGTGAACACTTAGAAAGAGATAGATAAAGTACCAAATCATCAGAGGCTAGTGTCAACCACACAACCAAGCTGGGGACTCACAACTCAGTGGTTAGCACTACGTGCTGAGTTTATAGACGAGTGAGTCCGAAATGGCATTTAACTCGGAGAGACTCTTGGCTTCTAAAGACATACATAGTTTAGTACCTAGGGAAGGTTTTATGTCTAGAGTGGAAGGGGAATATTGGATGTCTCTTTAGTACATATCCACTAACTTGAAAGGATTACCCATCTACCTCGATAGTTTACAGAGGTCAGTAGCAAGAATGATAAACACTACAAAATCTGAAATAGTTCCAAGATTAGCTGTCAAGTATGAAGGAGGAGTTTACATGGACAAGATGGGCCAGATATATGTAGTGACCGAGAACCCTGATCAGATTAATGAAAGAGGAGAGTTAGAGGGAAAAAGAACTTCTGGAAGAACCAACGATGGAGGTACGGTGACTACCCCTAGGGGAAAGTCAATAATGACTCAAGTATTGCAAGCGGACAAGATACCCCAAGATGACTATCTGATGGATGTGTACTTAGTACATGGATCAGACCTACTCTTACAAACTGATTCACGGACACAAGGAGAAGGCATCAGTAGCCCAACAACTATATATGAGTTAAGGGATCCGGAAAATCCATCTAGATTTACATACCTAGACCAAAATCAAAGGAGATATTGGCCTATAGATAAAGTAGATAGGTCTAGATTAAAGTACATGGGTCTACCTATATTCCCACATCAGGATCAAGAAACTACCTCACAAAACCCATCAGACCAAGCAAAGAATGGAAAATGCGATGTTAGGACAAACGAGTCAATGTAGTATACCCAACAGACTAGACATGCAATTCACCATGCCAAGAATTAATGAAAACAACTAAACTATCCAAGGAACGAAAAATATGAATAGAACCACTTTTAGGGCAGAACCACCTCAAGGTGTAGGAGCTAGAATACAACCAGTAAAACCTACTATTCCCATCATAATTCGATCCCCAGAGCCCGACAGAAGATTGATTCCAATCCAATTGGCCAAATGTATGTGAAATCATTACAATGGCACAGGAGAGCCCTATGACCACATTGCAGAATTCAAGCAGGTGTTGCATGCTGTCGGAAGGATTTCCTCACTCGAATTGTCATATGGAAAAATAAAAATAATTTGCTTTTGAGCCAGTTAAATGATATCTCTCTCATATTTTTTATAATGCATTGGTTTAAAATGACTCATGTTTTTCTTTTGAGTACTTGCAGATAACAAAAACAAGAAGAGCTGAATTAAGAGAAGACCTCATCTCTATTAGTTAAAGACATATTTGTGTATGTATGTAGATGCAAGAGAATAGGTAAGAATGTATGATAATGTTTGTTAATTCTAATGTTTATATTTATGCATATGAACTTTCATGTTGTTGAGAATATATCTTAGCTTTAAAGTTAAATTCATTTATGTGAATGTATTCCTTAAGAAAAGGTCTAGCACCCTACATTATAAGTGGTTTAAACCCTATATGTTTACTTATTTAAAAAACTCAAGAAAACCCTAATATGAAGAATAAGATTAAGTGCTTGTTTATATGTAACTGTTGGAACTCTTCATGTATGTAATATAAGACTTTAACCCTAAGTGTATGCCTATTAAAGTTTATGAATAAGAAAGAGAATGTGATCATCCATGCCTCTATAACTATATGAATGGGTATAGAATGTTTTAACTTTTATAGTATCAATATATAAATATTATATATGTACATTTCTATAATGTTAGATGTTATGCTATAATATGAATATATGTATTATAAGTTTAAAAGTATAAATGATTAAACTTTAATAACTAGATAAGTATATGTGAATATTTCTATATAATTATATACGTTTTTTAATTATAGAAAATTGTTTAATTAATAAATGAATTAAATTGATATTTATAGTAATACTATAATATATATATTAGTTTCACTATATATTTTAGGATATATATAACGTTATATTCATTAGTTTATAGAGTTACATAGTTAAGTCATGTTATATTTATTTAATATTAAACAAAACAAATGCACTCGGTATTATGCATGAACGTGGCTGTTAAACTATGAGTATATGTGGAATGCATGATAAGTAACTAATTGTGTGCATGGCAAGTTGAGTGGTGTGCATACTAATCTGAAGCCTATAAAATAGAACTATTACTCAATGAGAAACCTAATGATCTTCGCTGCAGATCATTGAAGAGAATTCAAAAAGGAGATTACGAGAACAGGAACATATGAAATTGGTATTGTATTAGCTTTTGTATAGGCTTAAATCCTAAAGATTTCTAGCACTTCCACTTTTCGATACAATTAAGATTTGTATAGGCTTAAATAGATTGATTTTGAAATTCTTTATACTGTTTCTCTGAAAATTAATTGAGATCTTTACTTTTTTATTTCATATGTCTAAAGAGATAGGATCTACAAGTAGTTCTAAACTAGTATCTACAAACGATTCTGATATTAAGAATCAAGAATTAGAAAACTTAATAATAGGAACATTGCTTCCGTCTTCAATTGATAGTTCAAATAATAACAAAAATATAGAAGTTGAAATTATTAAAGATAAAGTAGTTAACGAAACTTTACACACGTTAGATTACGATCGTCTTCTTTCTAGAATTTTACCTTTAATTACCATAGTTTTGCCAAAACCGGAGGACAAGAAAGACTTATTCCCACCTAATTTAGTTAGAAAACCTAACTCAAATCAAATTGAGAACGAAGAAGTTGACTTTGTTAAAGATAAAATTACAAACGAGAACTTAGTTATGTCTTATCAATTAGAAGCTATAGAACATTATAGAAATGCTCATCCTTACGGTCCTTAGTCTAAATAATTAGTTCTTAATTTACACTCCCATATATTAGAAACATATAGGTTTTTATCACACCTAAACTGAAAAATCAACCGAAGGCCCTAGGCATACTTAGAAGCACCCTGCGTGCAGTCACACGATTAGGTTAGCGAGATTCTTTTGGATGAACGTCAGCCTCCCTTCACACCCCTCTACGACAGCTTTGGTGAACCCGACGTGAAACGTGACGATAGTGTGCCTAGGACTTACCTTACATTTTCAGTTTTGATTTAAATCTCTAATTTCATTTTCTTCTTGTATGCAGAAAAATTGAAGATTGAAGCTGTGACAAAACCGTGGAAGAAGGATTTCCAACTGGTGGAGCTTCGTCGTTTCAAACCCCCCCCCCTCAACGTTCAAGAGAATCAAGATAAATTTTGTGTTTTAGATTGTTTTAACGTTTACTTTTGAACCTCTTCAGCAAAAATATCATCAAATAAGGTGTTTATTTTAAGTTCTTTATTTTTAGTTTACACACATCACTTTAAAAGAAAGTTGTTTTCATCTGCACTTAGGATCTAAGCACTTTTATATTAGCATTAAAAGAGTATTTGAATCTTTCTTTTGTATCTAGGAAATATAAATTTTACTTAAAGCATTTAAATATCTGCATTTTAGGAAAAGCTATTATTTTTGCATCATCAAAAAGAAAAGATTTTAAGTTTTGAAAAAGAAAGATTGTTTGTTTTATTTTCATTGCATAAAAAGAAAGCTTATAGCATAAAAATAGTTTAAATTTAGGTTTCTTTTGACTTATAGTTAATGCTTTTATTTCTTCAAAGAAATTAATTTTAAAGAAATTAATAGTAAACTAAAAGACTTAATTCAAGAAAAACTATTTTATAAAAATTACCTTATTAAAAAAAAAACCCTTTAAAATTGAAAAAGTTTAAAAAAAAAATTAAATCTCTAAAAAACTTAAATTCAAAAAGAGTAAATATTAGAGATAAGTCAAAATTTAGGTTAAAGAAATCAATTAGACTTTAGAAAAAGAAGATTAGAATTAGTAAAGCTTAGGACTAGGGTAAAGCCATCCCTGGCTTTATCAACTAGTGATAGATTTAGACAATTTAGAGAGCAATTAGATCCGGCTATTAGGGAACTTCTTCTCTATTCGAAACGTTATCAAGAACGCAAGATGGAGGAGATGTTTAGGAACATGATGATAGAAAAGCAAGGGACACGTACAGTCCAAGCTATTCTAAAAGAGAAAGGAAAATTTACCGGATTAAACATTACGGAATACCTGGATGCATTTGAGGAGTAAGTGCAAATCGAGGGATTACCTGAAGATGTACTAGTGAAATACTTTGGACGTGTAGTTTCTAGTTCAATTCTAGAATCTATACAAGAACACGCTGAAAAAACTTGGGAGGAATTTAGAAAGGAACTTCATAAAATGTTCTACCTCGAGGATTTTAGCTAGCACAGTCGAGAAGGTTTTTTGCGGTGGTTAAACACTGTTAAGAGCAATGAGTCTTTAACTCATCTTCACGGTGAGTTTATGAGACGTCTGGCTCAACTTCCTAAAGATGACAGAAATGCTATTAATCCAGATGTAATTATATATTTTCTTAAGATACTTAATCCTGAGGATAGGTCTGAAATTGAAAGACGAATAGAGGAGCCAGGAAAAAGGTATGGGCTAACTGATGACTGGGAGAAAGTCAAAAAAGAAATAGAGGCTGTTGCTCAAATGAAACAAAGGCAAACGATTTTATATTCAAGACCTAATGCTTCGCAGCCTAGAGAGACTCTTGCTATAAGGCAAGTTGATATGCCAATGCCTGCTACTATGGCTACGGCTAATAATACAACTGCTACTGTTCTGATTCATCTACACAACAAGCAAGAATCTTTTGATTATCCTGTTTATATATGCTTCCTGCTAAGATTTGGTATCTCTGAGACTTGGTAATCTCTCCTTCTTTGATCTTTATCCTAGGATTCTTTGGTCCATATGTGAGAATAGGGACTATTGGCTTAGCCCATTCTGGTGCTATCTCAAGGTTAAACAAATATGCATCTGGTAATTCATCCACTATTCCTTGAGGAGCTTCTCCTGAGGTTAATCTCGAAAGGTGGTCAGCTCTAAGATGTGTCTTTCCTTTCTTGACTACTACTTCAAAATCATACTCCATGAGTAATAGAAACCAACGTATTAGTCGTCCTGTGTTACATGGTTTGTTGACTAGGTACAATAGGGCTTGATGATCTGTAAAGAACTTGAATTTGTTGGCCAACAAGTAGTGCCTAAACTTCTTTACTACGTAGATCATCCCTAATCCTTCTCGTTCCATCGTGGTGTAATTTCTTTCTGCTGCATTCAATTGTCTGCTCGTGTAAGCTATGGGGAGATCTATGTTACCTTCACTCGTGGGTTGTGCTAACACACATCCTATGGCGTAATTGGATGCATCCACATGTACATGGAATGGCTTACTCCAATCTGGGGTAGTCAATATAGGTGCTGAGCACAAGCGTCGTTTAAGTTCATTGAATGAATCTTCACATTCATCCGTCCATTCAAAATTAGTTAAAAGAGAGTACAAAGGCTTGGCTATGATTGCATACATGTGTATGAATCTCCTATAATAACCGCAATGGCCCATAAATGCTTGTACCTCTTTGATGTTTGTCGGCTTAGGTAGATCTGCAATTACCTTCACTTTTTCCTCATCCGTAGAGATTCCATTTTTTGACACAATGTGTCCTAGAATTTTGCCTTGTCTGACCATGAAAACGCACTTTTCTGGGTTCAAACAAACCTGATATTCTCGACATTTGTCAAATATTTGTCTTAACTCAAGGATATGTGTCTGTCTTACATTCGAATGAGCACATATGTCATCGACATATACTTCCAAACTCTTGCGTAAGAATTCCTTAAAAACATGACACATGAGTCGCTGGAAAGTGGCGGGTGCATTTGTGAACCCAAAAGGCATTACACGAAATGCAAATATGCCCCATTCAATGGCAAAAGCCGTCTTGTGTTGATCTTCTGGAGCAATGGCTACTTGATTATAGCCTGAGAAACCATCAAGGAAGGTGTAAACTTCCTTGCCCGCAACTCTTTCCAATAGATGTTCTGTGATAAGAAGAGGATAACTGTCTCTAATTGTGGCGGCATTAACTTTTTTAAGGTTAATACACACACGAAATTTTCCATTCTTCTTGGGCACTACCACAATAGGGGATACCCATTCGGTATGCTCAATCTCGTAAAATGAATCCTGCTTCTATCAAGCGATCTATCTCCTCTTTAATTTTCGCAGCGTAGTTATCATTGTACGTGTAAGGTTTCTGTTTTGTCGGTTTTGCATCTGGAGTCATAGGGATTCTATGAGAGCATATATCTGGATCTACTCCTTTCAAATCTTTGTAACTCCAAGCGAACACATCTCTATATTCGCGCAATAGGGCCACTAGCTCTTCTTCTTCTTCCTTCGTCAAATCATGCCCTATGTATGTACACTTTTTTTCTTCTCCTTCTATAGCAACTATTATTTTCTTGGTTTTCTCTCGGTTATCATATACTTGTCCGTCATTCGCCTTTCTATTAGGCATTCGTACCATGATTCTTCTATCTTCGATTTCATATTTCTTGAAATTCTCGGGTACCTCAAACAAAGATTCTTCTTTTTCTGACATGGTTTCTTTCTTCTTCCTTTTCTTCCTTTCCCTTTTATCAGTCACTTGTGTGGTTAACCTCACATCATTCATAACTTCTTCCTGTCTCTGAGGGTGAGTTTCTACTTCGTAAAAATATTCTTCCTCTGATGCAAAGGGTGAGTCCATGATAATTGATTCTAAATCGAAATCACTCGCATCCTCAAATGCATCAGTGTTAGGTTCACACTCTTCTAAAATTGCATCGCACATAATTGGTTCTATCGTAAAAACTGAAATGTCATAGCCATCCTCGTCACAGTGGGGTGTCCATTGTTCTTCATTGATGGCTACATCCATGGTTGCTAGGATTTCTGCCCAACCATGGGGTTCAAACTCTTCGTCAGGGAATACTACAGGTGCGTAGGCTGGATCTTGAAGGGTTCGTGGATGTTGTTCTGCACCTAAGGTCCTGGCTTCTAACCTTTCTTCCTCTTGTTTTGCAACTTTACACATCCATAAATGAGTATCCTCATGCAACCAAGAAGGATCTGATTCTAATGAGTGCACGGATTCCGTCTCTACCTGTGTCTTATGGATGGTATTCCATTGTATTGGGGGTACGTCTCTATGTGAATAGTCTTTAAGATTGACTTTGGTAGTTACTCATAAATGTTGCAAGTACAAAGAATTAGTTCCCCAATCTTGTACAATTTGCAACTGACGCATGAATGGTCGTCCCAATATCATCTCATAAGCATGATTTTTTGCAAAGTCACAAATGGCAAAGGTATGCTCAAATTCTACACCACAAGTGGTGAGAGATATGCCTTCTAGTAAGCCTAATGGTTTTTCTATGTGTCCGTCAGCCATTTGTAGCTTCATCCTGGTAGGTCTGAGTGCTGGCTTACCCCAACGTTTCCATAAAGCAGTGGTAGCTATGGCTACTCCAGCTCCTGAATCTAAGATGGCTTTCATGGTGTAGCCCTGATGGGTTATCGGAAGATAAGTGTTACCTTCCTCTCCTTCGCTTACATCTCCAATCTTTTCTACTGGTATCTCTGGTACCTTATTTTGTGATCCTATCTGTGAGGCAGTTGTAGCAAGCTCAGGGAATTGATTTGCTACATGTTTCCACAATTCTGGTTTTACCTTCAACAACTCCTCTAGAGTGAGGTTACATTTTACTTTAGTATTCCTGATCACTTCTGTGTTTCTAGGGATTACTGATTCTTCATTCCTCACTATTATCGTGGGTGCTCTCATACTAATAGACTTTGCTTCCCAAGGTCCTGTGAACTGAGGTAATTCTTGTAAAGAATTAGATCCAAATCTTGTGTTTTCACTCAGTTGTTCTTCCTCTACACCATCGTAAATAGAGGGAATGTCTTGGGGAAATTGCTCCTGCAAGTCATCTATTTCTTGAATAGGAGGATGAGTTCCTTGTTCTTTTCTCCATTTCTCTTCTTGGATTTCTCTCAAAAATTCATGTGAGTACATATGTATGGAATACAGGTTGTCTTGACTTTCTGTATTGGGTACTTGAGACAGGGATGGTGCATTCCTTTCCTGTGTCTCTGGGACAATGGGGTTCCTATGCTGATCCTTTTTCTCTTTGCTATCAATCAAATATTCTAGCCTCTCCATCAGTCCTTGAAAGTGTAGTTCCGGTTTTGCCATGTTATTCCAATTAATATATCTAGAGGCTTCGAACAAAGCTTGTGCTAATTCTACCATCTTCATGCAAAGCTTAGTTCTCTCAATTTCTAGATCAACTCAAGGGTAGTTTTTACTCATTTCAGCTACTTGAGGTCCCTCTTTTAATCTAGTCTGATATGCACGAAACATCATGTCTAGATTTTCTGGTATGGGTTCCACTAAAACTGATCCTGATTTCTGAGCTGGGTTCTTTATACTCCATTTTCTCTTAATTCTTTCTCTAGAATCTTTCCAAGATTTTGTCTTTTTACTGCTAGATTCTGCAACTTCACTAGTTTTGGCTACTTTCTCCTGATTAAGCTGTTGGTTCTGTAAGAGCGCCTGGGCTCTTGTTATAGCTTGGATAGGCACGTATGTAGGGTTGGATCCATCTGCGTTATTTACAATACCTATCACGTTGATCGGTGTCACATTTGAAGCGTTAACTGGGTTCTTAGGACAATCTTTTATGATGTGTTCTTTGCCACAATCGGCACAAAAGCCTTGGATGTTATAGTACTGTGATTGTCCTGATATCGGGGGATGTGGACAATCCTTTATGAAATGGTCTCCTTGGCACCTAAAGCATGGTCCTCTAGGGCCCTGTGGTCTCTGTTGTCTTACTTGGGGCCGTGGATTTGGGTTTGTGTACATCACATTAGCATAGTCTGGCTCCCAACTAGGTTCCACTGGTGGACTATCGTAATGATATGCCTCCACATGTTCTGGTGACTCCGTGTAATATGCGGGTGGACTATCTACATGCGTAGAGTCAAAACTGTTTGAGTTCGGGTCACTCTCTGTGATCAAAGGTGAAGAAGGCACTAAGGCCCTACTTAGGTTCTCTTCTGCAACAGCGTATTTGACTGAGATGACATTCGCTGGTGGGGGTGGCTGCTGAGCTAAGACAGGTTGAGGTCTCTGTTGAGCCTGGTATGGGTAGTTCTAAGGAGGCCTATAGTAATAAGGCTGAGCATTGTAATGGCCTTGATACCTACCTGGCTGTGCGTATGCTTGCGGGTAGTTCTGTCTCACAGTCTGTTTGTTGTATGGGCACTCCTGAGCCGTATGATTCGTGTATCTTCTCTCAATTGTACAGTATTGGTCACTAGGGTTGGCTTGTGGTTGTGGTGCATTGGGACACACATTTGCCATGTGATCACCACCACAGGTGTAACAATGCTTGTCTGTTAGTACCCTAGGTTTGCTAGAAACTCCTAGTTTTTGGGCCACTTTTTCTGCGAGGTCTTCTATTGAGCTAGACAATTTTGTGGATGCTAGAGATGAACAGTCTGAGTCCTTATAGACCTTTGAGAGCTCCAACTCGTCTCTTAAGTTGTACTCAATGTCTATACATATTCTCACACATTGCTCTAGCGTTCTGGGTTCTTTTAGGTACACATAGGAGCATAGTTTAGAGCTCAACAAGCCATCTAGAAATAATGACACTTGTTTAGCTTGTGAGGGTAGCTCTTGCATTGGACATCGTTCAACATATTGTCTAAACCTACGTCCTGCGAGTCTAACTATTTCTTGAGGGGTCTGTTTGAAGCTATGAATCAACAAAGACGTGTCATGTCTAATCCCACTTTTAGAGAATTCAGTGATGAATGACTCTAAAAAGTGATGGATGTCCCTAAATTGCCTTTGTTGCAATGGTTGGAACCAAGTTAAAGCTGTATTCTTTAATGTTAGTCCAAATGCGTTGTATTGCGTGAACATGTCTTTGACTTGTTCTGCTCTTAGTACTTGCTTGAATTCTGCGACATGGTCATAGGGATCTCCTGTCCCATCAAAATAATTTTTCATGGATTTTACTAACTGAGTGGGTCTCAATATTCTTGCGTGTTCACGTGGTCTAGGTAGAGGAAAATCATCTCTACCACCTGGTATTCCATGATCTCTTTGTCTATCTGCTCTATTAGTGTCTGTGGTTGTTCTATCTCTCCCTACGGGATGAGTGAAGCTTACTTCGGGTCTTTCTTTATTTTTCTCTCTTTGATTTCCATGGGCTGATGATGTTCCTGCCCCTTGTTGACTTGTGTTCATGTTCGTTCTAGATGGAGGGAATACCAATTCACCTCTCCATGTGTATGTGTTTTTAGCGTGGTCAGGCACCACAAATACTCTTTCTGAAGTCTCATCCAGGTATACAACCTTTCCAGGTGTATCCGGGTCCTTGAACTCGTATATCGTGATGATACCTACTTCACTAAGTAGTTCTGTCTTGTATCTCCAAAAGGCTTCATCAGTTTCTTTATTTACAAACAACTCTATGCTTCTGTTGTCCTGAGGGATCCATTCTGGGATTAGTACTCGTGTCAGTACAGATTTCCCTCTAGGTGTTCTAGGCTCTTCTAATGGTTCTTTTCCTTGAGATTTAGTTTCCGTCTCTAGCTGAATCACGCCAAACTCGTTGGTATTGTTTGGCTGCGTACTTAAGATGTACATTGTTCCTTCCTTGTCTATGTACGCGTCTCTTTCAAATTTCACCACTGGATGTTCCAATCCAATGGGTTGATCGGGGTTGTGCATTTGCACCACTTGCCTTCGCAAACCATCCTCATAGATGTGAGCACCTAATCGGTTGGTTCGGAGAAACTCTAGTTGTGTTCTATAGGGTCCTTCTGGTTTTTCTAAATAGGCTACATTCAACCCTCCTTCTGGTCTTTCTGTGCTAAATGCCATTTCTGAATTGCTAGTGCCTGAGCTCTCATAGGGGTAATTACTATTCAATTGCTGAGCCCACGATCGTGCAGTAGTTCTTACACTTGCCTCTGATGATCTAAGGCTTCGTCGGTCTGACTTACCTATGTGTTTGCCCGATCTAAGGTTCATTAATTTTCTTCCTTGCACACTCAGTACACCCTCAGATCGTCAATGATTCTTTCTTATTACTTTCTTGATTCTTTTTAAATTTCTCTAGATTCTTGTCTTAATGTATGCATCGGGAATTTGACTTTCCGTGGTACTTTGAGTTCCCGTTCCGTCAGACTTATGTTCTTTCCTTTAGGTTTTCGTGTCACACACCTTTATCTTTAGTCTTGAACTTGATAAATTTAATTCTCTTGAACTTGAGGCGTTCTTATCGTCTTTAATCCACACTGCTAACGTTTATCCTAAGCTATGAATTGACTGAGGGGGTTGAGTAATCTTCCAACCTCGAGTCAGCTTTTCTGGTTGCTCTGATGCCCAAGAAGTCGCGCTTCCCAAGCTTTATGCCCTTCACTGCCTTGCCTTGGTTGCCCTTGATTGCCCTTGCTAGACCTGTAAAAATCCAATATTAGACCAATTCACAGTTGGATGATCAAGCACTTGAGTATATACACCTTTTAAGTCCCTTCCCTTTTGCCCAACTTTTCAATGTTTGCCCCCTGGCTTTCTAGTCCCAAACTAGGTCAACCTCAAAATAGCTTATCTAAAAATAGACGTATCCTTTAAGAGAGGTGAAGATGAAGATGCGGTGATGAAGATGGAGTGTGGGGGAGGTGAAAAACACTAAAAACTAAGTAAAAACAACAACCAAAACTGAAATTTTTACCTTCCAACGCCACTTCTTGCTATACTCTTACCATCACACATTCGTCCTAGACTCGATCCCCGGCAACGGCGCCAAATTTGGTGTTGCTCTAGCACAATGGTAAGTACCACGTTAAGAAGCTTCACCTCCTTAATTGTCAATCCGCGGAAGAGATAGGAGTGATATGAAGATCGTGAACGTGAGATGAAGTGAGAGTGAAGGTGAGAAGCATAGAAATGCACACACACATACACACACACTGTGAAGAGACAAGCAAGACACAATGGAAGGTGAGAAATCAACTCTATTACTCAAGAACACTATTACAAGCTCAAAAGAACTCTAACCTCAAACAAGCTCTAACTAAGTAACCTCAAAAATGAGCTCTCTAGCTCTTTTTATAGTTTCTAGACTAGTTTTGACCGGTTTCACATCTAGTGATCGGCATAGTTAAAAATTAGGTCCTAGATGCTATTTGGAAGGGTAAACGGTGTCTAAAAATAACGAAAATTGATACGCTTGTTCTACCTAAGCTCCTCAAACTCGAGGACTCCTCGGCTTGCACAAAATGGAGCTATGGATTACAAAATGGGGTTTCCTATGTTACATATGTTACAATAGTGATAAAAATCACTGTTGGAGGTTTTTGGAAAGTATTTGAAAACATAATTCTTTGAAAAAAGATTCGACTGGCTCCCTGCTCCGTCGTTACATGCTTCCGCATCTTCTATGCCTCTGGCTGCTTCCAACAGGAAGTATCAGCTTTACTCATGACAACACCTTGATCCTTAAGGTATATAGTCAACCTATGGCTCCATGCCCTAGGTGCCTACTTCAATCCATAAAGTGCTTTGTTCAATTTACATACATATGTTACCTTGTTTGGGTCATCATAGCCAGGAGGTTGAGACATGTACACCTCCTTTGAAATTCAGCCATTTAGAAATGCATTTTTTACATCCATGTGATACACGTTCCAATTCTTTGATGCAGCCACACTTACCAATACCTTGATGGTTAGCATTTTGGCCACAGGTGAGAGGGTTTCTTCATAATCAATTCCTTGAGTTTTTGCAAAACCCTTAGCCACAAATCGAGCTTTGTACCTGCTTATTGATCCATCAGAATTCCTTTTGATCTTATAGATCCACCTAGAACCAATTACCTTCATAGAATCCTTTTTTGGTACTAGTTCCCAAGTATCACTCTCCTTGAGTGCTTCAATTTCCTCATCCATTGCTTCCTTCCATTTTGCTTTGGTCTTTTCCTTTTCATATAATGCTGGTTCTTCAATTGACAAATCTTTTGCAAGATTAAAAAAGTGCTTAATAACTAGGGAGGTGTCATACCCATATCTGATTGGCTTCTTGCTCTCTGTTTGTGATCTACTGATTGCTTGGTTGGATCATTTAGGTATATCCTCCAATTTCTTGATCTTGAATTTGCCTTTGGACTTCCATGCCTTAACTTGTTCTAGGTTGATGATGTCCTCATCATCTGAGTTGATGTCTCGATTCTGAGTAGGCTCCTCCTTAGTGAGGCTTGGAGACTCCGCTTCCAATTCATAAGCTAGTTTTACTTTCTTGCATTCACTATCAAACCAAGAGTCATTTTCATCAAAGACAACATCTCTACTAACCGTGAATCCCTTGTTTGAAGGATTATAGAACCTGTATCCTTTTTTATTTAGATCATACCCTATGAAGATGCTCTTCTCAGCCTTAGGGTCTGGATTACCTCATATCGGAGAAGGGATATGCACATAAGATACACATCCAAAGATCTTGCAATGATCAAGTGAAGGTCTTCTACCATGCCATGTTTCATATGGGGTCACCCCATCAAGAGGTTTGGATGGTAACCTGTTTACAAGATAAGTGACAGTAGATACACTCTCCGCCCACAAGTAGTTAGGTAATTTTTTCTCATTTAACATTGACCTAGCTGTTTCAACAATTAATTTATTTCTCCTCTCTGCCACACCATTTTTCTTAGGGATATACCTTGTTGTGATTTCACTTTTGATTCCTCTGTCTTGCAAGAATATATCAAACTCATTTGAGAAGTACTCTCCTCGTCCATCTGACCTTAGTCTTTTTCGATTTCTCCCTCTTTGGTTCTCAACAAGTGCAAGACACTTTTTAAAGCAACCGAATACTTCATCTTTGTGCTTCATAAAGTACAATACAATACACCTACTATAATCATCAATGAAAGATACATAATACATTGATCTAGAGATTGAGGGATCCTTACTTGTCCCCATACATCTGTATGAACAAGCTCTAGGTAGTCCTCATGCATGTAGCCTTTCCTTGAGAATGGTAACCTATGAGATTTTCCAAACTTACAAGCAACACATTTATAAGTCATGTGTTTCTTGGAACATTAGGTATCCCAAGCACACATTGGTCTCTGCATATTTGTTTCAAAGTTCTTTCACCAACATGCAATAATCTTTTATGCCAAATTTCAAGCTCTGATAATGTTTGATCTTTATAACTATAAAGTGCAATTTTCCTTGTATCCTCAAGTTCAAAAGTGAATAGTATGTGTGTCTTTTCTCCTTTGGCAATTCTCTTGAACCCATGCTTGGGATCCTCCACATATGCTCCATATTGGTTGAATCTAACCTACAAACCCTTTTCCACAATCTGTGCAACAGTCATCAAATTCTTGGTAATTGTTGGTACATATAGAACCCTACTCAACAGATTCTTGTTTCCATAGAAGGTCTTAACATTCCCTACTTTAATCACTAAGTTTTTGGTATCATCCCATGTTTGTACGCGATGCTTACTCTTTGGTTCCTCAAGGTCAGAGAGAAAAGATACATTGCCCGCCACATGGTTTGAGCATCTTGAGTCAATGTAGAAGAAATGGTCATCATTTATACCTGGTTTAGAAGTCATGTTCATAATCAAAAGAGAATCTTCTTGCTTCTCTTTGTAATTGTTGTAATCTTTTTTGGATTTGTATCCTCTTTGGTAGTTGCTGTTGTAGTTGTTGTTGTATCCTTGGTGATGATTGAATCTTCCTCTTGATTGTGTATATCCACCTCTTTGATATCCTCTACGTCTCTGATTCTTGAAGTTCCTGAAACACTCATCTGTACTATGATTTGATAAATCACAAATATTGAATGGTTAGGAGTTATAAGATCTCCCCCTACTTTGCTTACCTCCTCTGCCCCTTCCTCTTGAGGTTCTACCTCTCCCTGCATAGTTGGCTTGGGAGGTAGTTCCTTCATCTTCAACCTTTTTGTTCTTCCCTTTCTCTTTGGACTTACTCTTATCAGTGTATAGAGCAGAAGAGCTATTAGCTCTTCATGATTCTCCATTCTTCTTGAGCTTGGCTTCATGGGTAAATAGTTGCCCCATGGGTGTGGTAAGGTCTGGAATCTGCATGTGCATGTACAAGTCCATGGCAGTTGTGAAGCTCTTCCATTTTTCATCAATTTTAATACCATTGATTAATTGCCTTACAATCTTCTCCTCTTCAATTTCTTCTCCTATGCCTTCCAATTGATCTACTACATCTTTGACTTTGGTCACATATTTTGAGATACCTTGCTTAGGTTCCATTCTTTGAGTGGTGAACTCAATCCACAATTGGTTCTTCCTGGCCCTTGTGTTGGAGGAGAAATAAGAAGACAATGTTTCCCAAGTCTCTTGAGATGTCTTACAGTTCCTAATATGTGGAAGAAGAAAATCAGAGATTGAGTTAAGTAAGTAGGACCTTGCTAATGCATCCTTGGCACACCATGTGTTGAGTCTTTCATGCTCCTCTCTTGTAGGCTGTCCTTTGCTTCTGAATATGGGCATCTCCTCATCTCTTGAGGTGTATCCATAGAGGCTCCTTCCTTGTAAGTATGTCTTCATCCTCAAAGACCATGCCTGATAGTTCTTCCTGTCCAATTTGTCAATGAAAGAAGGAAAACCATCTCCCATTTTACCTTTAGCTTTGCTCTGATACCTCTATTGGGATAGATGGATGGACACTCCAAGAAATGAGTAGGTACTGTCAAATCCTACTTAGTACCAACCCCTTGTAGCGTCAGAGTTCATATGTGGGCCCTCATAGCTTTCTAATGACACTATATAAGTGCTTATGTGTTTTGGAAATGATTTATGAAAACATTGAATCAAAACAGACTACTTCCAAATAGAAGCATTAATGAAAACCTTCTATTTTTTATCATACACCTGTTGCTTCTTTTGTTCAGTGCTACCAGTATAGTAGGAATTGGAAAATTTTCTTTTAGAGGTATCTAGTTAAATTTGTAAGCTAATGATTCCAAGTGAAATCACTTGAAATGATGCACTATACACACAACAATCAATTTAACAAATGAATCATTACCCCTAATTTTTTAGGACCTCTGCAGAGTTTGACCAGTGAGTGCTTCGACATAGTTTTCCCCAACTCGGCTGAATGGATTTGCCTCAAAATTTTTCAGCATGTAGATAACTTGGAGCACATTCCAAAAAGCTATAGATTATTGAAAATGGTGGAGAATTGAGTGATATATGAGCAGCACAAATTGACAGTTAGGAATGACTATAATAGAGAGATCATAGACGAACAATGTAGATGTAATGTATGAATCAACAATGGTGTACAAGATCATAGACTAGATAATCATAGTCTAATGATGGAGAGTAGTGTAGGCTACAATGTCTGCCTCAAACCCTTACAAAATGACAATGAAGAACTTGGGAATTGGTCTCTATTTTACGCGACTTTTTCAAGTCTTTTACAAGTCTTATATTCAAATTTGAATTTGAATTCAACTTTTGGCTCTCTATTAAAGTGATCCACCAATCTAGGAGTTATTATCTCAATGAGGTAGTTACTTTTCTAGCTAACAAATCCACAAGTTTTTGGTAGGTGATTACAAATATTCTCTCAAGTCAAATAAATGACTTTACAAATGTGAAAAGATAAAGTTCTTATAGCAATGGTTTCCATGGAGCTTCATGTGTGTATGAACTTCACCCCAAATGTGTGGGCTTGGACATTGCACCAATAATATGTATAAGCTTGTGCCTCAAATGCTACGTGAAAGCCTCATACATGAATCAAGAACTTAAGCTTTCTTCATTGACCAACAAGTTTTTGTATTTGAAGTCCCTAAGCATTGCAAGAAATATAGTTTTGAAGGGAGGAAAATAAAATTAGAAATTCCTAAGGAAGCCATGCCAATAAAGAAAGAACTAAGAAGGTTGTAGTGGCCCATGAGAACAAAGAAATAATGTGCACACATATAGACAATCCTTTTACAAGGAAGAAGGGGGTACCTTAGGTAACCTCATACAAGACTACCATGATATATTTATATAAGGGTTTGCAAAGTGTAGATCTTGGAATCTTCTCATAGAATCCCTATGATTAGTGAATCCAAGCTAGCCAATAATCTATCATACATATACAATGATATTTATTCCAAGAAAATTAAAGAAGAAATCGATAAATTGTTGGAGACATGCTTCATATACAGATTGTATAACACATTGGGTCTCACCCATTGTGGTTGTGCACAAGAAGAATAGAAAATTGTGTGTATCAACCTCAAAAGAAAACCATAAAAGAGAGTAATCATGTATCAATAACTTATCACTTATTAGAATAGGAGGCTAGAAAAAATGTAGGATGTATTTTAGCACAATTGGAAAACCACAGAAAATTACAATTCACTATTACATATTTGCATAAGTAATTGAATGTTGTGGAATGAATTCGTAAAATACTTCTATAATTATTAACAAAACCTTTTGCAGCTAGAAGATTGTTCAACTCATTCTTGCTCCAAGTGGAATATGATTTTGAAGTTGTAGTGAAGAGAGGGAAGACCTTTTTAAGAGAAGACCACTTGGCATGATTAATGAATGTCAAGGCTACAAGTGGGATCAATGAAACAATCCTCAATTCATATATATACAGTTTGGAAGTTGTCCCTAATTGGGTATAACCCTTGGTTCTTGCTCTCACCTATGGACCTAGCCACCCAAATGTGTGTATCACGAAAAATGATATAAGTAGTGAAGAAGTTTCAAATCAACCTCGGTTGCATATACCATCAAGAAAACCAATGCATATTATACTACTATGTGGACAAAAGTGAGAAGCTTGTGTTGATTCAGAAAGCAAAAAAAGAGTGTTCTAATCTCAAATTAGTCCAATTCATGAATGGTGCAAAAGATCAAAAGAGATGGTGTTCATTGGCCAATCATAGGGAAAGATGTTGTTTAGTATGTAAAGGATTTTCAATGTTGCATGTGAAAAAAATCCAAATACCACCTTATATAACATCAGCTCTAATCTTGATCATAGTCAACCCATGGTTTTCTTCCTCAAGATGGGTGTGCACCTAGAAGATCTATTTCATTCTAGGAACTCCTCCTCCACTAAAGAGGTACAAGATTACACTTTCATTGGTGATCAATCATATACCTGTTTCCTATCCAGGAGTTAGATTATTTACCTTTGCTAAAAGCTATCTAATTTGGCATAGCTTGTAGAGACTTTTCTCTACAAAGAGCTATCAAGATATTTGATGTTTGCAAACTTATAGTGGCCCATAATGAGAATTGATCTTGATATCTATGTGCACAAATGTGACACATGTTGTAAATCTAAGTGCCTCTTTAGAAGGGATGAAATGCCACTTGGATCTCTACCAAAAACTATCAAGATATTCATGTTTCTAAGCTTATAGTGGTCGACAACGAGAATGGATTTTGATATCTATGTGCACAAATGTGATGCATGATAGAAGTGTTTGGGATCCCCCAAATCCTTCATATCAAATGTTTGACTCAACTTCTTTTTGAGAATTGACAAATCATAAGAGGACTTCCCAGCAATCAACATATCATCGACATAAAGTATCAAGCATATCAAGCTACCATCTGAGCATATCTTTGTGTAGAGACAATGATCCTCATTTCTTGGAGAATAGCCTTGAGACTTCATAAAAGCACCAAACTTTTGGTACCATTGTCGAGGGGACTGTTTAAGTCCATACAAGCTCTTCTTGAGCTTACAAACTAGACTTTCCTTGTCAGGAACCACATAACCCTGTAGTTGTTCCACATAGATCTCATATGTAAGATCTCCATGCAAGAAAGCAGTTTTCACATCCATTTGGACTAGCTCCAAGTCCTCCATTGCAACAAATCCAAGCAACATGCGCAAGGTAGTCATCTTGACCACTGGAGAGAATATTTCCTTGAAATCGACACCATGTTGTTGCTTAAAACCATTTGCAACAAGTCTTGCTTTATACTTTGGAGAAGCACTATCTGATGTGAATTTCATTTTATATACCCATTTACATGGTAAAGCTTTCCTACCCTTTGACAAAGGTACTAAATCCCAAGTACCATTCTTGTGAATAGAATCCAACTCACTCTTCATGGCATGCTCCCACTTGACATGATCCTCTATCTGTATAGCCTCTTTGTAGCAAGAACGCTCACTGGCATCTGCTAGCATAACAAAATCTAAACTTGGAGCATATGTATCTGGTGGATGTGAGACACATTAGAAATGAGTAGGTACTGCTAATCCCTGCTTTGTACGAGCCCTATTTAACTTCAGAATTGTGTTCTAGGCCCTGTTAGCATAGCGTCTCAATGGTTGCTGAACAGGAACATATGTAGAATGATATAAATGGACATTCTCTTGAACATCCCTATGTGCAACATTTTTATGCATGCTAGCTGGAGGACTAGTATCTTCAAACACCACTCTTCTCACTTCAACCTCCTTAATGGGTTGTTAATGCATCTTAGACTCATTGAGAATGACATCACTACTTCTCATCACTCATTGTGTTTCAGGATCCCATAAGCAATATCCAAATTTTCTTTGTCGACCATATCCAAGAAAAATACTTATGGTCCAACTTTTGTCTAAGACTCTTGGGTATATGAACATATGCTTCACACCCAAAAAACTCAAAGATGATCATAATATGGTGGCTTCCCTATCCATAAATCTTGTGCCACTTTCAGATCTTTGGTAGTACTAGGTGAAAGGTTAATCACATGAATTGAAGTCATTACTACTTATGCCCAAAAGCCTTTTGAGAGGTTTGCATGATGCAAACATAGAAACTACTCTATCTTGAATAGTTCCATTCATCCTTTCAGCTACACCATTCTATACTGGGGTATAAGGAGTTATAAAATCTCTATGAATCCCTCTAGACTAACACAAAACGCTGAATTCATGTGAGGTATAACACCCCCATTATCTGAATGTATATCCTTAAGCGTCGTTCCTTTTTTAGTCTCTACTGAAGAAAGCCAGAAGTTACCAAGTCTCACGGTACCAAGAGACTTTGCTACATAAATAGAGAACCATTCTCTATGTGGTGTCACATGGAAAGAAGCACCAAAATCTAGCAGCCATGTGTGGGAAAGAGAATCAGCCATAAGAGTCGTAATTGGCATAGTACTATCAAGTGTCAACACATCAGCCTCATCAGAAATAGCATTAATTTCATCAATCTTCACAGTCAAACTAGATGGTGCAGGTATAACATGCCCATCAACATTCTAACCTTTACCTTTAGTATTCTTTAATGCATAACAATCTTTCTTCATGTGTCCTTTCTTATGAAAATAATGGCATTCGATATCCCTCTTCCTTGATTTACTTCTACTCTTATTCGTTGACCATTATTTTTCTTGTTCTTGCTCCTGCCACATTGCTGATTCTTTCCTTGGTAAGAATCACAAACATTATTCACATCTCCACTTTGAGTGCCATCCATAGATTTTCTACGAATCTCCTCACTCAAGAGTGCTCCACATATGTCATCATAGACAAGTTTACCACTAGGTGCACTATTGCTAATAGCTATGCAAAACGTATCCCATGATGATGGCAAGTTGCATAACTGCAATACTACTTTCATTTCATTATCCATATCCATTTTTTGAGCCTCTTACTGGGAGAATATAGCATCAAAATCATTTAGATGAGCAACAACACTATTTGTGTCCATGCAAAGGTCATATAATTTTCTCATGAGATACACTTTATTTGATGTCGTCTCTTTTTCATATGTATTGCATAACTTCTTCCAAAGCTCCTCTGTACTTTCACAGTCTAATACTCTAAAGTAAACATTATCTGCGAGGTGCACGCGAATGGTAGACCTAGCCATTTCATCTAACTCATCCCAATCATCTTCATCCATGTCAACCGGCTTCTTTGAAATCTTATTTACTCACTTTCATTGCCTCCTTTGAATCAACACATCTTTAATATGATTCTTCCATAGAGCAAAGTTTGTGCCATCAAATTTTCGGATCTCAAAATGGTCTTTGCCCTAGAAGTTATAGATCCTCCTTAGAACACTAGCACTAGACTGTGATCCACTAGATGTGTGTGATACCTCTGATGCCATGATGGTAGAGAACTAAATAGAATGTGGATGGAGCTAGAAGAGTCCAAACACCAATGAAAAAGTGTATCAAGGAGTAAACCAACCACTATATAGTTGACAAAACCAAAAACTGTAAAACTTTTGCGAGAGTATCCAATGAAAAATGAGCATATGACCTATGTCAAAAATATCATAAAATTGCAAGTTCTGACATGTCCAACTGCATAGTGAATTAGTGACTCCATTGCATATAATCAATTACCCAATAGAAGCCAACTAGGCTTATGGAGCACCTATGAACAACTATCATACATCTCCTATGGCGAAGCTGGGTAAGTCTTCCACCTACATCACCAAAGAGACCTTGACATCTGGGTGTCTGCGAGTTAAGGAAACCTCACCACAAACCTATTTATCAAACCTATAAGGCTTTATGCAAAAACATAACCGCTATATCAATGATCACATGAACATACATAAGCGGTATCTAGAGAAGTGTACATGGTGTGTATGTGCTCAATATAAGCAGTAAAATGACACTAAAAGGGTGAATGCATATCCCAAAAACTAGCCAACAACACCTGCAAGTGTCTTCTAACTCTGATGTTTTATGTTAAAAAAAACCTGCATAAATTTGCACCGACTATTCCCACCAAAACTAAAAACCTTTTGAGAAACCTGTAGTCTTATGAGTGTGGTTGAAAACAGAGCCCCAAAGGTTGATATTTATTGTCTAATAAGTACACAGAAAACTCTTCTTGATTTCTTGGACATGTGTGAAGAGATATATGTGCGAAAGGACTCCAAAATGGCTCCAAATGTCACCATGGCATATATACAAGCCGGGGGAAAAAACCTCCGAAAGAGAGAAAAAAGTGCCCCGGTGCTCCTAGTGTGTTCACACACATCACCACCTAAATATATCAACAAACCCCCCCTCGAAGTGATGCGGTGAACAAGGAGCTAGCACTCATGTATAAGGAAGTGCCAAGCTATGTAGAAATCACTCCACAAAAGGAAGTAAGCCCAAAGCTTTGCAGAAAGCTTCAAACTTCTCCTTAGGCAGAGCCTTCCAGAAAAGGTCTATAATGTTCTCCTGCATGGGCACATGCCAAGCTTATCTCCCCTGTAGAGAACCTCTCCCTAACATAATGATAATGCACCTCAATGTGCTTAGTGCGAGCATGGAACACAGGGTTCCTCATAACTGCCAATGCACTCTGACTATCAGCGAAGATGGTGGTGGCAAAAGACTAACCAACACCCAAATCAGCCATATGGCGTTTGAGCCACACACACTCAAGAGTCACTCAAGTGGTCACAGTAGGCTGCTTCTTGCTCAACCAAGATATACATGAGCTACCAAGCATGAAGCAAAAGCCACTAGTGGACACACAAGTGTCATAGCAACCAACCCAATCAGAGTCAGAAAAAGCATGGAAATCTGACGGTAGTGATCCCCCCTTGGGATAAAACAATCCAAGTAACCAAGTACCACTCAAGTAGCAAAAGATGCACTTAACCGCATACCAATGCTTGACTCTTGGGCAATGCATAAACCTGCTCATCTGTGAGACAACAAATTGAATATCTGGCTGAGTAATGCATAAGTAAACCAAGCATCCAACAACCTGTTGATAGAGAACAACATCAAATGCATCTTTAGCATCATGAAGACTCAATCGTAAACTTGTCTCCATAGGAGTGGCAATAGGCTTATAGTCTTCAAGGCAAAAATGCTGCAATAATGTGTTAATATATTTTGTTTGACACAAAACTATTCCACCATCAACGTGCATAAACTAAATGCCTAAATAGTGATGCAAATGCCCCAAATCAGACATCTCAAATGAGGCATGCAAATCAGCCTTAAAATCAGCAATATGCTTCTCAATAGGACCAGTGAGTAGCATGTCATCAACATAGACAACAATGATCAAAAGCACATCATTAGCACGCTTAACATATAAGGTGCTTTTAGTTAGAGTATTCTGAAAACCATGTGCAATCAGATAGGCATGTATCTTCTCATATCAAGCATGTGGTGCTTGCTTTAAACCATATGCCTTCTTTAGCCTGCACACCTAGTTTTCATGTCCTTTCTGCACAAAGCCACGAGGCTAAAAAACATACGGTTCTTCATGCAAGTCACCATTCAGAAATGTTGTTTTAATCTTCAGCTGATGTAACATTCCAATTATGATGGGCTGCAAGTGCACAGATGCTCCGAACAGTAGTCATACGACATGTAGGTGCAAAGGTCTCATCAAAATCAATGCCTCTTTCCTGTGCATAACCCTTTGCAACAAGCCTAGCCTTATACCTGTCAATTATTCCATCAGGCTTATGCTTCAGCTTGTAAGCCCACTTAGTTCCAAAGGCCTTCTTGCCAGGAGGCAAGTCACACAAAGACCAAGTACCATTCTTCATTATAGCATCATATTCAGATTGCATAGCAACCATCCAATTTTTTGAATTTTGTGCTTCATCAAACGAAACAAGCTCATTTGCATCATAGAGACTAGATGTAGCCATAGCATAGCAATCTGATGCAAATGAGGCACTATGAGAGCCTGAACGAATGATATGACAGAGATCCATTTAATTTGCTGTCACACAAAGTTTGCACCAGCCATTTTGGCATAGTTCTTGCTTGCTCAATATTAGCTCTCTCATCAACAAGTGCATCATGTAAATCTGCATAAAGAATGGAATGATCTGCATCATCACTTGAAACCTGCAAAGGTTGAGAAGTTGCCTCATTAGGACCAGCACTAGAGTGTCCACCTATAAAATGAGGTAGAAAAGTATTATACATGTCTTTGGAGCTAACAAATGTCTCCTTAGTACACGAAAGCAATGGCTAAATAGCATCTTCCACAAAAACATCACGGCTAACCAAAATGTATTTAGTCTGTGGACGATATAGACAATAGCCTTTACTTTCTAAAATCTATCCAACAAAAATACATTTTATTACTTTATCATCCCATTTTATGTGATGTTGTTCAAGCACTAATCCCAGACAGCCAAAAACATGCAGGTCAGCAGTAGATGGCTTGCGATCATGCCAAGAATCATATGGAGTGATAGGCTGTAGTGCTTTAGTGGGACACCTATTACGTACATATGCTGCACACATGACAACCTCAAGCTAGAAACTATGTGGTAAAGCCTAGCTCTTGACCATACACCTCACCATCTCCATGAGTGACTTGTTCTTTGGTTTAGCAATTCCATTCTGTTGAGATGTATACAACACTCTACACTAGTGTTTGATCCCTCGTTCAATGAGAAATGCATTAAAGTCAGAAGACATATATTTTCCCCCTCGATGAGAATGGAGGGTGCCCATTTTACATGCTAACAGATTTTCAGCCAAAACCAAAAACTGTTTGAAGCACATGAACACTTCGGACTTTGCCTTCAATGGATATACGCATGCATGCCTAGAAAAATCACCAATGAAAGTCACGAAGTAAAGATCTTTTCCAAAAGAAGGTGTCTGCATAGAACCACAGACATCATTATGTACGAACTGCAATTTTTGAGTAGCCCGAACTGAACCATCTTTTGGAAATGAGGAACACTACATTTTGCCCAAAATACAGCCTTCACAAACATGTTTTCTAGGTGCCTCAAGTTTGAGCAAAGAGGACACCATTTCAGATTTCTATAGGTGTAACAAACTAGCAAAATTCAGATGACCAAAGCATGCATGCCAAAGCTTTGCATTTGACATAGCCTAAGAATCATGTACTACACATGCCGAATCATTCATAGATCTTTCATAGTCTATGAGCTTATATAGCCCAAGACATAAAATGCCAGAAGCAATAATCACATCACCATTTGATAGATCATGAACTATACACCTATCATCAACAAATTTCACAACCAAGCCAATCTTGGCCAATGCATCAACATGATCTCACCAACTCCCATAACAGGATAAGAGGAGTTGTTGGCGCATGTAACAGTATTCCCTATACGAGGAGGCTCGAGTGAAGAGAAGAAACTTCACTATGAGGTAATATGTTTGGTTGCCCCACTCTCAAAATACTGGCAAACATCTGAGTCTACTGCAGACATGCATTGCTCATGAGAAGATGGGTCAAAACTGCAAACCTTAGTAAACGCCCATTCTTCTTCCTACACAAGATTAGCAGACTCTGTTTTTGGTGTAGAGGCCTCTACAACAACCAGTCCTGCCTCTTTCTTCTTTGCCTCTTTAGCAGCCAGTTTTGGACAGCTCTTTATTATATGATCATTTCCCTTACAGTACTTGCACAACAATTTCTACTTTTCTGATTTCTTTTCATCTTTGTCTTCCCTCTTCGATTGTGCAAAATTAGCAGATTTCTACTTACTAGTTGAAGAGCTCCATTTTCCTTTACCCTTTTGACTAGCCAGGAATGCTTGATCTGCAACTCGCATAATGGACCTGTTTTGCCTGGACTGATCTTCCTACAACATAACAGAGACTAAACCCTCAAATGGCAAGGCATTTGGATTTTCTTTCATCATCAACCGAAGAGTAGAAGCAAAACTATGATATGAATCAGGAAGACCACTCAAAACGGTCTACACAAGTGAGCTATGTGGTATAACTTCATCAGCAAAAATCAACTATTCCTTCAAGTCTTTGATCTTTGTTAGAAAATTGTCCATAGAATCACCTTCATTCATGTGCTCACTCTCCAACTGTTTTCAGAGGTAAGCAACACAAGCATCATTCCTAGCTTGGTACAATGTGGTAAGTGTCTCCCAAGCATCCTTAGTTATTCTAAAAGAGTGAATATGAGGAATAATGGCATGTTTGATAGATAAAGCTATCAATGCATGTGCATGGGCATCTTTGCCATACCAAAATAATTTCTCTGCAATAGGTGCAGTAGAGAGCGCAACACGAACATGAATATGTAGAATATCATTATCTTCGACACCTTCTGCATCAGCTTCAGTACCTATAGTTGTAACAGTTGCAGGTGTGATAGTTGCAGGTGTGATAGGACATTTTTCAACACCCTACACAATGTTCCATAGTCCTTTTGCAACCAATACATGACACATCATATAAGCCCATAATGGGTAGTTCGTACCATCCAACTTATCCTCAATAGCCAACATACGAAATACATCATTGCTTTCAGCCATGGCCAGTGATGAAAATACCTTGATGCAGAAAATTGATTGTATCTCAAAAAGTTGAGCAAAACTGCCTAGACAAATTCTGTTAAACCTATAGTAGACTTTGAGACATTTACAGTAGCAAACCAAAAAATATACCTTTGGCACAAAAAGATGAAATAGCCTACACAAGCACTGTGATAGTGTGTTCGGAGGCTAAAACGAGCTCAAAACATGCTGAGTATGTTCACCAAAATTCGTGCCATTCCGAGACTACAACCAGAGAGGTGTCGACAGCACCCTAGATAAAGCGGCGGCCTGCCCTCATACCAATTGTTGGAGTTAGACATCTACGGAAGCATGCGAATAGCTCAAGGAAGAAGAAGAAGCTTGGAGCACAACACACAATACCAAATGTATTACTAGAGAATGTACAAAGATAAGTAGCCCATTAGGGCAATAGGTGTATATACAAGCCGGAAAAAAAAACCTCCTAAATAGGGAAAAAAGTGCCCCAGTGGTCCTAGAGTGTTCACACACATCACTGCCTAAATATGTCAACATTACCTTTGTCTTATCCATGTTGGGAGCTCCCAATTTAGGCTCTTATACCAAATTTTGGGATTTGAACTAATGAGCTCCCAACTAGGAGTACGATGGGCTAACGACTTCCCCTAAAAGCCATGGTTGAGGATTTCTTCCTCATCCTCCCTCTTACGATGTGGTTCAACCATCCCCTACTAGGATTATGTGAGATGTAAAGCTTTTGCTTGCACACTTTGGTCATTTGAATTTTTCTAGCTAGCTATGCCTATAGAAATCTGAAATGGTGTCCTCTCTGCCCAAACTTGAGGTAGCTTGTAAACATGTCTTTGAAGGTTGTATTTTTTTCAAAATGCCGCATTCCTCATTCCCAAAGATGGTGCAATTCAAGTTGCTCATAAGTTGTAGCTTGTTGATAGTGATGTTTGTCATCCTATGAAGACACCTTCTTTTGAGAATTATCTATACTTTGTGAACCTTATTGATAATTTCTCTAGGCATGCATGGGTGTATCCTTTGAAAAAAAAAATTTAAGTGTTTATGTGATTTAAACAGTTTTCGATTTTGGCTGAAAATCTCTTATCATGTAAATTGGCAACCCTCCATTTTGATAGAAGGTGGGGAATACATGTCTTTTGATTTTAATCATTTTTGGCTGCGTGTGGAATAAAATGTTAATGTACAGTGTCATATACACCTCAGAAAAATGGAATTTCTAAAATAAAGAACATGTGTCTCAGAGAGGTGGAGAGGTGTATGGTCAAAAGTAAGGCTTTACCACATATCTTGAGGTTTGACGCTATTATGTGTACAACATATGTACTTTTCAATTTTCGCACCAAAGCAATGCAATCGACCACTCTACATGAGCCTTGGCATGGTCACAAGCCATTTTTTCTCATCTGCATATCTTTGGTTGTCTAGCATATGCATTACTACCTAAACAATAGAAGATTGGATGATAAAGCAATGAAATGGTTTTTTGTTGGATATATTTCTCAAAGAAAAGGCTATTGTTTGCTTCATGCACATAGTAAACACATTTTGGTTAGTCATGATGTTGTTTTTTTGGAAGATGCAATTCAACCATTATTTTGATGTACTATGAAGACCACTTAGTTCTAAAGATGTGCATGACACTTTGCTTCCTCTTTTCACAATTGAACAATCAAGTGCTAGACCAAATGAAGATATTTCTTAGCCTTTACAAGCTTCAAATAATGATGTAGATTACTCCATTCCTGATGCAAATTTACTTGATGCACTTGTTGATATGAGGTCTGATATAGAGGAGGAAAAAACATTGCCTAAATGGTTGGTGCAGACTTTGAGAGATAGCAAATTAGATGCATCTTTGTCAATTCATACTTCTTCTGGCTCTCTTAGTTCTTTTTTTGCATCCCAATGCTATGCAATGGCTGCCTCTAGTCTTTGTGATGAGAATGAGCTAGTTTCTTTTGATGAAACACAAAATTCAAAACATTGGATGGATGCTATGCAATCTGAATATGATGCTATTATGAATAATGGTATTTGTTCTTTATGTGATTTGACTCTGTTGAGAGCAGTATGGGCACCCAAGGACTGACTAGACAAGGAAGCCAGGGAACCCAAGGATTGACGAGACAAGGAAGCCAACGGAGAGAGTCAAAACAAGGTGAAGGAGTAAGTAGACAAAGCAGTCGACGCAAATCTGGCAGATAGGCCCTTCAATTTTTCCAATCTACATCTTTTAACAGTGATTCTTATCACTAACAATCATTGTAAATACCATTTCATATTTTTGTAGCTCCATTTTGTGCAAGCCAAGGAGTCCTTGAGCTTGAGGAGCCTTAGAAGTACCTACATATCAATTTTCGTATTTTTTAGACTCCGTTTGAGCCCTCAAATTGGCCCTGGAACCTAATTTTTAACTAGGCCGGACACTAGGTCTGGACAGGGCCAAAAGCTAGTCAAAATCTATAAAAAGAGCTAGAGAGCTCATTTTTGAGGTTAGATTGTAATTGAAACGAACTTGTAAGAGCATTTTGAAAGTAATCTAAAAGCTCCATTGATTCTCACTCTTTGTCTTACCGTGTGTGCGCGTGTGTGTGTATGTGTGTGCATGCTAGTGTGCTTCTCACTCATGCACTTGTGCCGCCACTTGCTCGAGGTCTTCATACCATCCTCACGTCTTCCCGGATTGACATTAAAGGAGGTGCTACTCATCATTGAGCTACACCAAATTTTGGCGCCGTTGCCGGGGATCGAGCTTTGAGGACGAGCGTGTGATGGTAAGACGTAGAGTTGACGCGTTGGAGTTGTAGGTATTTTCTTCACTCTCATAGATTTTCTTTTACTTTCTTCACCATCTCCATCACCATCATCATCATCACCATCTCCCACGTCCATCTCCATCATCGCAAAAATTTCAGTTTTTTGACTATATCCCCACCTCCACCTCATTTCCCTCATTTCACTTGTGAGAGAGAGCGAGAGAGCGAAATTGCATGTGCTGTTTTTGCATGTTTCTTGAGCTATCTTGCAGGTACAGGTCACATCACCATCTCCAGCCTTCCGCGCAGGTACGGAACTCGACGAAACTGTCTCGCGGTCGCGGCCTTCTGTCCATCGCGATTGACAGAAATTTTCACTTGTTGGTAAATCTGAGTGCACCACAGTGGACTAGAGACCCTGCACACCACATTCCCACTAAAATTTGTGAAAATCTTGCAAAATTTCAGTCCATCGCGATTGACAGCCCTGTCCATCGCGATTGACAGCTCTGTCCATCGCTATTGACTGCCAGTCCATCGCGACCGACTGCCTGTCCATCGCGATTGACTGCCAGTCCATCGCGACCGACTGCCTGTCCATCGCGATTGACTCAACCCCCTGTCCATCGCGATTGACTGCCTGTCCATCGCGATTGACTGAAGTCTCTGTCCATCGCGACCGACTGCCTGTCCATCGCGATTGACTCAACCCCCTGTCCATCGCGATTGACTGAAGTCTCTGTCCATCGCGACCGACTGCCTGTCCATCGCGATTGACTCAAACCCCTGTCCATCGCGATTGACTGAAGTCCCTGTCCATCGCGATTGACTGCCTGTCCATCGCGATTGATTGAATTGGGTGTCCATCGCGACCGACTGAACTCTCTGTCCATCGCGATTGACTGAGTGTCCATCGCGATTGACAGCCCTATCCATCGCGATTGACAGCCAATTTTAGCCAAATTTTTTAGGGTTTGTTAATTGAAAAGTTGGGCTAATTTTGGGCACAAATATTATGCTCTTGAGCACATGGGGAAGCCTTAGGAAAACAACTTGGGGAAAACCTGTTGCACAGTGATCCTGTTTGAACCCTGTCGTAACCCTAGAACCCTGAACGGTCACAACTTTTTCATACGAGATCTATTTTTTGAGCTCTAGGGCTTGTTGGAAAGCTCGTAGCATATACTACACGCCCTCAACTATTTTTTATAAAGATAGTGCATTGATTTTTAGATAGGGTATTTTGAAGTTGACCATACCCAGGGGGATCAAAGTCAGGGGTCCTTAGGTTTGTTTTCTTGAAAATCACTATGGAAGTTTGTGTTTGTGCTACATGAATGAAAATAATTGGTTCTGTCTGTGGAATGTAAATTTCAAAGCTAACTTTGAAACTCTTACAGAGCATCGAGAGGCGTTATAAGCAAGTGTAAGTGCGAGCTTGGGAACACATTTCCTGGGCACTCAAGGGCAACCGAGCAGGAAACAAAAGGTTGGACACTTTTAACCCCCTCTGTCAATTCATAGCTTAGGCTAAGAACGACGAGAGGTAGGAGTAAGTCAGAGCGACGATAGGCAGTAGTCATCAAGTTGAAGACTACCTAAAAACTCAAGTTCAAGATAAAAATCTAATGTCTGTACGGTCGGTAACATAAAGGAAAGAACCTAACGTGGAACGGTCAACCTGAAAGTACGAAGAACACTCAAGTATTCCGACGACGTGATATCAGACAAGAACTCAAACGTGATAAAATAACTAAAAAGAATCAAGTGTCTGGTACCAATTAATCGGCAACGAGGTTGTACTCTGGGACAATTGGGCTAATCAGTTAGGCATATGAACCTTAGATCAGGACGACATTTAGCAAGGGAAAGACAAAGCCTTAGGTCTTCAGAGGCTAGTGTCAATCACACTGCAAGGTCTTGGGCCCAGCAGTTGAGCCACCACTCATACTACCCTAGCTCTGAGACCAGTGAGTCAGAAATGTCTCAAGGCATGGACAGACCTACGGGAAGTTCAGGAGTGCCTTACCTATACAGGGTAGAAGGCCCTTACAAAACGCAGCTGGAGTACCTTAGGACCAACCGATTAGGTGCTAGCATCTATGAGGACGGCTTAGGAAGATCTGTGGTCCAGATTAAAAACCCCGATCAATCCATTGGACTAGAGCACCCAGCTGTCAAGTTTGAAAATGGTGCATACCTGGACAAAGAAGGAACTATATATGTAGTCACTAGTCACCCTGAGAGGACCGATGACTTTGGGAATGTAATCTCAGAAGTGGACTTAGGCGACCTGGAGCAAGGGAACATGGGTGCGGAACCTAGAACCCCTCGAGGTAAATCAGTTCTCACTAGGATTATCACGCCTGAATGGGTCCCCCAAGACAACAAGAGCATAGAATTGCTCCTCAATCGAGAAACTGATGAAGCCTTTTGGAGGTATAAGTCTAACCAGCCGACAGACATAGGAAATATCATGATCTATGAGTTTAAGGATCCGGATAGCCCAGGCAGAGCGACCTATTTAGATCATGCTTCAGAACGGATCTTTGTGGTGACAGAAAATGATAGGCATGCCTACACTTGGAAGGGTGAATTCATTTTCCCCCAACCAAGATCAAATGTATCCTATGGTCACCCTGGGGCTGGAACTTCCCAAGCTCATGGTACGCAAAGAGACAGAAGTAGAGATAGACCAGAAGTAAGTTTTGCCAGCCGAGTGGGCAGAGAAAGAACGAGGACAGAGACGAATAGGGTAGAACCTGAGATATTTAGAGCTCACAGGAATCAAAGAAATGTGGATGGATTCCCGTTGCCGAGGCCTAGAGAGCACGCAAGAACCCTGAGACCGACTCAGCTAGTTAAGTCCATGAAGAATTACTTTGATGGCACAGGAGATCCCTATGATCACGTGGCAGAATTCAAGCAAGTCTTGAGAGCTGAACAAGTGGAAGATCTGTTCACGTAGTACAATGCCTTCGGTCTAACCCTGAGGAATACGGCACTTACATGGTTTCAGCCATTGGATGAGCGCCAGTTCAGGAGCATAGACCAACTCCTAGAAGCATTTATTATTGAGTTCTCCAAGAGTGGCATAAGACACAACACCTCCTCACTGATTCACAGCTTCAAGCAAACCCCTCAAGAGACTGTGAGACTTGCAGGAAGAAGATTTAGACAATATCTTGAAAGGTGCCCTATTTCGGAACTACCCACATCTGCTAAACAAGTAGCTTTATTCCTTGATGGATTGCTGAGTACGAAATTGAGATCCTATGTGTATCTGAAGGACCCTAGGACCATAGAAGAATGTGTACGCATGTGCATTGACATTGAAGATAACCTAGGGGAAGAACTAGAGCTCTCCAAGATCTACAAAGATTCAGATAGTGCATCTAGTCACTCTTCCATGCAGTCCACATCAATTGAGGAACTTGCCGAAAAAGTAGCTCAGAAATTAGGTGTAACTAGCAAACAAATCCCAAGGTTTGCTCCTGTGAAAAGGTGCTATACATGCGGTGGTGACCATATGGCGAATGTCTGCCCTATTATGGCTCAACCCCAAGTAAACCCTAGTAGCCAGTACTGCACCATAGAACGGAGATACACCAATCACACCGCACAGGATTGCCCATACAACAAGCAGGCAGTTAGGCAACCCTATCCGCAGCCCTACCAACCAGGTCGATACCAGAACCAAAATCCACCACCACAATATGCTAGACCCCAGCAAACCTATCAGCAACCATATCAGGCCCAACAGAGACCCCAACCGGTGCTAGCTCAACAGCCTCCAAACCCCGCTAACGTGATTCCAGTAAAGTATGCTGTGGCAGAAGAAAACCTGAATAGGGCCATAGTACCAGTAACCCCATTGATCTCAGAAAGTGACCCGAGTGACCATAGCTTTGATTCTACGCATGTCGATAGTCCCCAAGCTTACTACATGGAGTCTCCAGAACATGGTGAGTCCTACTATAGTGAAGAACCAAGTGAACCTAGTTGGGAGTCGGATTACACGAACGTCATGTATGCAAACCCCAACCCTAGGCCTCAACCTAGGCAGGTACGACCACCCTTTCGTAGAGGACCATGCTACCGATGTCAGGGGGATCACTTCATTCGCGATTGTCCCTTACCTGCACCTACACAAAATCAGTCCGTGACGATCCAAGGCTTTTGCCAAGATTGTGGAAAAGAGCATCTCTTACGAGATTGCCCAAAGAACCCCAATAACATGCCAAAAATCACTCCTATCAATGTGATTGGGTTGGTTGTGGATGCCTCAGGAAGTGTCACTTCCACTGCACCAGTGCAGGTGGTTACTAGAGCTCAGGCATTGCAGCAAAACCAAGAGGCAAGCCAGGAAAAGGGCCCAGAGGCTAGTGAAACCGAGAGCGTGACAAAGAAAAGGACTAGAGCGTGGAAAGATAGTCGAGAAAGAATGAAAAGACAATGGGCCAAAAAGATGAGTGAGCTTGAGGAAAGCATAAGAGAAACCAAAGCGAGGATAACTGAACTCACAGCTCAAACTCCCTCTCACATTACCCCGCCTCCACCACTCCCATCTCCATCCGACCCACCACCTTCCCCACCGCCTCATCAAATCCCACCAACCCCTAGAGTAGGATCAGTCCTAGCAGATCCCACTCCTGAAGACCTAAACATGATGCTTAAAGCATATCAGGCCAGAATCCAAGAAGGGCCAACCATAACCGATCATGAAAAATGCTATCCTAGAGCCGAGCTAGAGCTTGAACGAACTAAGATTTGTGCCAAAATGGTAGAATTGGCTCAGACAATGTTTGAGGCCAGCCGCATATTCAACATTTCTAGTTCAGCTAAGACGCAGTTACACTTTGATGGACTGCTGGAAAGAATAGAGAAGCTGATTGCACAATCCGAGAAGGAACCTGCCCCTCAAAGAAAGGAAAGGGCAAGAGAACGGATAAGCCAGCCTCTTCAGGAAGCCCACGCGCCTCCTCAAGACGCCTATCTTCCTCCCCAAAAGGCAGATGAGCCTACCCCGAAAGCTTACGTACCTCCACAGGTGACCTACATTCCTTCTCAGAGAGCGTATGAGCCTGCTCGGAAGAGTAATAGAATAAGTAATCCTCTACAAGAAGCTTGTGCTCCAGCCATCTATGGGAACAAGGAGAGAGCCAACGATAGAATAAGCCCTCCTTCCCAGGTTGCTTATGTGCCCAATTCTACGGAGCCAGACACTTCTTCTTCTATGAATCGGTTTGCACCAGACTTCTTACGAGAGATTCAAGAAGACAAATGGGATAACGAAAGTGAGGTCGCCCCTCCATTTGAACTTGTGGACGATGCACACGACCAATTCCCACAAGACATCCCATCCATTTACGGGGAACAAGAGTGTACTCAGTCTAATGAGAAATTGGACTTTGAGTCTAATTCCATACAGGAGCTACCCCACTTCACTGCCCATGGGAAGCAAGGTCCACATGTATGAGAGCACCCACAGTCATGGTAAGGAACGACGACTCAGTCATACCAAGGAACACGGAGGTAATAACGAACACCCAGGTGCAACGCGATCGCACTTTGGAAGAACTGCATGAGGATAGACTAAACGCGCAGAAATGTGCAGCCAGTCGAGTAACTGAAGTCGCAAAACCTCATTCCCGGGTAGGATCCCATAGGACAGTGCCAGAAATTCCCTTGGATAAGATAGGAGATATGTGTGAAGGTGAAGAAGGGAACACCTATCTTCCCATTACCTACCAGGACTACACCACTAAGGCAATTTTGGACTCAGGTGCAGGAGTTGCAATTGCCACTACTTCCCTTTGGAAGCGTTGGGGCAAGCCAGCACTCAGGCCAACGAGGATGAAATTGCAGATGGCCGATGGTCACATAGAGAGACCCCTAGGATTGCTAGAAGGAATAACTCTCACCACTTGTGGTGTCGAGTTTGAGCATAGTTTTGCTATATGTGACTTCAGCAAAAATCATGCCTATGAGATGATTTTGGGAAGACCATTTATGCGACAGCTGCAAGTGGTACAGGATTGGGGAACCAATTCTTTGTACCTGCAGCACTTAGGTGTTACGACCAAAGTCAATCTCAAAGATTACTCTCATAGGGATGTACCTCCTATCCAGTGGAATCCCATCCATAGAGCCAAAGATGATACAGAATCTGTGCATTCCATAGGATCAGGATCCTCCTGGATGCACGAAGACACTCACTTATGGATGTGCAAAGTAGCAGTGGAGGAAGAGAAGAGAGAAAAGGCTAGAGAAATAGGTGCAAACGAAACCCATAGACCCATTCAAGACCCAGCCTATGCACCTGTAGTTTTTCCAGACGAGGAATTTGAACCCCATGGCTGGGCAGAAATTTTAGCAACAATGGACTTAGCCATCAATGAAGAACAATGGACACTTCACTGTGATGAGGATGGCTATGATATTTCAGTCTTCTCCATAGAGCCAATCATGGGAGAGGCAGTTTTAGAAGAATGCGAACCTAGCCCTGATGCATTTGAGGATGCAAGTGACTCCGATCTAGAGTCAATCATTATGGACCCTCCATTTGCATCAGATGAAGAATACTTCCATGAAGTAGAATTTCAACCTCAGAAGCATGGAGAGGTTACAAATGATGTAAGATTAGCAACACATATGACCTCGAAGGAAGAAGGAAAGAAACGAAGAAAGAAAGAAGCCTTACCAGAAGAGGAAGAATCTTTGTTTGAGGTCCCAGAAAATTTTAAGAAGTATGAGATAGATGACAGGAGAGTCATGATAAGAATGCCTAAACGAGAGGCACAATCAGGAGAGGCCTATGATAACAAAGAAACCACTAAGAAAATAGTAGTGGCCATAGAAGAAGGAGAGGAGAGATGCACGTATATAGGCCATGACCTGACAGAAGAAGAAGAGCACGAATTGATTGCCTTGCTAAGAGAATACAGAGATGTATTCGCTTGGAGTTACAAGGATTTGAAAGGGGTTGACCCGGACATATGCTCGCACACCATCCCCATGACTTCAGACGCCAAACCCTCTAAGCAAAAGCCTTATACATATAACGATAATTACGCCGCTAAGATCAAAGAAGAGATAGATAGACTGGTTGAAGCTGGATTTATCTATGAAATTGAGCACACTGAATGGGTATCCCCCATCGTAGTGGTGCCCAAGAAGAATGGCAAGCTGCGTGTGTGCATTAACTTGAAGAAGGTTAATGCAGCCACAATCCGAGATAACTATCCGCTTCCCATCACAGAACATCTCTTAGAAAGAGTGGCAGGCAAGGAAGTGTACAGTTTCCTTGATGGCTTCTCGGGCTACAATCAAGTAGCCATAGCTCCAGAGGATCAGCATAAGACAGCCTTTGCCACAGAATGGGGCATTTTTGCTTTTAGAGTAATGCCATTTGGGCTTACCAATGCACCAGCCACCTTCCAGAGGCTGATGTGCCATGTGTTTAAGGAGTTCCTGAGGAAGAGTTTAGAAGTCTACGTTGACGATCTCTGTGCTCATTCCAATGTTAGGCAAACCCATATTCCTGAACTCAGACAAATCTTTGACAAATGTAGAGAATATCAAGTCTGCCTGAACCCAGAAAAGTGCGTTTTTATGGTCAGGCAAGGTAAGATTCTCGGACACATAGTGTCAAAGAATGGCATATCTACCGACGAAGAAAAAGTGAGAGCCATAGCAGAGCTACCTAGGCCAAAGAATGTCAAGGAAGTACAAGCTTTCATGGGGCATTGTGGTTATTATCGACGATTTATACACATGTATGCTGTCATTGCAAAGCCCATGTACGGACTTCTGACAAACTTTGAGTGGACGGATGAATGTGAGGATTCCTTCCAGGAGCTTAAACGAAGATTATGTTCAGCACCAATCTTGACCACACCAGATTGGAATAAGCCTTTCCATGTTCATGTGGATGCATCCAATTATGCTATTGGATGTGTGCTTGCACAACCTACTGGTGAAGGTAATATGGATCTTCCAATCGCCTATGCCAGTAGACAATTGAATGCGGCTGAACGAAATTATACCACTACTGAACGAGAAGGATTAGGCATGGTATATGCAGTTAAAAAGTTTAGACATTATTTGCTTGCAAATAAGTTTAAATTTTTTACAGACCATCAGGCATTGTTGTACTTAGTAAACAAGCCATGCAATACGGGAAGATTAGTAAGATGGTTTCTCTTGCTAATGGAATATGATTTTGAGGTTGTGGTAAGAAAAGGTAGGACTCACTTACGAGCAGATCACCTCTCTAGGCTCACATCGGGAGAAGCCCCACAAGGAGTGTCAGATGACCTTCCTGATGCTTACTTGTTTAATTTGGAAGTGGTGCCGCAGTGGGCCAAGCCAATAGTACCAGTATTGACGTACGGGCCTAGCCATCCAGTGGTAAACACACGGAATAGAGAGATTGTAAAAGCCCAAAAGTATCACATCATGGCAGGAAGCATGTACAAGCACACAGATCAAGGGATCTTGGCTTGTTGCGTAGAAGAGGATGAGTACGCTAAATGGTTGCAATTAGCACATGTAGGTGCGTTAGAGCAACACCATTCAAAACAACGAACGTTGCAGACTCTAAAGAGATTCGGAGTGCATTGGCCAACTATGGAAGCGGATGTCCAAAAGTTGTGCAAGGAATGCCCAATCTGTTGCACTAAACCACCTGTGGAACATGCCACTCTCTATCAAGTATCCATTGTGCCAGATTGGAGTGAACCTCTAGTATCATTCTTGCAGACAAACACATTCCCCCCAGACATGACTCTAGCTAGGAAAAGGAGTTTAGAACAAGAAGCCCTGGATTATTCACTCATAGGTGATAATCTATATAAGCGCGGTAAAGATGGTTACCTGAGACTGTGTGTCCATGAAAGTGAGTATCTTAAGATCTTAGAAACTGCTCACCAAGGTGTAGCAGGAGGACACTTTGGACCAGATCGGGTAATCAAGGCAATACTACTTGCAGGCTTTTGGTGGCCTACACTTCACATGGATGCACATACCTATGTGAAACGGTGTGATGTCTGTCAGAGGACTCAGTATCCTATACGCAAAGATGAGATGCCACTGAAACCTATGATGGGTGGACGTGCATTCTCTAAGTGGGGAATAGACTTCGTAGGTCCTATTAATCCCCCAGCTAAGGGTTCTCATGCGGAATACATCATTGTGGCAACAGATTATCTTACCAAGTGGGTAGAGGTAAAAGCTACAACCAAGAACGATGCTCAAACAACTGCCAAATTCTTGTTTGAGAATGTATTCACGAGATATGGGCTACCTATAGAGCTTGTAAGTGATAGAGGCACTCATTTCTTGAATGAAGTAATTGAAAATCTACTCCAAGAATTCTTGGTAATACACAAGAAGTCTGCCCCTTATCACCCTCAAGCTAATGGACAAGCTGAGAGCACTAATAAGATTTTATGCAATGTACTGACGAAATTGGTGAACACTAAACGCTCTGATTGGGACAAACAGCTACACCATGCTATTTGGGCATACCGAGTGGCCTACAAAACGGTACTCCAAGCCACTCCCTTTCAGATGGTATTTGGCCAAAATGCTGTGCTACCTTTGGACTTCCTGATCCCTACATTGAGAGTAGCACAAGAGCACGAATGGACAGGTCATGAGCTCTCCTCTAGAATTTTTGACCTTGAACGATTAGGAGAAACAAGACTAAGAGCCGCTGCAGGAATATATGCCGCCAAGAAGAGACAGAAGGCATATTTCGATGCCCACGTGAAGGATAAAGGCTTGAAAGCAGGAGATCTAGTCCTAGTCTATACACTCAAACAACACGCGAGGAAGCTAGAAAAGAGAGGCTACGGACCTATGATCATCAATAGGATCTCCACGAGTGGAGCAGTACAATTAGCCACGTTAGAGGGTGATGTTCTCCCTAATTATATTAGCGGATGCAGAGTCAAGTTGTATCAGGAACCCCTCACGGAGGAAATGCTCAGCCGACTCAACACTGCTAAGAAACGCAAAGAGGAAGAGAAGCGAATTAGAGAAGAAGCTCAAGCAGAAGCTTTAGAACGCATCAGAAGGATGAAATTACGAAGGCAAGGTAGAGAGCAGCCTAGGACAGATGACTATGCAGACCAAGGATATCATATGGCAATGTGTGAAGTTGCAGGAACCAGCTCACCTAGGATAACTGATCGACGTCCTTTCATAACCCTAGAAATAGGACAAGAAAAGAGTGCAAGGACTGTAAAAGCCTTGATTGACTCAGGTGCCGCCACTAGTGCTGTTAGAGTGTCTTACTGTCAAGAGTTACAGTTAACTGTCAATCCTGTGGAAGCATATCTCATAGGATTGGGAGGCGTGGAAACCCCTTGCATGGGCGAGGTGGAACTTCCCCTCTACATTCATGATGAGGCAATGACAGTTAAAGCACTAGTGTGTCAAGATGAGGATCTCACTGAACCTCTTGTCTTGGGTCAAGACTGGATCTATGACCAAGCAGTCAACTTAAACCTAAGAAGTGGACTTCTTCACGTATGGGTCAATCATAGTCGAATTACAATAGAGTTGGATAAAGGAACACTCAAGGAACTAGGAAAGGCACAGACTCCTGGTCCCTCCAGGGGTACACATGAAGATGACCATGCTGTTCTTGTTCAAAACCCTGTGTTGCAGAGGAATGATATTTGCAAAAAAGGAGTCAGGGATGCAACGGAACTCCCTTCTTTTCCAAAGGCCAGAAGGAGGCAACAACCAAAGGTGGAGCAAAGGCAAAAGAAGCAGAGTACTACCTATGCCGGACATCAAAAGAACCTGCGCAGCAGAATGTCCCAACAAGTGAACCAAGTGTGGGTGCGAAAAGGCGAACACCCGGTTGCAACCACGCCAACCGCACGGACAAAGCCTCTTATTAGTAACCAACAACACGTCACTAATAAGAAGTCTTTCGGAAATTCTGCTGCTAACGTGAAATCTATTTGGGTGCCCAAAAGGTCGATGAAGGCTAGCCCACAATCAAGACAAATTTGGGTGCCTAAGGCTTGTTTGCGGGCTCAGATAGCTACACCAAGAACACACCTTACACAGCATGATCCATTCACTCGCACAGCCTACATCCACTCATTTTCAACACCAAGGCACATGAACACGAACAGAATCAGTTGTAAATGGGCCCCTAAAAGGCCTCAGGTTAAAGCTGACACACCTATAAAGCTCTCGAGAATCTCTACGGAACCACGAGTAAAACCCATCCACTGCATTTGGCAGCCCAAGACTTGTAACAAACCCCCTGACCCTATTGTAAATCCATGACCACCTACTAACCGCTTCACATCATTTCGCTTAGCTCTTAGGTCTACCTAACTCCTAACTACACACACCAGCACCGAGCACTTATTAACTCCTAACCACTCCAGAACTTTAAGTTAATATTGTAACAAGGGACACCATATCATTTTTGTGTCCATTGCAATGTTAACGTTTATTCATATATTCTCACAGAATCAGCTGCGACATTTTCAACATGGCGGAGGCCGCAGGAACTAGCTCTCACACAGAAACAAACCCGCAAGTGGTGGACTTGGACAGTTTACCCGTTTTGCCTGAGACAGTCGAAAGACCAGAAGAGTTGCAGGCCGTCAAAATCATACCTATTGCGGACCCTCCGCGTGGCCACACCATGCCCGTGGGAAAGACTTCACATTGGTTTACCGAAGTAGCAGGACCTTTGGGGGAAGGAACGTATCTATGGGAATCAGAGTTGGACTACAATGGAAAGCAAGGCAGATACCATTTCTTTACAAGAGAATTTGAGAAGTTACAAAATGCGGAAGGTCTACGTCCGATATGGGAAAAAGCCGGATTGAGTGCCTATTTCAGTGCCCGACTCCCAAAACCTGACTTCATGCGATGCTACTATCTCATCAACACCTTGACTCCAAATCCGAACCCAAAAGGTGCAAGCTCATTTGTGATTCCATCTCTGACAAAGGGGAATGAGCTCAAGAGGTTTAGGCTATCAAACAATTTGGTGAGAGAAGCTCTGGATATGCGCGGCATGCATATTCCTACAGAAAAGGAAACCCTAGTACCGGACTACATGAAGAATCGAAGTCTCACCAAACTCAAAGACATGGTATCCATGACGCCTAATATTGCAATACACCTTCGCATGTGCATGCAACACTTTGCTTTCCCGGCGCAGGATAGATTCACCATGCCACACAAAAAGATTTGGTTTAGCCTATATCTGGCAGAGACACAGAGCCTCACCATCAACCTACCCCACTGGATAATTGATCAGATACACTTAGCTCACAAACGCTGGCCGCGGAAACAGGTTTTATATGGTTGCTGTGCTCTGACAAGAATCATCTATAGGTGTTTGGCTTATGACATCCCAATCCAACGAGCCCTGATGTGGAATCGGGTAGAGCAGTTTCGAGGCAGGACATCCACTGGACCCCCTTCTAAGAAGATGAGAGGCACGGTCCAAGTCCCATGTGCTCAGCCACGTGGGGCGACCCTAACACCAGAAGTCACCCCGCCACCAAGAAGAGTCCGACCATTCACACTCCGACTTCCAAGACGCAGCACCGATGGTTCCACTTTGATATTTCCTCCCATCCCAACGGATCTCGAATTTCCTAGTGGTGCACCATTGGACGAACTCACTAATGAAGACTTCGAACAACTGTTACAAGATGTAGAGCTGGAGGCAGAAGAGGCACAACAAGCGGAAAATGTACAAACGCAGGCCACAACCTCCCAAGCACCTGTCACACCTGTTGAAGTGGAGGAAGAAGATGACGGAGATGAAGAACAGGAGGATGATGAGGAGGAGTATGATCAAGAGCACCAAGAGGAGCAACAAGAAGTGCCAGAACTTGTAGGTGCACCTGCATATACAGCTCAACTACGAAGGCTATACGACACTATCAAAGCAGTACAAGAAAGGCATCAGCTCTCTCTGGTATCAGGTCAAGCTTTGATGCAAGAAATGCTATCAGATGAAGGAGTGGACCAACAATTCATTGACACCCTCAAATTAGTGTCAGACTCCTTAGGAGTTCCAGAGGCTGTCCACACCGCAGTCCGCTAGTCCGTAAGGTATGACAAACGCAGAGTGGACACATTACCACGAGCAGGTAAGACTATCAGGATACCCGTCACAGAACCGGAAGTACCCATTGAGACCACAACCACCCCCATAACCACCACTGACCTCTCCGCTGAAACCTTCGTTCAGACATCACCCATCTCACCCCAGCATCCTCCATCACCACCTTCTCCGCCCCCGCCACCACCTCCCACCTTGGAAGAAACGACAGTCATCACCTCTACCTCCACTTATAATCCATCCTCATTCAAATCATTCTCATTTCGAGAACCCACCTCACAAGACACCCTCTTCTCCTTCGTCACCAATCCCTTGTACACTTCGTCCCATCTAACCGCTGAACCCATGACTGGCCATCCCATAATTACCAGCGTAGTTGGAAACCCAGCACCCACGGAAGGAACCCTGTGTTTCCCGACCTACCCCCCAATACGAGTACCTCCATTCCATAACCCTCACTTCCCAGCTGGCCCCTACACCTCTTTCAACCGGACCTCACCACCCCAATACCCGTCCTTTGTGGAGCAGTTCTTCCGCTCTTCCATGTTTCAAAGGCACCTTCCTCCGATGTTCGCAATGACATCAATTTACACGGACACCACACTCACTTCACCTACCATACCCACCTATACGGTAGCCCCTGCACACACCACCTTGTCTGATCCAATGGACATTTCACCAACCACAGCACCTCTCCCCACGATTTCCCCACCTTCCCCTCCCTTGCCCCCCACCTCACCACTCACATCAGTGGCACACACAGCATTCACTACACCCCTACCCAATCCCACCTCCTCTGCATTTCAAACTATTTCCCTTGCATCTCATAATGTAAATAGTACGTTCGACACATTACTTCAGTGTGCACATCAGCTACAACAAGACTTCCATCAATTAGAAGAACGCAATGCTACCCTCCAGGCAGAATCTCAACGTCTCCAAGCTAGAGTCACCACTATTGAGGCTGACTACCTGACGCTCCTAGACGAGCATACCACACTACAGCAGGCTCACTCCGAATTGGAATCCAAGGCATCAACTGTAGATGACCAAGCAGTCAAGGAACTAGAAACAGTGCTTCAAGCGCAAATGATATCTAACGCTACACTCAGACGCAACATTGGACTACTAAGAAAGCATATGGCAGCAGCACTAGAAGAGAACAAACGCCTTCAACAACAAAACCAAGATAATTTTGAAGCGGCTATGGAAGGAACCGTAGGAGCAACCATTAGCCCTACCAGATATAGAGCAGTTCCATCAGAAGACATCCGCATCCTACTTGAGGAGCATGCAAATTTCCTGGAGTCATATGAAAAACTAGAGACTGAATGTGCCGATCTAAAGAAACAGTTAGCCAGTGTACCCACTGCTCAACAGGAGCCGGTAATCTTGCAACAATCTACAGAAGAAATGGAGACCCTTCGGAAACAGGTGGCAGAACTCCAAGCACGCCTCCTACCATATGAACGACCACCCTCGCCCATTGAAGAACCAGAACCTGAAACAGTAGTGGAAATCCCCGTCGAGGACAGCTACGAAGAGCCCTACGAGCCTATGCCGACGCCTGGTGGTCGAACTACAGAAGAAGGACAAGACACGTTAGAAATTCAAGTTCCAGATTGGGTCAGAAGGGTCGAGAAAGTGGGTAAGACACATGATGATCGTGTGGCCGTGCAAATGCAATCTCTCACGAATCTGGAAGAAACGGTCCTTCGGTCTTCCTACTTTCAACAATTATCCCATCAACGGTTAATCACAACATCAGAATCGCAATACATGCCTTATTTTGTCTTACTACATGATTATAATGCAGAAGTCAAAAGACATACAGGGAAGGAGCCCACATTCGCTACTCAATTTGAGATAGGGGATTTACCGACCGATGCACGTGCTGGCTCGATTTTCCAACCTAATTGGCGTGCACGTTTACTCACCGATTACCCAGAGATGATGAGTACCTGGGCTACCATGCCACTCTACATCAAGTATAATCCATGCTATTGTCTAGTGGTACGTCGCAGATCCTGGCAAGCATTTGCAATCAAGGTACGCAACAATAAAGAGTGCTCGGCTTGGGTTAACTACCCGTATTTTGCTCCACCTCGAGGACCTCCAACCGTAGCCTACATGATATCAACCATTCGGCACTGGTCCGCACGCCTAAACAATGTACCTGATATAGCAGCGAAAATGTGTATGAAGATATTTGAGCTCATGACCATTGTCTTCAAAACCTTTCGGAATGTCTGAGCTCCATACATCTCCGCTCCTGGATTCGCTCAAGGCAACAAGGATTTAGTCTACGACATGAGCCAAACCCCCTCGGTCACTGTTATCTTTGCTTGGCATGCACGAATCAAGTACTTGCCCGCATGCTTCAAGCAAACATTTGAGGAAATGTTCTCTACGGGCTTCTGGGAATACAATTCCGAAATTTTCATTCCCAGACCCACACATTTGCTACATCTATTCGCAGTAGAACAAGCGATCCATGCAGATCAGTTACGTCTGCCACATCCGGATGTTCCAGGACCAATCGATTGGGATCGTATGATGACAGATTTGGCCAGAGGACTACGCTTACAAGAACATCAGCTTGCCACTCAGGTTGTGGAATATTACATCCAACACCCCCAGCAACAAGGGTCTGTCAGGGACGACAGACGCGAGAGAGGGGGGGGTGTTGAGAGCAGTATGGGCACCCAAGGACTGACTAGACAAGGAAGCCAGGGAACCCAAGGATTGACGAGACAAGGAAGCCAACGGAGAGAGTCAGAACAAGGTGAAGGAGTAAGTAGACAAAGCAGTCGACGCAAATCTGGCAGATAGGCCCTTCAATTTTTCCAATCTACATCTTTTAACAGTGATTCTTATCACTAACAATCATTGTAAATACCATTTCATATTTTTGTAGCTCCATTTTGTGCAAGCCAAGGAGTCCTTGAGCTTGAGGAGCCTTAGAAATACCTACATATCAATTTTCGTATTTTTTAGACTCCGTTTGAGCCCTCAAATTGGCCCTGGAACCTAATTTTTAACTAGGCCGGACACTAGGTCTGGACAGGGCCAAAAGCTAGTCAAAATCTATAAAAAGAGCTAGAGAGCTCATTTTTGAGGTTAGATTGTAATTGAAACGAACTTGTAAGAGCATTTTGAAAGTAATCTAAAAGCTCCATTGATTCTCACTCTTTGTCTTACCGTGTGTGCGCGTGTGTGTGTATGTGTGTGCATGCTAGTGTGCTTCTCACTCACGCACTTGTGCCGCCACTTGCTCGAGGTCTTCATACCATCCTCACGTCTTCCCGGATTGACATTAAAGGAGGTGCTACTCATCATTGAGCTACAGACTCCAAGAAAAAAGGCATTGGCATTAAGTGAGTATACAATAAAAAACACAAGCTTAATGGAATAGTTGATAGGTATAAGGCTAGACTTGTTGCCAAAGGTTATGTTCAAGAGAGATTTAATGATTTTGATGATACCTTTGTCAGGAGGAAGGAGATAAGAAAGAGAGCTCACACACACACCCTCACTCTCAAGGAGAAGCACATACATAGATTGAGGCAAGGAAGAATGATCTTCTTCTTCTTCTTCTATTACATAAAAAGGAATGTACAAGAATGACCTAAAACAAGAATACAACTACTGCAATGTATAAAGACCAGTACATAAGTTTCTTTGTTATGTTTAGAACATGCAGCACATCAACAAGATGTTTTACATTCTTGTCCTCCATAGACAATGCTATGTTTCCTATATGCTTGATAGGACATGATGTAGCATCACCTGTTTCAACATATCTAGGAACTGGCAATTTTTGTAATCTAGTAAACCATTTTGCATGACTGATCATGTGATTTGAAGCACCTGAATCAACATACTAGACATTATCATTTGATTTTGAAACATCAACAGACATCGTATTCATCATGTGCTGTTGAACCATGAACAACTTCTCAGAATCATCTGCACTTGTGGATGCATAACTGTTTTGCTGCCTTTTGTTATTTTGATTCTTCAACTTGCAATCACGTTCAAAGTGTCCGGGTTTACCACAATTCCAACATCCCTTACTATCATTACCTGAATCATTTCTTTGGAAACTTCTGTGACCTCTTTGGCTCCCCCTACCTCCAACCTTTCCTCTTCCTCATGCATGATTCTGTTGTTGACCTTGGTCTTGGTTACTGTTTCCTCTTCCACTTTCGAAACCTCTACCTCTGCCTCTTCCTCTGCCATAGTAGAATACCTACTCAGAACTAGATTTTCATTGGGAGTTCGAATCCTCACCAAGATTCTTTTCTTCAATAATCAGCATAGATACCAGATGAGCAAAATTTAAAATATTTTCTCTAGTTTGTATAGAAGTTCTGAACTGCTTATATGTAGCTCCTAAACCACAAAGGCACACTTCCACCTTATCATCATCATCTACATTCACACCAATAGATGCAAGTGACTCACATATGACTTTTATTTTCAGGGTGTAGTCACTTACTGACATGCTCTTCTTCCCCAATGTATGCAGCTCGTTCTTGAGTTGCAATTTCCGTGCCTTTGTATTTGTCTCATACGATGTGATCAAACTATTCCAAGCTTCTTTTAGAGTCTTGGCATCCTATATGTATCCAATCATGCTATCTTGTATGCTTACAGATAGCCAATACATTACCTTTTGTGCTCCTTGATTCCATTCGTGATATGATCTTAACTGCTCTATAGTCTGATTCCTTTTTGGTAATTGTGGAGAATAGAGATATTATGCATGTTTCTAACTTGGGCATGGAGCTTTTTAGGCACCCATTTCCAAGCCACTTGTGGTTGATAATTTTCATCAATGGCTTTGGATAGTCTAGAGATTAGAGATGAACTGCATTTCTTCTTAAGATAATGAGGATATGGAGGTTATCTAAGAGAAACAATAGTAGGGTTTGCCTATAAGCACACCTTGGGCGCCCAAATGTGCTTGGAAATTAGTTGATTCTTTAATAGTTAATTGGGTAATCAAACTAAAAATGATTGAGTCGAATTCGCAATGTGATTTGAGCTAGCAGAGTCAAGTCTGAGTTGAGATCAATCTCTGATGCACGATTTGGGGTCCCTAGCATGGCTTCGACGGCCCCTCCCTCGTGATAAGCAACCCAACCAAAGGGGTGATTGGTAACCTAGCTCCTATTTTGGAGGGGGAATTTGGTGTCACTCCTAGGGCCTTCGAGGGTATTGAGCCTCCCTTGTTCTCTCTTAGTATATCTGCAATAATGTCAAAGCAAGAAGAGCGCAAAAAAGTTTGTCTCATTAGGCAAGTGTTTGGCCCTAGTCTGCCGCTCGAAACTGTATGCCAGTGTTGCAAAATCCTTGATCTACACTATCCAAATGAACTCCAGGAGTATATGGTGGGCCCTTTTAGCTTGCCAATGGATGTATTAGAAACCCTATGTACCTTGTAAGATCACTCTCAAAAAGATAGATCAAAACACATAAGTTGGAGTTAGCTCAGAGGTGAAGAACTTGCTATTCTTGGTTCATACACCTGTCCAGTGTTTTGCATAATTCTCTGAGCACAGCAGTAATTAACTTAATTCCTTTTGGGAAAATCTAGTTAACTTAAAGAGATAACTTTCAAGAGTAATCTCATAAAAAATAATGAACCACACACTGAGAATGATGTTTAACATCTGATGACATCATCCCGTTTTTCACGGGCTGCTATAGTATGAGACCAGTGAGCAGCAAAATGAACATAACTCTAGATTTAAGAATCTCATGATTATGAAACTTTGTATGCTTATACTAGACAGTAAGCGGAATCTAACAAGCTTTAAATCATTGAATTTGGATAAGTAACCATTGAGGAATGGCTCTGACACATGAGTGAAAAAATCGGGTACCTGACAAAGAAGTGAAAATGAACAGATATTGTTGGCTTCAACTGAATATAACTAAAGATTGCAACAACCAAATGAAATGAAAATTGGTGAGCATATAGTAGACCTATAGAGATAGCTTTATCAAGTTAAATCATTGAAAATGATGCACCAAGCGCAGAGCAACTATCTCTACATTCTGACTGAGAAAACTAAGAGATATGGGAGTGAGTAGTACACTTCACAAGAACATGGAAATATGAACTCAAATGATCATGAAAATGAAAGTATATTGCTTGTAAAATACAATGGACTTACTGATACATATGTGTGCCTTGTAATCACACCTTGATATGGCATAAAGCTCAGCTCTTGGAGGTCTTCACATAGGTCTCTCTAACCATGACTAAAATTGCCATGTATTTATAGTTGAGTTTGGGAGGTTAACTTCCCTCAATCACTCTCCAATCAATTTGTGATTGATTTGATTCTATATCTACCACAAATCACGAATTCTTGGCTCCTCTTTCCCTTTCTGATCAAGTGGACTCAACCACTTAAGATTCTTTCACTTTTACATTAAGTAAACTCTTCAAAAGTTACAAGAGGTAGTTCACAAGTGAACTTTACATAGTCTTCATTTCAAAGCTTCTTCTATGACTTTGTGGGACTCATGCCAATACTTAGGCTTGTCATAGACTTGCTCCAAAAGCTCCCCCTCAAGCCAAGTATGCTTGAGGTCTTCAATCTTTCAAGATTACCTGCAAACCAATCATAGCATTGAATTTGCAAAGCTTTGTACCATCCAATGCTTTGGTTAGAATATCTGCAAATTGTTGATGAGTGGACACATATGATATTTGAATCTCTTTGATTAGAACCTTTTCTCGTACATAGTGATAATGAACTTCGATATGTTTAGTCCTTGCATGAAAATAGGATTAGCAGCCAAATGAATAGAGCTCATATTGTCACAAAAAATAGTTGGAGTTCCAAACTCCAATCCAAGATCTTTGAATAATGTCTTCATCCACATAGCTTCTTGTGTAGCTATGGTAAGACCTCTATATTCAGCTTCAGTAGAAGAGAGAGCAACTGTGGGTTGCTTCTTGGATGACCATGAAATAAGCTTTGAACCTGCAAAGGTAAGATAACCTGAAGTGCTCCTTCTATCTTCCTTGGAGCCAGCCCAATCTGCATTAGAAAATAGCTTCAACCCTAAATCAGATACATAAGGATAATAAAGTCCTTCATTTATGGTTCCTTTGAGATACTTGAGAATCCTTTTGGCAGCATCCATATGTGGTTTCCTTGGTGTGTGCATAAATTGACTTAGGACACTCACACTGTAACATATATCTACTCTTGTCAATGTGGCATAGTTGAGACTACCCACTAGACTTTGATATGATGTGCTATCCTCTATGAGTTCAACATCATGTGAGCTCAATTTGTGATTGACCTCCATTGGAGTACCTGCAATCTTACAATCTTGCATCTTGAATTTTTCCAACATGTCCTTAATGTACTTTCTTTGAGTAAGAAACAAACCATGATCTTTGCAGAAAACTTCCAAACCTAGGAAGTAGGTAAGTGAACCCAAATCACTTAACTTGAACTCTTTTCTCATCTGCTCTTTGATCTTCTTCATACCATCTGCATCATTTCCTGTCCATATAATATCATCTACATATACACATAGGTAGATGATCTCTGAATTACTCTTTTTAATAAAGAGTGAAGGATCTGCCTTGCTTGCTTGAAAGCCTTTGTCCTGCAAGAATGAAAGAAGCCTGAAATTCCAAGCTCTTGGAGCTTGCTTGAGACCATACAATGCTTTGTTAAGTTTACACACATAAATCAGGATAAACTTGATTCTCAAAACCAAGTGGTTGTGCCATATATACCTCTTTTGTTATCCAACCATTCAAGAATGCATTCTTTACATCTAGTTAAAGTATCTTCCAATTCTTGGAAGAGGCAATACTAAGCAAAACCCTAATAGTAGGCATCTTTGCCACAGGAGAGAAGGTCTTCTCATAATCAATTCCTTGAGTTTGTGCAAAGCCTTTTGCTACAAGCCTTGCCTTATACATGTTAATGGAACCATCATAATTTGTCTTGAGTTTATAGACCCATCTTGAGCCTATTACCTTCATGGATGAAGTCTTGGGCACAAAATCCCAAGTGTTGTTTTCCTCAAGTGCTTCAATCTCTTCCTTCATTGCATGCTTCCATTCTGTTTCTGCTTTGGCTTCTTCACATGATGATGGCTCCTCTTGGTTTATGTCTTGTGCTATGTAGATAGAATGTTTAGTTACTAATGAGGTGTCAAACCCATACCTTTCTGGTTTTTTCTTTTCCCTCATAAATCTTCTTAGGCCATGATGTGATGATTCTGCCTCATGTCCAAGTTCCTGCAATTTTGCTTTACCTTTAGACTTCCATGCTTTGATCTTTTCCATCTGAGATTCTTCATCATCCTCTGAGGTGTCTTGTTCTTCAATCTTCGGTTGTTCTCTACCAAGATTTGGAAAATCTTCTTCAAGATCATATGGTAAATTGACCTTCCTACATGAATCTTCATACCATGAATTGTTCTCATCAAAAACTACATCTCTGCTTACTGAGAATCCTTTGTTGGTAGGGTTTTATAACCTGTAGCCCTTTTGATTGTTGTCATATCCAATAAATACACACCTTTTTGCCTTTGGATCTATCTTGCCTCTAACCTGTGAAGAAACATGAGCAAAAGCAATACATCCAAAAATTTTACAATGATCTAAGCTTGGTCTTCTTCCATTCCAAGCCTCATATGGAGTCATCCCATCAAGGGATTTTGAAGGCAACCTGTTAATCAAGTAAGTGGTTGTAGATACAGCCTCAGCCCATAGATAATTAGGTAAATGCTTTTCATTTAACATAGACCTTGCAGCTTCAACAGTTGTCCTATTCCTCCTTTCTGCCACTCCATTTTGCTCAGGAGTGTACCTTGTAGTTACCTCTCTTTTGATTCCTCTTTCTTGAAGAAAGGAATCAAACTCATGGGAGAAGTATTCTCCCCCTCCATCTGACCTTAGCCTTTTTAGTGATTTACCTATTTGATTCTCCGCAAGAGCCAAATATCTTTTGAAACATGAAAAAACTTCATCTTTGTGTTTCATAAAGAATAGGATAGTCCATCTGCTGCAATCATCAATAAAGGAGACATAATACCTTGATCCAAATATTGAAGCTTCATGGCTAGGTCCCCATACATCTGTATGAACCAACTCCAAGAGATCTCCATGCATATAACCTTTCTTCATGAATGGTAACCTATGAGATTTTCCAAATTGACATGCACTACACTTATAAATCATATGTTGTTTTGACAAATTAGGGATTCCAAGTACACTTTGGTCCCTGCAAATTTTCTTTAATGACCTTTCACCAATATGTGCCAACCTTTTGTGCCATACTTCCAATTCTGTGAGTGTCTGACTACCATGATTAAAGAGAGCAATGTTTCTAGTGTCTTGTAATTCAAATGTGAACAATCTACCTGTCTTTTCACCTTTTTCAATTCTTTTGAATCCTTGAATTGGATCTTCAACAAATGCTCCTGCTTTTGTGAACCTGACTTGCAACCCTTTCTCTACTATCTTCCCAACACTTATCAAATTCTTTGTAATGGTAGGGACATAGAGTACCTTACTAAGTAGGTTTATGTTTCCATCAGGTGCTTTGACATTGCTTATTTTCTCCCCAGGATGTCTTGTATCATCTCCTGTTTGTACCTCATGCTTATTCCTTGGATCTTCTAAATGTGATAGGAGTGCCACATTTCCTGCCACATGATTTGAATGATTTACCTTGTGGCATAGCCATGTTCATGATCAATAATGAATCCTCTTTGTTGGAGTCTTCTGTGTAGTTATTGAAGTCTCTCCTTCCTTTGTAGCCTCCTCGATAGTTTGAATGATTGTAGTTGTTGTAGTTGCCATGATAATTGTTGAATCTTGCTCTTGATTAGCCATAACTTCCTCTATTGTATCCTCTGCCTCTTTGATTCCTGGAATTCCTAAAGCAATTTTCAGTTGTATGATTAGTTAATCCACAAATAGATCATGGGTTGGAGTCTTGGGATCTCCCCCTACCTTGTCTACCTCCTCTTCCTCTACCTCTGCCATGTCTTCCTCTACCTACATAGTTAGCTTGATATGTAGCTGCTTCATCATCCACTTTCTTTGCCTTTCCTTTGTTATCTTTGGACTTTCTTTTATTAGTGTATAAAGCTGAAGATTGATTACCTTTAGAGCTTTCTCCATTTTTGATAAGCTTAGCCTCTTGATTAAGTAGTTTTCCAATGAGTGTATTGAAATCAAATACATGCATGTCCATGTACAAATCCATAGCTGTGGTGAATGCTTCCCACTTGTCATCTGCCTTCAAGCCATTGATGACTTGCCTTACAATTTTCTCTTGATCTATTACCTCTCCAATGCTTCCTAACTGATCTGCTATGTCCTTGAGATTTGTGACAAAATCAGTCACATTTTGTTTGGGAGCCTTCTTGAGAGTTGTGAAATCTAGCCATAGTTGATGCTTCCTAGCTTTGGTACTTGAAGAGAAGAAGGCTTCAAGTGCATCCCACACTTCCTGAGATGTCTTACAACTTCTAATGTGAGGCAACAAAAAATCTGAGATAGAGTTGAGGAGATAAGACTTTGCAAGTGCATCTTTGGAGCACCATGTGCTCAATCTTTCTTGCTCTTCTTGTGTTGGTTGACTTTTGTTCCTGAAACTTGGCATAACTTCATCTTCAGCCACATAACCATATAAACTTCTACCTTGGAGATAAGCTTCCATTCTTAATGACCAAGCTGAGTAGTTACCTCTATCCAATTTGTCAATTGATGAAGGAAATCCATCTGCCATGTTGTCCAACCTTGCTCTGATACCACTGTGAAGAGATGGATAGGTATGTGCTTGAAGATTAAGAGGTGTTGCAAAATCCTTGATCTACACCAGCCAAATGAACTCTAGGAGTATATGGTGGGTCTTTTGAGCTTGCCAATGGATGTATTAGAAACCCTATGTACCTTGGAAGATCACTCTCAAAAAGATAGATCAAAATAGATAAGTTGGAGCTAGCTCAGAGGTGAAGCACTTGCTATTCTTGGTTCATACACCTGTCCAGTGTTTTGCATAATTCTATGAGCACAGCAGCAATTAACTTAATTCCTCTTGGGGAAATCTAGTTAAATTAAAGAGCTAACTTTCAAGAGTAATCTCATAAAAAAATAATGAACCACACACTGAGAATGATGTTTAACAACCGATGACATCATTCCGATTTTCACGGGCTTCTACAGTATAAGATGAGTGAGCAGAAAAGTGAACATAACTCCCGATTTAAGAATCGAACGATTATGAAACTTTGTATGCGTATACTAGACAGTAAGAGAAATCCAAGAAGCTTTAAATCATTGCATTTGGGTAAGTAAGCACTGAGAAATTTCTCTGACAAGATGAGTGAAAAAATCGGGTACCTGACAGAGAAGTGAAAATGAACAGATACTGTTGGCTTCAACTAAACATAATTGAAGATTGCAACATCCAACTGAAATGAAAATTGGTGAGCATGAAGAGACTTATAGAGCTAACTTTATCAAGTCAAATCACTGAAAATGATGCACCAAGCTCAAAGCAACTATCTCTGCAATCTGACTGAGAAAACTAAGAGATATGGCAGTGAGTAGTACACTTCACAAGAACATGGAAATATGAACTCAAATGATCATGAAAATGAAAGTATATTGCTTGTACAATACAATGGAATTACTTATACATATGTGTGCCTTGTAATCACACCTTGATATGGCATAAATCTCAGCTCTTGGAGGTCTTCACATAGGTCTCTCTAACCATGACTAAAACTGCCATCTATTTATAGTTGACTTTGGGAGGCTAACTTCCCTCAATCACTCTCCAATCAATTTGTGATTGATTTGATTCTCTATCTACCATAAATCACGAATTCGTGGCTCCTCTTTCCCTTTTTGATCAAGTGGACTCAACCAGTTAAGATTCTTTCACTTTTACATTAAGTAAACTCTTCAAAAGTTACAAGAGGTAGTTCACAAGTGAACTTTACATAGTCTTCATTTTAAAGCTTCTTCTATGACTTTGTGGGACTCAAGCCAATACTTAGACTTGTCATAGACTTGCTCCAACAAAGGGGAGGTTTGGGAATAAGATGTTACTTACAAAAATCTACCTAATGTGTGTTTTCATTGTGGCTAGCAAGGCCACAAGATCAAAGAGTGCTCGGTGAGACAAAAAAGCAAACAAACACAAGAAGCACCCAGGAAAGCTCAAGATAAGAATGGGTTTCTAAAATCCTTGGTGAATGAAGAGGAAGTTAAGGCTCCTTAAACCTAGAAACCAACTCAAATAGGTTCAGTGAACTTAGAAAAAGAAGGAAATGAAGTCCTAGGGAAACTTCTGAGAGAAATTGTACTCTAGATGCCCCCCCCCCAAACTACTTGTATTGCAATCTAGAAAAGGAGATTAATGAGCTTGATTACCTAGATAGGAACTAGTTTGAGGTGGGAACCAATGACAAAGCCCTAGAGTTCTCTAACAACAAATAATCTAATCAAGAGGGCTACACTACAAGCAAAGAAGACGGCTTTACCACTAGTAACGAAGACAACATGGATAGTGGAAGTTCCATCATTGGATTGACTATTCCGGATATGGTTTCTTGTTCATTCCAACAAGAGACCTTTTGCAGGGGAAAACAACCAATCGAGATACTTTGAAAAAACAAGTTACTAAGCTATGACCCCCTCCCAATGAAAAAGAAAGATGAATCCAAGATAAGAAAGGATAAGACCCCTTCCCACAAAGAGGGTAAATTATAGCAATGATTATCATCTCATTAAATGCGAGGGGGCTGACTGAACCCTCAAGAGCGACCATCATTGGTCAATGAATTTGCGACATTAGCCTAAACCCTGAATTCATTTGTATTCAAGAGACTAGAATTGATGGAGCATACCTCCAGCAACACCTTAGATAGGTATCCTCGAACCATGTTTGGATCTCGATGTCACACCCCCAAGGGTCCAGTGGGATGATAATTGGTATAAACCTAGTTTGAAAAGCTTGAGAGCTCCATTGAAGATCAGAGCCATCGTTGGATTTCCACTTCCTTTGGTGCCCGCTTTTGTTTCACACTAGTCTCTATGTACACCCCATATAGGGAGTGGGAGAGACTAGACACCTGGGCATCCTTGGACTTGCTCCCCAACAACATTATAATTTGTACTGACTTCAACATGATGGAGGACCCTGTGGACGGATGGAACAACAAGGGCTGGGTCATCGATAGTCGTGAGAAAGAAGCTCGAAACAAAACCAAACTACACTTGGATTTGGTCAAACTCAAAGACTCATATGGCTTTTGATGGTCAAATCTCCAAGCAGGTGAGGACTTAAGGAAAGCTAGATTGGATGGAAGCTACATTGCTTAGAACATCATTCAACAATGGGGCCATCCTTCCATCTCGTAATGCACTGACCTTATCATCTCTAATCACTACCCGATCATTATTGCTCTCCAATCCCTCACCAAAACTTGTAAGGCTCCCTATTCTCATGCCTACTCGACTTCCTTCTCTCTCCCCTCCATCCATCAAGAAATTGCTGAAGTGTGGAATGAAGTGTTCGCCTCCTACTCATCCCGTGCCAAGAGTTGGAGATGCACGGTCGATAAGCCACAATAAATCATATTAAGAGCCAAGAAGATGCTCCAAACTATTTGGTGTGCACACAGAGAGGCACTTTATCATAGACTTTAGAGACTTGAGGAGGAATTGAACAAAGGAAAATCCCAATTCCAGAAGGGTCTATGAAAAATCAGAGCACAGTTGAGATACGAGGAAGAAATACAAAGAAAAAATCTGCAAACATTCTTTAGGGCGTGGTGGGCTGGCAAAGCCGACAGACCCACCAAAGAGATGTGCAACATCCTTAAAAGGAAACTAAGTAGAGAATCAATCCCACAATTGCTAGATTCAAATGGCGACGTCTACAATATGGAAGAAGAAAAATTTAGAATCATTGAAGAGCGCTTTATGAGACTCTTGGGGATCTCGACCCCCCTCTTCCACCATAGACGGGATTGCATGGCAGCCATCTCCAGGGTATCCTCTCATATGATCCCACACAAATTTCACTCCTTTCTTGTTGCCCCTATGTCAGAAGGAGAAATCATTGATGTGATTGATGACCCCCTAGTGGGAAAAGCCCGGGGCTAGACTGGCTCACTAATGATTTTTAAATCCTTCAAGTTTGTGATTGTCACTCCCCTTCGTTTGGTCTGGCAAGAGGTGCTTGAGTTTGGCATGCTTCTGACTTGTCTCAACAATGGAATCATCAAGTTAATCCACAAAAAAGGGGAAAAGAATAGAATCGAGAACTGGCGTCCAATTACGATGCTCCAAACAGGATATAAAATCATTGCTAAAGTCATAGCCAATAGAATTTCCATCCATGTGAGAGCATGGTTAAGTGAGGACCAAAAAGGTTTTGTCAAAGGCAGGTCAATATTGGAAGCCATTATAGATATTTGGGAAGTTCTTGACATCCTAGACAAGACAAGAAAAGATGTGGTTTTCCTCAAGATCGACTTTGACAAAGCTTATGACAAGCTAGAATGGAACTATATTTTGCAGTCTCTTAAAGATCTCAGATGGAGCCAGAAATTCACCAAGATGATCTTGACCTTTTTGGGAAACGCATCGGCCCAAATTAATGTTAATGGTCAACCTTTGAAGGTGATCTAAGTAAAAAAATCAATTAGATAAGGGTGCCCATTGGCTCCCTTTCTATTTGTCGTTGCCACGAAATAACTTAGCCGGCTTGTGGAACAACAAGTGGAAGGAGGTAATATCAAAGGCCTCCGATTGCCTCGTGACCACGGATAGATCACCACAAGACTTTTACCACTGATATGAATGCATTTGTCCACAATGATAGTACTAGCTTGGAGATGTTTTGGAGGTGCCTAGGTACTTTCTGTGAAGCCTCTCGATCAAAAATCAACCACTCAAAGACTGCTTTCAGAGCTATTATCGGGATCCAACCTAACCTTCTCTTTGAACATTGCTATCAAAACATTCCTCTAGGCCAAAATCAATCTCGATGGTCGCGCTATTGTTGTCAACACATTCCTCATTTAGTTGACCATTTACTTCCTTTCTTGTCACAGACCGAAAGAGAAAGAGTTGTTGAAATTGGAAAGTATTTGCAGAAACTTCCTTTTGACTAGGGACCACAATAGGAGGGGGTGCCTAAAATCAAGTGGTCCATGTGCACTAGCCGAAGGGATAGTGGCGGTATTGACATTCTGAAAAATGGGTGCATGGTTAACAAACTTGCAACGAAATGGATGATTAAGGTGTGGGGCAATGGAGAGGCCTGGTGGGCCAAGCTGATCTTCAAAAACAAGAATGTGTTGACTTTTGTGGGATTCTTGAATTGGAAGAATCTCGAAATTCTGACCCTTTTGTTTTCTCCAATCTTGGTTTTCCCAAAAGGTTCGAACCTTGTGTGCTCCCTATGGAAGAGTTGGAATAAAGTCATGAGCTTCATAGGAATTAGTGAAGATTGGAAGTGGGCGGATGATATCAGACATAATGACTCTATCTAGTTTCCCATACATGGCATTCAGAACATGGAATCTTGGAACATTTGAAATGCCAAGAGGCTTTGGAACAAAGGCTTCAAAAAATGGAAACATGTATGGAAACAAGACACCAACAAGTTGATCAACTTCGAGGATATTGACCCAAGCATCAACATTACCTATGAAGAATGGAATACTTTACAAAGCAGACATCTTACCTAGGATGGCTCTGAAGTCTTTCTCATGGGGCATGAGCGGTCATGCCCACTTGTTCTCAGATGACACAATGGTAATTGCCTACCAAAAATCCCAAACATTGAAGAAAACATTGATTATCACATCAATCTCAATAAGAAGTGGTGTCTGTCATGGATGCAGCTAGAGTGGGATTTGAAGTTCATGGATATCTGACACCCTCTCATAGAAATAAAAAAGGCTATCCTCTTATGGAAAATTCTTTATCGAGCAATTTGGACCAACCTAAAGTAACAGGCTCTGACAGATTGTCAGAAAGAAAATAAGACTTCAGAAACACATCACTTGGAAATAAGCTCTACTGGGAGAAGTGATCGATATCTCTGCAGATCTCTGGAATGCCATTAGAGGGGAGGTCCTTTGGAAGATATGGCAGGAAAGATGTGCTTATAACTTTGGTGACCCCCCAAAGAGTGGTCGATTGAGAAATTGTTGTTCCTCCTTGGCAAAAGAATCGCTAACTGTAAGAATCCCTCGCCCCCTTCAAGCATCATCAAGTGCTCCTTCTGATAGACAATAAGCTCAAACCCAAGTGGGCCCCGCATGAGGGTGATGAGAGGATGATTAACCTTCTTTGTAATGCCATCCAAACAATGTAAAATCTTTCCTTGTTGTATGGGATTTGGGGGGGCATGTGGGCACTATTTCCCTTCACTTGTACTTTTCTTTTTCTTCTAATTAATACAAGTCCCGGAGACTAGGCTAAGACCAAACTTCCTTTATTTAAAAAAATGATTGAGTCAAATGTTGACCTGACCATGAATCAAAGACGTGAATATGTGGAGTATCATCTTTCATGATCCAAATGTAGTTTTCATTCATTCCATGGTTGGCATTCCATGATCATGATTTTGTCTACCTTTTCTTGGTCTTGAACTGATGTCTTTGCCCACACACTCAACAAGAGAAGAATCCTTTGGGAAAGAATGAAGCTTCCTAAGCTCCATGTCACACAATCATGGTGATACAAATTTATTCACATATGAATCTACACACATGCATCATGGAATGGATCAAGAAGAGTGCTCATTTGGAACATGATTGTCTAATTTTACAATAAAATGTTGTTTTTAACCTTTAACTTATGAAGAACTTTAACTAGGGTTTAAGTTATTCACCTAATTCTAGATCCAATCTTGAATGAATATGAGAGTTTTCATAAGATCCTCATGATGAAAAACTAGAAGTTTTTGTATTCATGCATGTGCTCTCTAGATGAATTGGAACATTCACTTCACCAAGCCAAGGAGTTTCAAATCCACCTAGACTATGAGATATGCTTTGAGTGATCTCATAAGAATGTCCAAATAGGGAAAAATGAATTATTGATGATGATAGTTGAAGCAACTTAGTCAATGAGTACCCAAATAGTCTTGGTCTCCTGACTTGGTTGTCTATTGTAAGGGTAAGTTTGTGATAACCCTAGTCCTTCTCAAGTGTAGACATGAGATGGATGATCTCCACCGCAAAGTGTGCAATTTCGTAACATTGGCACTCTCAAGGAGGACATCTGGTAGTTCCTTTGTCCTTTTACTCCTAATTTCTTGGCCACTAACGCTGCCACTTCCTCCACATAACTCGAACTAGAATTCTCATTGATCCTTGTATCCTCTGTTTTTGTAGGATCTTGTGTGATTTTGAGATCCTCGACTAAGTTGTCTTCCAAATCTATGCACTCTTGAAGACACTCACTCAAAGTTTGCAATCGTTTTACATATACTAAGATTCTCAATGTTCCATTGGTTAGACCCTCTAAAAATAAGGATATCATTTTCTGCTAAGAAGGTCTCTCTATCATAGGGCATCGAATGCATATTGATTAAACTTTGTGTTAAACTTTTTACTATCTCATTAGGAGCATCTTTGAAACTATGTAGTAAGGATGACGAATTGTGCTTGATCCCTCGCTTAGTGAATTCCCAAATAAATTTTTGGAAGAATTTTGTGATATCACCAAAGGAATTTGGATCCAAGGATTGAAAGCAAGTTAAGGCTATTCCCATGAGGGTTAGCCAAAAGGATTGATATTGCACCAAAAAGTCATCCACTTTCTCCGCGTTGTCGTAGAGGGGTGTGAAGGGAGGTTGACGTTCATCCAAAAGAATCACGCTAACCTAACCATGTGACTGCATTCAGGGTGCTTCTAAGTATGCCTAGGGCCTTCGGTTGATTTTTCAGTTTAGGTGTGATAAAAACCTATATGTTTCTAATATATGGGAGTGTAAATTAAGAACTAATTATTTAGACTAAGGACCATAAGGACGAGCGTTTCTATAATGTTCTATAGCTTCTAATTGATAAGACATAACTAAGTTCTCGTTTGTAATTTTATCTTTAACAAAGTCAACTTCTTCGTTCTCAATTTGATTTGAGTTAGGTTTTCTAACTAAATTAGGTGGGAATAAGTCTTTCTTGTCCTCCGGTTCTGGCAAAACTATGGTAATTAAAGGTAAAATTCTAGAAAGAAGACGATCGTTATCTAACGTGTGTAAAGTTTCGTTAACTACTTTATCTTTAATAATTTCAACTTCTATATTTTTGTTATTATTTGAACTATCAATTGAAGACGGAAGCAATGTTCCTATTATTAAGTTTTCTAATTCTTGATTCTTAATATCAGACTCGTTTGTAGATACTAGTTTAGAACTACTTGTAGATCCTATCTCTTTAGACATATGAAATAAAAAAGTAAAGATCTCAATTAATTTTCAGAGAAACAATATGAAGAATTTCAAAATCAATCTATTTAAGCCTATACAAATCTTAATTGTATCGAAAAGTGGAAGTGCTAGAAATCTTTAGGATTTAAGCCTATACAAAAGCTAATACAATTCTCTTTATAGATAATCCTATACAACTTAATAAACAATCTTCAAATATTGTAATTTTGTGATCCTAAAAATTTCATATGTTCGTGTTCTCGTAATCTCCTTTTTGAATTCTCTTCAATGATCTGCAGCGAAGATCATTAGGTTTCTCATTGAGTAATAGTTCTATTTTATAGGCTTCAGATTAGTATGCGCACCACTCAACTTGCCATGCACACAATTAGTTACTTATCATGCATTCCACATATACTCATAGTTTAACAGCCACGTTCATGCATAATACCGAGTGCATTTGTTTTGTTTAATATTAAATAAATATAACATGACTTAACTATGTAACTCTATAAACTAATGAATATAACATTATATATATCCTAAAATATATAGTGAAACTAATATATATAATATAGCATTACTATAAATATCAATTTAATTCATTTATTAATTAAACAATTTTCTATAATTAAAAAACGTATATAATTATATAGAAATATTCACATATACTTATCTAATTATTAAAGTTTAATCATTTATACTTTTAAACTTATAATACATATATTCATATTATAGCATAACATCTAACATTATAGAAATGTACATATCTAATATTTATATATTGATACTATAAAAGTTAAAACATTCTATACCCATTCATATAGTTATAGAGGCATGGATGATCACATTCTCTTTCTTATTCATAAACTTTAATAGGCATACACTTAGGGTTAAATTCTTATATTACATACATGAAGAGTTCCTACAGTTACATATAAACAAGCACTTAATCTTATTCTTCATATTAGGGTTTTCTTGAGTTTTTTAAATAAGTAAACATATAGGGTTTAAACCTCTTATAATGTAGGGTGCTAGACCTTTTCTTAAGGAATACATTCACATAAATGAATTTAACTTTAAAGCTAAGATATGTTCTCAACAACATGAGAATTCATATGCATAAATATAAACATTAGAATTAACAAACATTATCATACATTCTTACCTATTCTCTTGCATCTACATACATACACAAATATGTCTTTAACTAATAGAGATGAGGTCTTCTCTTAATTCAGCTCTTCTTGTTTTTGTTATCTACAGGTACTCAAAAGAAAAACATTAGTCATTTTAAACCAATGCATTATAAAATATATGAGAGAGATATCATTTAACTGGCTCTAAAGCAAATTATTTTTATTTTTCCATATGACAATTCGAGTGAGGAAATCCTTCCGACATCTGCCCCCACCAAACCTGCACATCGCCCTCGATGGGCCAACCTGCAGTTCAATAGGAAAGCAGTATCAAATTCTTTCGAAAAATATTTCTTGAACTATTTTCAAACTTATATGAAATATGCTCCTAAAGGTAAGTACATCTTCTGATAGTCAAGAAAAAACTTTTAAAATTATGCAAACTTGAATCATAAACGTTTTCGTTGAATGCATGAAATTGAAAACAAGTTTTAGAAAGTCCCAGAGAAATCAAGCAGACAGTTGTGGTACTTGCTCTTCTATTAACCCGTTCAAAAGTAATAAATATTTTATATAAATGGTCTATCCCTGATTCCCTAGTCACTCACCATAAGATGCATCTAACTAATTCTTCTATAGCATAAATCCGCCTCATATTGCCCGTATAGAATTTCAGAAGTGGTTTCGAGACCACAACTGAATCATGATAACTTTTTTCTTTTCTTTTCTTTTCTTTCTTTTTCTTTTTTTTTTTAATTTTCTTTTTCTCATCTTGCAGTAGCCATTAATATACTGCTTGATGTTCTCATTTTTCTCTTTTCTTAATTTTTCTTCGCAACTTTTTTTTTGTTTAAGGGGAAAGGCTTAACCCCTAATCAGAGCAGAGGTTCTAGAGGAATGCTATAGTGGGAACTAGGATCTCATTAGCGACATGGGTTGGGAGTTAAGGTAGTCTACCTATATAAAATAAATTTACGTCTACTAGGAATCGCAAGTCAAGTGTTCCCTCTCCTATCCTTAAGAAAGCCATAAGGTCTCTAATTCTTATCTTCTCTTCATACACATCCCTTCTTCAGTTTTAAATTCATTGTTTCATAATTTTAAAAATCTTCCTTTCTTATCAGAAGGATGTACATATCTACACATGAAATGCATCAATAAAAATCATATTAGCAACTACAAAATAAGTAAAGTTTAGAACTCTTTCACCTGATCATTTTTATTCTTCTTCATCGTCGTCCTCCAAGAAGTCTTCGTCCAATTCAAATTTACTGCTTTCTCTTCTTCTAAAGAGCTTGATTCTTTTCCCTGCAATCAAATTCTTTAGCATAGAACCATCAAATTCACGTAATTTATATGTACCTGTTTCATAAATTGAAACAACAACGTAAGGTCCGAACCAACGTTTAGTTAGTTTCCGACGTGCATCGTATTGAGTATCAAATGTACTATCATATACAAGCACCCACTCACCACTTTCTATTGGTTGCGGTCTTAGTCTATGTTTCTTATCAAAATATAATTTATTTTTCAATCTAGATGTTTTTAATTTTTTTATTGCTTCTTTAAGATTTTCATTTCCTTGTTTTAATTGCTTAATTCTAAATGCTAATAAGTCCTCTCTTGAAATGTTATCTTTCCAACCCAAATTCATCCAATTAATAATCTGAGTATGAATGGGAAATAATGGTTTCTGACAATACATGAGTTCAGTTGGCATAAAACCAGTTGTTCTCGTGTACGTCATGCGATCAGCCCAAAGGGCAAATTCAATTATACTCTCAATTTTCTCGTCACTTAAAATTAATCCAGTTTGTCTGAAATATTTTTCAGTTTGTTTTCTAAATGTTTTTGGAGGTTTTCATTGGTAATATAATGCAAACTAGTTGTAGGAGTACAAATTAGATAATTTTCAAATTTATATTCATTGATAGGCGAGACATCAAAACAACGTCCACTATTGTCTCGCTCAATAGTGGAGTCTAGCAGAAATTTTGATCATAATATGCCCCATATTCTCTTACAGCCAATGGATCATCACAAACATGACTGATCGAGTCAATGGGATTTCTTCTTAAGCTCTTTCTATTTCTAGTGTGGTTTGGGCAAACCGTCATAACTTGCAAAGAATCCATCCCTGATTTGGATCGAATTCTTGCATACGCTGATCCGTCATTCATTGCTTTTGTTTCCATTCTCATTTCACCTATAAATGGCTGTCCAAGAATCACTTCATATGAACAATTTATCTTGAACAAAGAAGTGAAACTCTTCTCGAACACCACCTATCATAATAGGCACATTCACACATGCACCCAACAAAATGCCAGAGCCATTGTCAGCTGTTCTCATCCGCCAACTGTGCTCTTTATCGATTGGCCATCTAAATTTGTCAAAGAACTTTTTTGAAATCACGTTTATCTCTGACCCTGAATCAATGAGAGCCAAAGCTAAACAAGAATCCTTTTCATCATCGATTCTAATCTTTACTTCTGGTGTGCCTCTTGCCCAGAAGGTAGAATTGTATTTACTCTCACTCTTTAACATTTCTTCATCAGGTTGTATAGGTCCTAGAAAATTTCTATTTACACTTCCTGTTGTAAATTTTTCATCATCCTCATAATCACTTTCACTCAATGTAACTACATCATTCATAGCTAGGGTTTCTTCTGCCATGTCTTGCATATCCTCGTCTTGTGGCAAAGGATAGCGTCTTCTTCTAATAAGTCGAATAAAACTATCCTTGAACTCCGGTTTCGCTATGGAAAACACTTGCTCAAGTGACATCGTTACTTGACTTTTTAGAAGAATGTCATCTAAAATCTCCCTAGCATCATTTTTCTTTTCGAGCTCATAAATCATAATAGCACATGGAGCTCTTCTACCCTTCTTCTTTCCTTTCTCTTCATTTTGCTTTTGATCCTCTTTATTTTCAGGTTTAGAGGTTTCCAATTTCTTTTGTTCTTCTTGCAATTGAACATTTTCATCGGTCGGCTTTTTGCCTTCCTTTATCATTTTTCTCTTCTATTCTTGAGATAAATTTGATTCATCAAATTGAACTTTTTTATCAGTTTTCTTTTCATCTTCTCTTGTTTGCCTCCTAGTTACCCTCCTATCACCTTCTTCTACATCATCCTGTTGATCTTCTCGTCTCTGTTTTTCCTCAACATAAGCAATGTGAGAAAAGACATAGGATTGTTCTATAGGAGATTTCCATGCAGTCTTGTACATTATTTCATCTCTAGCTCGTACCAGTGCCTCTATCGAATATGGATTTTGGTCAGGCGTTGAAGAAGGCCTATCCTCGACCGGCTCTAGTCTTGCAGCTGAAGTACTGGCAGTCACATCTGAGACTGTTAGATTTTCATAAATCTTTTTCATTCTGCCTTTACCCCATTTGACAGACAAAGGAAGACGAGACCTAAAGTCACATAGTCTTCTATCTATTTCCACAACTAATTGATTCGCCTTAGGACTTTTTAACTCTTCACAAGCAAATGATGCGTGCTCCAGACTATCACACCAAACACAGCGCTTCACGCCAGTCCCTCTTTTCTCATAAGTTCTTTGAAAGGGTGGCTGTACAGCAAACTGAGAAGCTTGCTGTGGTACCGGCTGAAAGACTGGTTGTGGTGGAACATACTGAGGCATAACTTGTTGATTAGGCGGTGCTTGCCCTGCACCACTACTGCTAGCCCCTGGATCGTTAAAGCTCATCGAGTAAACTTGTTTATTTAAATTAGCAACCTCTTTTGAAAGAGATGCTTGCATGTTCATAACATTTTCCATTTGCTTACATAGAATATCTAGTTGAAATTCTATGGGAGCTTTATGCAATTAGCACACATAGGTGCATTAAAGCAACATGATTCGAAACATCGAACATTACAGACTCTGCATAGACTAGGAGTATATTGGCCTTCGATGGAAGCAGATGTCTACAAGTTGTGTAAAGAATGCCATGTTTGTTGTGAAAGACCACCAGTAGAGCATGCTACATTATATCACGTGTCTCTCACACTAGACTGGAGTGAACCTTTAGTGACATACTTGAGGACGAAGACATTCCCTCAAGGAATGACCTTAGCTCGACAACGCAGTCTGAAGCAGGAAGCTCAGGACTATTCACTTATTGGCAATAATCTATACAAAAGAGGACGAGATGGATATCTAAGACAATGTGTTCATGAAAGCGATTATCTGAGCATACTAGAGACTGCACACCAAGGTGTTGCAGGAGGTCATTTTGGACCAGATAGGATAATCAAAGCCATCCTCTTTGCAGGATTATGGTGGCCCACTCTTCACATGGATGCTCATACCTATGTTAAGAGATGTGATGTGTGCCAAAGAACTCAATTTCCTACTCGCAGAGATGAAATGCCATTGAAACCCATGATGGGCGGACGTGCATTTTCTAAGTGGGGTATAGACTTTGTAGGACCCATTAACCCCCCTGCAAAAGGTACACATGCGGAATACATTATTGTTGCCACAGATTATCTTACGAAATGGGTAGAGGCAAAAGCCACAAAAAAGAATGATGCACACACAACTGCAAAATTCTTATTTGAAAATGTCTTTACAAGATATGGATTGCCTATAGAGTTAGTGAGCGATCGCGGAACTCACTTTCTAAACCAATTCATTGAATATTTGTTACAGGATTTTATGGTGATTCACAAGAAATCCGCACCATATCATCCTCAGGCCAATGGTCAGGCTGAAAGCACTAATAAGATCCTTTGTAACGTACTGACGAAACTCGTGAACAACAAACGTTCAGATTGGGACAAACAGTTACATCATGTTGTTTGGGCATATCGAGTGGCCTACAAGACCGTACTCAATGCAACTCCCTTTCAGATGGTTTTTGGTCAGAATGCAGTGCTTCCATTGGACTTCTTGATACCGATGTGGAGGTGATCGCAATCCGGGTGGATCGGGTCCGGTCGTGGCACACACAGGGTGTATGAAGCTAATGAATGTTGGAAGCTTTAAGGACATGAAAGTGAAATTAATGTTGAGTATGGAGAAGAGAGAGATGTTGAAATGATTATGGGAATAGGAATGTAGGAGTGCAAGTTAGATTTATGAACATGAATGATAAGAATGAAAGAGAACCATACATACGAATGAAACTTGGAAGGAAGAATGGTCCACTGAAGGAGCTTCTTAAACACTTCCTAATTCCAATCCATATGCATAGTCTTCTTTGGATGATATGTATGCATGACGAGAATAGATGGAACCCTTACACATAAACCAGTTTCGAAAGGAAGAATGGTCCAATATTGGAGCTTCTTATACACTTTCAGAAACTAATCAATATGTATGGGTATGTATGGATTATATGCATGCAAGTGAATTATGATGATAGAGTTTACTCACAAGATCAAAGAAACATCCTCACTGGTTCAACGCAATACTGCGGAGCCTTCTCACACATAGAAGAAATAGAAGACATGTAAAAATACTTAAGAGACTGAGAGAGGAGACAAGAGACAAGTGACAAGTGACATGAATTAAAAGGATTTGAATTAAGATACATGTATAAGATCGTCGTGGTACGTCAAGCTAGGCAGTCTACTGATCAAAGGTGGTTCCGACCCTCAAACCATCACAGTTCAACCGAATGTCACACGTAAGAAGGTGAGTTCCACTCCAGTGACCCTATGTCTGTCTAGGCTCGTAACGTCTAACTAAAGAAGTCTAAGACTCATTAAAATCAGCTCTAACTCACTCACACGCTCCACCGAGGGTGAGTCAAGATAGAGATGCTGGTTTCAAGAGCCTATCCTAGATTGGAGTTCTAACTTAAATTTGAAACTAGGTTCTATACTCATACTAGCTCACCTTGGATCCTCACTCGCTCAACCGAGGGTGATCGTCTCAAGGAAACCGTAAGCTAGCATGAGCCCTATGGATGCCTAACAATGATGCTCTAGGAGTTTGGAGGGGGGTTTATATAGTTTTTTGAATGAATTTGGGCCCTTGGATCTAGAGAAATCAACTCTCAACTCTAGGATCACTACTTTTGATTACAACCATTTGATTAATCAAATCAATGGCTTGGAATTGTTCTTTCTATCAAATCTAGTGTAAAGGAGTGAAATTTAGGCGCCCTCATTCTCCACCATTGAATCTGGGGATGATCTGGACTGTCGGATCAGTGCTGACATCAATTCGGATAAGATAAGCCACTATTTTTGGAGAAACACTGCATTATTGATCTTTGATTGTAAAAAAAGTCTTCTTTTATGGAAAAACTCGTGGATCCTCCTTGCTTTAAGCATAAGTGCATCTCCACCCTTGAATATGAGCTCATCTTGATCGTACAACATGGCTCAATCAGCTTTCGCCATGTGGTAGACATTCAAGCCTTCAATTTTCTTATTCTAGAAAACTGCGGTGACCTTGAAAACTGGACTTTGTGCTCTTTGACCCTCCAAAAATTCTTTGATGAAGATGAAACATTGTAGGACTATCTTTCCAAAGATCTCCTTCAGGAATATGCAGAAAAAACTCCCATCTGAATCTAACTTGTACAAGTTTGACTACATTTGGAAGCTTGCAAGGTGGCATTAAGGTGTCTAGGAAGCTCGGATAGCCTTGAAACTTTATACAAATATGTAGCCACATATGGTATTTATACATGCCAAACCATATGGCTAACATAAATTTCTATACAAGAATTTGTAGGGTCAAACTAGAAAAATTACATTTTTATAAAATGAACATAGCATATCAATGTGCTACAAAATCCATTTTTTGCTGAAATTTGGGCTATAGACTGCCTTTGACAATCTTTACAAGTATATGAATTTTCATCTAATTTGGTGACAATGAAATTTTTGCCCTAATTTCCCAACTTTGACTAGCTTTGACCAGCTTTGACCAGCTTTGACCGCTACCATGGACTTTCTTGATTTCTTTGAAACTTTGTATGTGACCTTCCTTTGACATCCTTGATGCATCCTGGACTTCTCGGGGAATTCTGGCTACCTTCACCAAATATGTTTTTTGTAGGCCTTCACAAGTGAGAGAGGAGAGAAAATCTCGACGACATTCGCCCCCACTAAACTTGTGATTCCTCCAGAAGTGCCACTCTAGCATCTGTGAAAAACAAAATGTTCCAGGCATCAAATTCTTTTATAGGCAACATAAGAAACATGGAAGGAAAATTGATTATATGCATGAATAAGTAGGTAACGTGACATGAAGCAAAATTTGCATGAAAGAAAGAATTGAAACAGGCAACATGAATATGCATGAACAAATAGGCAACATATATGCAAATGAACAAGCAACATTGGCAACAAGAAAGAAAAAAAACAAGCATCAATATGAAGTGGAAGTGGATGTATTGAGTTGTTTTAAGCATCAGTTCCTCTCATCTTGAAGAAAATTTTGTACCTTTTTCATAAAGCAATCTACCTTAAATATGATTATAAACAAAGATTTAGGATTTCAAGAGACATCTTTCATCTTTAGCTTATTTTAGATCAACTCCTTTCCTACATAAATATGAATATGCTCTTTCCCTAATAACATGCAAGGAAATCTAACTAAACTCCACTAATGCATAAATCTGCCTATATAGCCCGTGATTTATTCTACTATGCCTCTTTATCCTCCTTTGGCTTGCTCTTTTTTTTTTTTTGATGATGATGATGATTCGGCAACTTTATGGTTACGATCACTTTTTTGGGGTGGAAGAAAGTGTAAACTTCTTGGTAACATGTAGCAACTTTTTTTTTTTTTTGATGACGGGGAAAAATTAAACCCCGATACAAGGTACAACCATTTTTGCTGACGGAGAACAGTCGTTTAAACTCCGATACAAGTGCTGTGAGATGGACTAAGGATGTAGAAACATGCAGTAGCAGGAGCTAGGATTTCAACAATTATGCTTTCGATACACGATACATATGCATGTTTATATATGAAAGTCTTGTCACCAAAATAAACCTCCAAATCTACATGCCCTATCTTTCCACAATCCTAGATTATAAACAATTTCTTGGTAGATAAGGTACTACTTAAGATAAAATTTTACACAAGTAGAGAAATCATCATTTGCCCTTTTTTTTTTTTTTGACTCAAGTAATGTGGATATGCAATGCAATGCAAAGACTGAAAACAAATATGCATGAAACAAGAATGGAAAAAAGGTAGAATGAACTTGAAAAAAAACAAAGCAACATGAGCTTGAAATGATATTTTTATATATATATATTTATATATATATTTTTTTTCTTCCTTTTTTTTATTAATTTTTTTATTTTTATTTTTATAACATGGATACTCCTGTTTATGAATCGGCTTCATTGTTGTCATCTTCTTCAATGTCCTCATCCAAATGTACTCATCATTATCACGTTTCTTGAATAGCTTTATCCTTTTACCTGCAATCAAAGTTTTTAGTGCAACACCATTTAATTCACAAAGAGCATACGTACCATTGTTGTTGACTTTTGATACTATGTATGGCCCAAACCACCGTTGAGTGAGCTTTTTGCGTGCATCATATTGAGAGTCGAATGTACTATCATAAATGAGCACCCAATCTCCTACTTCAATTGGCTTAGGATGCAATCGATGAGTTTTATCAAAATAATGCTTGTTCTTCATTCTAGATTCTCTTAATTTTTCAAGAGCATCATCAAGTCTTAATTTACCTTGTTCTAACTGTTTAATACGCAAACTCAAAAAATCATCAGTAGACATGTTTTCAGACCAAGGCAAATTTGACCATGCAGAAATATGAGACTGAATTGGAAACAATGGTTTTTGACACTACATGAGTTCACCAGGCATATACCCAGTAGTGCGTGTGCACGTCATTCTATCTGCCCAAAGTGCAAAAGGTAAGAATTTAGGCCATTGTTTGATGTCACCGTTACATGCTTTAGATATGGCTTTCACAATAGGTGGATGCCCTCTCTCTATTTTACCATTGGCCTCTGGATTATATGCAGTGGTGAGAGACAAACGAATACCGTGACGCTCAAAGAACTCTTTAGCTTCTCTCGCATTTAACTCTCCACGATCGGCAACTACTTTCTCTATGTACCCAAAGCGACTTATGACATCTTCAAGCAAGAATTTGCAAACATTGTAAGTGGTCTTAGATCGTAGTGCACGTCCCTCTACATGATTAGTTAAGTCTTCTCTTGCAAGTACAATGTAACGCATTTTGTCGATACCTTTAGGCATAGTTACAAGATCTACTACCCACTTGTAGTGAATACAAGGTGGATAAGTAGGATGCAACGGATCTCTATGTTTGACTGATGAATGAAGTTGACAAGTAGAACATGTAGAAACATAGCTACTAATGTCAACATACATCCTAGGCCAATAATAGGTACTTCTAATTTTTTCATATGTTCCAAAAAATCCTTTATGACCGGCCCATAATGTCTCATGCATTTCCTTCATTACTTGCAATTGAAGACCTCGTTTTCCTAGGACTCGTTGTGGATTCTTAACCTTACCCTTAGCATGTCTCCAAAGATAACCATTACTTAGGAAAAAGTTATAAGCTTGTTTCCTAATGTTACGGAATCTATTCGTAGTCCAGTTAGGTAATGGTTGTAGTGTACTCAGATACTTTCCTATGTCTCTCCATTCATTTTCGTACTCAGACTCATGAAATTGCTCATACTCATATATATGTGGAACATAGTCAATTAAGTTCACATTCTTTATTAGATCACTTTCAAGATCATCATCAAATCTAGCTCTCGATAACATATCAGCAACTGAGTTTGACTTACCTGAAATATGAACTAACTCAGGATTTATGAACTTAATATATGAGATCCATCTAAGCATGGCTATATCAGGAGATGAACAATTGGCTATCATTCCAATGAGAGGCAAACAATCAGTCTCAACTTTGACATTTGCACCAATGAAATATTCTTTGTCTGTTTTCAAAGCTGTTACCATACCCCATAGTTCTCGTTTGATTTGTGGATATTTTTGTTGTGTTTCATGTAGAATTTTGGCACCAAACCTAATTGCATATCTATTCCCTTCACTATCATCTTGACTTATGACCCAACCTATACCAATAGGACTAGTATCAACAGTCAATATAATAGGTTTGTTAGCAGAATAGTCTACACGCTTAAGGATGGGAGCTTTAAGCAATAATTTCTTCAATTTACGCATAGCTTGAGTGTGTTTGTCAGTCCAAATAAATTTTCGTTTCTTCCTCAACAAGTCATAAAGACAATCAGCAACATGAGCAAAGTGAGGGATCCAAATAACATAAAAGATGCAAGCACCAAGAAATCTACGTACCTCACTCACGTTGTTACATGTTTCAGAAATCTTGCTAATGGCATCAACTTTTTGTGGGTATGGCTTTCGACCATAATGGCCACATAAATGTCCAACAATAAGTACCTCATTGACACCAAAAACAGATTTCTCTATGGAAAATGTGAGACCTACCTCTTCAAATCGTTGAAATATTCTTTCACAATCAGAGATATGGTCAAGAACAAATTTACGACATCCCGATGAATCTAAAGTAATGTCCTTTACACGTTCCTCACTCCCTCCTTGAGGTAAAGTACACATTCGCACTAAGCCTAAAGGAGTTTTCATTGTGGTTATGTCACGACTATCAATTGCTAATTGGAATTGGTCATATCCCGAATATAAATCACCCATTGAATAGATAGAATGTCCTGAAAATGATTCAGCAAACTCATCTACAATGGGTCATGTTCCTACATTCCTTATGGTGACTTTATTGACGGGTTGGAGATCTTGAATAAAACGTAGTTTCCCATTCTTTTTAGGCACAGTGAACCATCTGTTTGAGTAAGGTGCAAAAGATGGCTCTAAAATTCTCATGTTTATCTTCTCCTTAAGTAGTTTCATTAGCTCAGGTAAGTGAGCCTTTGGAACAGGTATAGGACGAAGATTCCATGGAATATGTGGAATAGTAAAGATTATCATGGGTGCAACTAGCTTAGGATCTACACAACCAATCTCATGAGGATACATAGTAAAGGCTTTTCCATGGCTACATATGACTCTCTCAAATTTATCTCTCTCTGCTGGCAAAAGAAAGTCATCATCTCTACCAATTTTCACCTGTTTGATTGTCTCATCCGTGAATGTATGTCCTATGTTTTTGTTATCCCGAAGAATTGGATCATTTTTCACATCAATAATTTTTTCATTACTTCCTTGAGGTAATGGTTGAGCTATGGGTTTGACTTTTTTGTCTGCAGTTTTGTACTTTGTTTCAACTAAGGCATCATGTGTTTGGTTAAATTTTGAGCATTTGTCAACATTGAGAGCATACTCTTGGATTAGAGCATACTCATCAAGGGAAGAAAGAAGAATAATATGGGAATTAGAATTTTGTTGAAGACATAACTCTAACTCCTCAAGAGTAGAGAAACAATGAGATGTTTCAATCACATGCTCAATGTTCTCATCATGTTCCATGATTTTGTTGTTTTTATAATTTTTTTGGGTTTTTTGGATAAAAGACTTGGACAATTGACTCTTATGAAGAAAATCTAATCTAGAATGTGGAAAACAAAGTGACAAACTATTGTACATGTTGGTTGGATGGGAGATGTCAAACCAATATCCACTGTTGTCCCGCTCAACAATGGATTCTATCCGAAATTTTGATCATATGTAGCTCCAAACATGAATCGAGGTGCACAATCACTACAAGCATGCTCATGACCATGAGTAACAATAGGTTTCTTTCTAATTGACAATCGATTCCTAGGATGATTCACTCCTACTGTCATGACTTGAAGTGATTGCATTCCATCCTTAGACTTGAATCTAGCATAGGTAGACCCATCATCCATGGCTTTAGTTTCCATACGACTCTCACAAATAAAGGGTTGACCTAAGAGAACTTCATAGGATGAATTATCTTGAATAAAAAAGTGAAATTCTTCTGTGATTCCTCCTATGGATATGGGCACACTAGCACAAGCTCCATACAGGGTACCTACACCATTATCTGCAGTTCTCATACGCCATCCACAATCTTTATCTATGGGCCATCGAAACTTATCATAGACTTCTCTTGAAATCACATTGATTTCAGAGCCGGAATCTACTAATGCATTTACAGTGATAGTGTTCTTATCATTTCCTATTTTAACATGCATCTCTGATGTACCTCTAGACCAAAATGTTCTTTTAAAGTGACTTTCAGGATTGTTTTCATGATTTTCATGGTCAGGTTGAATAGGTCCTAAGAAATTTTTATTAACATTTACTTCATCATCATCAAAGTCCTCTTCATCAGATTCATCAAAGTTTAAGGCCTCATTCATAGCTTGATCTTGATCTAGAGAATCTTGCATCTCAGTATCTAGATTAAGCGGAAACCTCTTCCTTTTAATTAGGCCGATAAAGTTATCTTTAAAAACAGGCTTTGCAATAGAGAAAACTTGTTCTAAAGACATAGTCACTTGACTCTTAAGCAAAATGTCATCTAAAATCTCCATAGGATCTATTTTTCTCTCAATTTCTGAAATCAAGATGGCTTTAGGTTTTCTCTTTGGTTTCTTTTGTTTTTGCTCAGGGTCTTGTTTTTGTTCATGTTCTCGTGTTTGGTCTTCAGTTTGTTTTGATTGTTCTTGTTTATCTAAAGGCTTTGGTTCAGTTTTTCTTTGCTTTGTCTTCTTCCCTTTTTGTTTCTCCTCTTGTTTTTGTTCATTGGGTTCTGATTCTTGTTTTTTATCTTTGGATTGTGATGTTTCTCCTTGCTCTATGATTCACAGGGTGTATGAAGCTAATGAATGTTGGAAGCTTTAAGGACATGAAAGTGAAATTAATGTTGAGTATGGAGAAGAGAGAGATGTTGAAATGATTATGGGAATAGGAATGTAGGAGTGCAAGTTAGATTTATGAACATGAATGATAAGAATGAAAGAGAACCATACATACGAATGAAATTTGGAAGGAAGAATGGTCCACTGAAGGAGCTTCTTAAACACTTCCTAATTCCAATCCATATGCATAGTCTTCTTTGGATGATATGTATGCATGACGAGAATAGATGGAACCCTTACACATAAACCAGTTTCGAAAGGAAGAATGGTCCAATATTGGAGCTTCTTATACACTTTCAGAAACTATCAATATGTATGGGTATGTATGGATTATATGCATGCAAGTGAATTATGATGATAGAGTTTACTCACAAGATCAAAGAAACATCCTCACTGGTTCAACGCAATACTGCGGAGCCTTCTCACACATAGAAGAAATAGAAGACATGTAAAAATACTTAAGAGACTGAGAGAGGAGACAAGAGACAAGTGACAAGTGACATGAATTAAAAGGATTTGAATTAAGATACATGTATAAGATCGTCGTGGTACGTCAAGCTAGGCAGTCTACTGATCAAAGGTGGTTCCGACCCTCAAACCATGACAGTTCAACCGAATGTCACACGTAAGAAGGTGAGTTCCACTCCAGTGACCCTATGTCTGTCTAGGCTCGTAACGTCTAACTAAAGAAGTCTAAGACTCATTAAAATCAGCTCTAACTCACTCACACGCTCCACCGAGGGTGATTCAAGATAGAGATGCTGGTTTCAAGAGCCTATCCTAGATTGGAGTTCTAACTTAAATTTGAAACTAGGTTCTATACTCATACTAGCTCACCTTGGATCCTCACTCGCTCAACCGAGGGTGATCGTCTCAAGGAAACTGTAAGCTAGCATGAGCCCTATGGATGCCTAACAATGATGCTCTATGAGTTTGGAGGGGGGTTTATATATTTTTTTGAATGAATTTGGGCCCTTGGATCTAGAGAAATCAACTCTCAACTCTAGGATCACTACTTTTGATTACAACCATTCGATTAATCAAATCAATGGCTTGGAATTGTTCTTTCTATCAAATCTAGTGTAAAGGAGTGAAATTTAGGCGCCCTCATTCTCCACCATTGGATCTGGGGATGATCTGGACCGTCGGATCAGTGCTGACATCAATTCAGATAAGATAAGCCACTATTTTTGGAGAAACACTGCATTATTGATCTTTGATTGTAAAAAAAGTCTTCTTTTATGGAAAAACTCGTGGATCCTCCTTGCTTTAAGCATAAGTGCATCTCCACCCTTGAATATGAGCTCATCTTGATCGTACAACATGGCTCAATCAGCTTTCGCCATGTGGTAGACATTCAAGCCTTCAATTTTCTTATTCTAGAAAACTGCGGTGACCTTGAAAACTGGACTTTGTGCTCTTTGACCCTCCAAAAAGTCTTTGATGAAGATGAAACATTGTAGGACTATGTTTCCAAAGATCTCCTTCAGGAATATGCAGAAAAAACTCCCATCTGAATCTAACTTGTACAAGTTTGACTACATTTGGAAGCTTGCAAGGTGGCATTAAGGTGTCTAGGAAGCTCGGATAGCCTTGAAACTTTATACAAATATGTAGCCACATATGCTCTTTATACATGCCAAACCATATGGCTAACATAAATTTCTATACAAGAATTTGTAGGGTCAAACTAGAAAAATTACATTTTTATAAAATGAACATAGCATATCAATGTGCTACAAAATCCATTTTTTGCTGAAATTTGGGCTATAGACTGCCTTTGACAATCTTTACAAGTATATGAATTTTCATCTAATTTGGTGACAATGAAATTTTTGCCCTAATTTCCCAACTTTGACTAGCTTTGACCAGCTTTGACCAGCTTTGACCGCTACCATGGACTTTCTTGATTTCTTTGAAACTTTGTATGTGACCTTCCTTTGACATCCTTGATGCATCCTGGACTTCTCGGGGAATTCTGGCTACCTTCACCAAATATGTTTTTTGTAGGCCTTCACAAGTGAGAGAGGAGAGAAAATCTCGACGACACCGACCCTGAAGGTTGCACAAGAACATCAGTGGACCGGCCATGAATTATCAGCAAGAATAATGGACTTGGAACGATTACGAGAAACCAGGCTAAAGGCAGCAGCAGGAATATATGCAGCGAAGAAGCGACAGAAAGCATATTTTGATGCACATGTGAAAGATAAAGGCCTAAAAGAAAGAGATTTAGTTCTCGTATATACGCTGAAGCAACACGCACGAAAGTTAGAAAAGCGAGGTTATGGACCTATGATCATTAACAGACTCTCAACAAGTGGAGCAGTATAGTTAGCCACCTTAGAAGGAGATGTAATGCCTAATTATATTAGTGGCTGTAGAGTCAAGTTATATCAGGAACCTCTTACTGAGGATATGCTTAGACGACTCACGTTGGCAAAGAAGCGTAAGGAGGAAGAAAATAGAATACGAGCGGAAGCTCAGGCAGAAGCAATAGAACGCATTAAGCGCATGAAGCTAAGAAGACAAGGACTAGGGAGAGAACATTATAACCATCTGGAAACTACACCCAGATATCCCATAGCCATGTGTCAAGTAAAGTCAACCACTCATCCTAGTATAGTGGACAGGAGACCATTCATTACAGTTAGGCTAGAGCACGGCAACCCTTGCCAAGAGCTCAGGGCTTTAATTGACTCAGGTGCTGCGACTAGTGCGATTAGATGGTCCCACTATAAGGATTCAGGAATAGAAATGCGGCCAATTGAGGCATACCTCATAGGGCTAGGAGGCATGGAAACCCCTTGCATGGGTGAGGTGGACCTTCCTATCCTCATTAAGGATGTGACCATGACAGCGAAGCTACTAGTGTGCCATGATGACGACCTGATAGAACCCCTAATCCTTGGCCAAGATTGGCTATACGATCACTCAATGGACCTAAATCTTAGACAAGGCTCCTTACAGATTGGAACCTTAGAGCAGAAGCGAGTGATATCGCTTGACTTCCCTAACGACATTCCAACTGAGGTTTGTAACCCTAGACCCTATGAAATACATGCGACGGAAGACCGGAAGATCTTTGGTCAGATCAGTCACGTTACGTCTACACCAACCCACTCGGGCTTGGCTATAGACAGTTGTCAATCAGAAGGACGACACGAGATCTTCCCTGGGGCTTCCTGCAAACTAGAAGGGGCAGCTACCCAACTGCTAGGGCAGATGGACACAATCAGCGGTCAGGTGGGTTGCATCAGCGGCCAAATGAGCACAACACCCTGCGGTGCTCATCCTTCCAAACTTGCTGCGGACTGGCCTAGATTACAGATAGATAATGTATCACTTCCTAATGGGCAGGTCACGCAAGTGTTGGATCTCCCTTCTTTTCCAAAGCAGAGCGGTCACTGGACCTCTCAAACCCAACCACGAAGGAGTCAACCACATAGAGGAACCCAGACCGACGACACCACCAGACAAGGCAAAGAAAGCAGCAGTATCAACCTCACAGAACAAGTGGCACGAGACAAATATGGGTGCTAAAAGGACAGCAACCACAGCCTATTGGCAACACTGCAGACAAGAACAGGACAAAGTTTCAAAAAAAGCAGAGTCAGCATCCAAAGTCCCCTCAATTTTCTTCCCCAAGTACAAATACTCGACAGATTTGGATCGCCAAGAAGTATCTTATCAATCGACCCACACCCGTGCAGATTTGGGTACCCAAACAATGTATTATAGCCCAACCCTCAAGCCATGTTATATATACCCCTCAGAAATCTTTTCATCCTTCAATACCACCAAACCCGATACCACTTTTTGTCCCTCGGCAGAAACACACCACCCACTCAAAGACTCTTAGGAAATGGATACCGAAACGTATCCAGACGTATTCTTGTACCCCCTTATCTAACAATTCTCCCACCCCATTTAAACTCCATCCTTGTAATAATTCACCCTCAACCAAACCTTGTATAAATTCACACACCATAACCCCACATCATGCATAATAAAAGCTCGTCAAGAATGTATGTATAATCTGACCATGTAGGCGTCTAGAGACCTGCATTAGTTTTGCAAAAAAAAATCATAGCATCAATCACTTCACAACACCTGGCTACACGGGTTACACATCGGTTATGGAAAGGGATTGCGGTCTCACCTTAATGGGATCATAATTAATTTCCATGCTAATGTGCTAATCTTTTGTAGCAGATCTTTTCCATTAGCTCGTTTGTCATCATGCAAACCGAAGAAGGACCATCAGAAGCTGGCCCAAGCACACCAATGGCCAATATTGGAGAATTACTCGCGGAATCTTATCCGACGATGCAACCACCAGAGTTTCAAGGTTTTCCAGGACCCATGCCAATCGACGATCCTCCTAGAGGATATACTGAGAAGATTCATCGTAATTCTCATTGGTTTCAAGGCCTAGCAGGACCATTAGCAGACGCTGATTTCATATTTGAGGCCAATTTGGCATTTGATCTTCGCACATGGGCCAAGTACCTGTTCTTCTTACGAGAATTCGAAGGACTGCAGAATACACAAGATTTAACGCATGTTTGGGCACGAGCGGGATTTACAGAATATTTTAGTGACCCTCTGCCTAAACCTGATTTTTACAAATGCTTTTACCTAGTAACCACCTTGACAGCTTCAGAGAACAAGGATCTACCCGGCACATTCATGTTACCATCCTTGGTAAATGACCCTCCATTCAGAAGGTTTTATTTGTCCAAAGATTTAATTCGCGCAGCTCCCAAAATACATGGAACGCATACTCCGACGGAGCGAGAACGGCTAGTTCCAGAGCAGATGAAACATGGTGACGTAACTAAGTGGGAGGATATTTCAGCTATAACCCCTGAGCTCTCCAAGCCATTACGGATATGCATGCAACATTTTGCTTTCCCAGCTCAGGATCGTTTTACCATGCCCCACAAAAGAATCTAGTTTGGATTATACTTAGCATGTACTGGACCTCAAACGGTTGATCTAGCTAGTTGGATAATTGATCAGCTCTATTTGGCACAACATAGATGGGAACGAAAGAAGGTCATCAATGGATGTTGTGCACTTACAAGGATTATATATATGTGCTTGGCATATGACCTGCCGATCGAACATGCATTGACAAGTGAAGAGCTGAAGGCATTTAAGGGAACCACAAAGAAAGCTAGAAAGGCTAGCAAAGGCAGAGCCGGAAAACGCATGAGAGGAACTATCCCGTGCTTACAAGTCCCGGAATCACCCTCACCACAACCATCTCCAGAGCAGTCACCGACAGCTGCCACTCCCACAGTACAACCTACTCGCATCAGATTATCAAGACCCGTTGTAATGGCGGGCACCACCAGTACTATTGCACCTCAAGCAGCCACAACCCCAAAACCTATCACCACGGCAGCAGAACTTCCCACCACCATTGGTGCGGAAGCTTTCTCTTTTCCATTACCCCATTTAGAAGCAGAACAAACAGCACCACTGGATCCAACATTCGATTTTGAAATGCCGGATGCATTCTCCAATGAGTTCTAGTTTTCAGAAGGACAACTGTTTTCTCAAGAATATGAAAGGCCCAGCTACCCTACCACACCCAGGGATCAGCCACAAGGAGAGATTGTATCTAGCTCCGATGACGAAAGAACAGCAACCGATGACGACGAAGGCGATGACGAAGCCAGCCAGGGCACTCAGGAATCCCAAGAGCATGAACAGACAGATGGCCAAGGCCAACAAACAGACACACATGGTGATACAAGTACCCATGAAGATGAAACTTGCGAAGCAGCATCTTACACACTGGCTATTAAGAAGCTGTATAGAACTATGGAAAAAGTTTGGGCACGCAAAAAGCTGACTGAGGAAGAGAGTCAAGCAATAATAGAACAGGAACTTGTCACAGGCGGATTCGAAGATGCATACATCAAAGGATTCCGCGAGTTAGTCAAATCGGTAGGCTCCAACGAAGCCCTCAGGTATTTGCAAAGAAAGCCACTACCACAGTTTGACCCCCGCCGAGTACGACTACTTTCCAAGCCCGGCGAATACATTCGTGTACCAACAGGAGCACAGTCTTCAGAACACGCCAGGGAGGCATGCCTCGTCCCCGAAAGTTTGTTGGCAGCAGAAACCATCCTTGTAGATTCCCCACCCCGTGCTACCACTGTACATACCTCAGCAGTCACTGAAGTACCGACCACCCCAACCGCTCCTCCATCACCGCCCATCCCTCCAGCCTCCCCTATTCACCCTCCTTCCCCCAGACCAACATCTTCATTCGCCGGTGGCGTAGCAAAAATTGTTTTTACGACCACTCACCCCACAATTCCTGCACCCATTAGACCTAGTCTACCCCCTCACACATCCACCTTTCTCTCCAACCCATTCCTCCATCCATCTTTCTCGTCCTTCCCCACACCTCCACGACCCCTTTTCCCATTCCCATCGCCCTTAACCTTCTCCCCAGTCGCACCTCCCCGACCCACTATAACCCCTCTTTCCCCTTTCCACCCAAATGCACCAGCCAGTCCCCCTGTAAATTACTCCTCAACCTTTGTAAATCCCGTATTTACACCAGCAAAAGCACCCACCGTCACACCCATATTCACAGTCACCGCACTGGACACGTCCAATGACATGGACATCTCACCACCCACTGCACCATCACTCACTTCACTCACGGCACAAACATATTTAGGCACCTCACAATTTTCCACAATCACCACAACATCCACCTTCCCACCCCCATTCCCCGTTCCCTTTGCATCTACACCCACTGCATCTTCATTTAGCACCCCATTAATACTATCACCCACGGTAGATAATGCATTTCGACAGATGTTCATGTGTATGACGCAAGTAAGAGATGAGTTCACATCTCTTGGTGATAATTACCAGCAGCTGCAGAGGACAAATAATGACTTACAGTCGCAGCTTAATGTATTGTCTATTGAGAATGCCTCACTGAACAGCCGATACCAAGAATTACGAGAGGCCTATCATAAATTAGAACTAGAAAATGAAGAAAAGACCAAGGAAGCCACTGCTAACTTGGATAACTTATTAAGAGCCCAGACAGTCCACAATGCAACACTAACACGAAACATAGGCTTACTCAGAAGACATCTAGCAGCAGCAAAGGAGGAAAACCAGCGCTTACAGGATCAAAACCGAGAAAACTTAGAAGCAACGCTCGACCACCCAGACCAACCACTCAGTCCTAGCCGGTTCAAAGCCATTCCCTCAGACTCGATGAGGATGCTGCTAGAAGATCATGTAAGACTGCTAGATGAATACGATCGCATGAATGAGGAGTTACAGAAACTCAAAGAAGATCACAAATTACTCCAGTTACGAGCACCGGCACACCCAGACATACCAGCACCTGTGGACCCCTCTCCTGACATCTTAGAGGAACTCAACGCATTACGGGCCCAGGTATCAAACCTTGAATCAAGGATTGCAGTATATGAAGCACCACCAAGGCCAGATTCCCCACCTGAGCTACCAGCTGAGTAAGAAACTGTCACCATCCCGGTGGAGGAAACGTTTGAAGAGGCGTACGAGCCACAACCCATCCCAGGCGGACGCGTCACGGCCGAAGGCCAGATGACTTACGAACTCCCAACCCCCGCGTGGATGAAGACTATTGAGGAACTTGGGACAACACATTCAGCTAGAGTAGAGGCACAATTACATGCCATGGCGATGATAGAAGAAAGAATTTTACAGTCTCCATTCTTTGCTCATTTGGCCCCGCGACGATACATATCTGGGCATGAGCTACAGTATAAACCGTATTTTATGTTAATGGCCGAATACCAGTTAGCCATTGAGAAAGAAACAGGTAAGAAACCATCGCATGCGACTCAATTCGAGGAGGACGATTTGCCACTAGATGCGCAGCAAGGAGAGATCTATCAACCAGAGTGGCGCAAAGATTTACTACAGAAGTATCCAGAAATGATGAGTACATGGGTAAAGGCACCTTTGCATTTAAAGTATAACCCATGTTGGGGACCAGTACCACGACGCCGCTCCTGGACAGCTTTTGCTATTAAGGTACAAAACAATAAACAGTGCCAGGACTGGTTGAATTACCCCTATTTTAAGCCACCCATTGAGTTACCAACTGTAGGCTACATGATGGCTACAATTCGCCACTGGCTCCCTAGATTAAAGCATATAGACGATATAGCGGCGCATATGACTGTCAAAATCTTTGACATGATGCAAATGATTTTTAAAGTCTTCCGACGCATCAAGGCACCTCATATAAACACCCCGGGCTTTGAGCATGGAAATTTCGATCTGGTATATGATATGAGTACAACGCCATCGCTACAGGTGTGTTATGCCTGGCATTGCAGAATAAAGTACCTACCGGCGTGCTACAAGCAGACATTCGAAGAGATGTTCACAACCGGCTTCTAGGAATACCATTCCGAGGTATTCATAAGCAGGCCTACACATTTATTACACTTATTTGCCTGTGAACGAATGGTCTATTCCACACACTATCAGCTCCCGCCACCAAAAGAACCGCAACCAATAGACTGGGAGAAAATCGAGGCCGATCTGGCCCGAGGCATTCGTATCTCCAAGCACACCCTCGCTCAAGACCTCCTACAGAACTATATCCAGCAGACCTCACAACAAGGTTCTGTCAGAGACGACAGAAGCGAGAGGGAGGGGGGTGTTGGAAGCAGCCAGAGGCATAGAAGATGCGAAAGCATTTAACGACGGAGCAGGGAGCCAGTCGAATCTTTTTTCAAAGAATTATGTTTTCAAATACTTTCCAAAAACCTCCAACAGTGATTTTTATCACTATTGTAACATATGTAACATAGGAAACCCCATTTTGTAATCCATAGCTCCATTTCGTGCAAGCCGAGGAGTCCTCGAGCTTGAGGAGCTTAGGTAGAACAAGCGTATCAATTTTCGTTATTTTTAGACACCGTTTACCCTTCCAAATAGCATCTAGGACCTAATTTTTAACTATGCCGGTCACTAGATGTGAAACCGGTCAAAACTAGTCTAGAAACTATAAAAAGAGCTAGAGAGCTCATTTTTGAGGTTACTTAGTTAGAGCTTGTTTGAGGTTAGAGTTCTTTTGAGCTTGTAATAGTGTTCTTGAGTAATAGAGTTGATTTCTCACCTTCCATTGTGTCTTGCTTGTCTCTTCATAGTGTGTATGTGTGTGTGCATTTCTATGCTTCTCACCTTCACTCTCACTTCATCTCACGTTCACGATCTTCATATCACTCCTATCTCTTCCGCGGATTGACAATTAAGGAGGTGAAGTTTCTTAACGTGGTACTTACCATTGTGCTAGAGCAACACTTCCTTGTTTATCAAGAGAAGTAATTCAGAGGTAATATACCTATGTGTATATGTTGATGATATCATACTTATTGATAATGTTGCTAATGGCATCAAACAGTTCAAGAATCAGATGATGAAGGAATTCAAAATTAGTGACCTTGGATCACTATAATATTTTCTTGGACTTGAGTTAGTCTATACTAACTCTGGAATTTACATTACTCATAGAAAGTATATACAGGATATTTTAAATAAGTTTCATTTGCAGGATGCCAAAGTTGCAAGTATTCCAATGGAGGTAAACCTAAAATTAAGTGCCGATGAAGGTGATATACTTGAAAACATTGCAGGTTACCAAAGTATAGTGGGAAGGTTGAACTATGCTACTTTGACAAGGATTGACATTGCTCATGGAGTAAGTGTTCTAAGTTAGTTTATGCACAATCCTAGGGCACCTCACTTGGAGGTTTCCAAAAGGATCTTGAAGTACCTTAAGGGTACTCAACATCATGGATTTTAGTTCCCTTATACATCAGACTTGGACATCAAGATCTATTCATATGCAGATTGGGTAGGATGCAAAGATGATAGGAGGAGTACCTCGGGATACTTATCCTTTGTAGGTGATAAGCCAATATCATGGTCTTCAAAGAAGTAACATACTATTGCTTTATCTTCTAGAGAGGCAGAGTATAGAGGATTGGCCAATGCTACTCAAGAGGCCATATGGATCAGATTATTGTATACAGAATTAGGATTGCATACTACATCTCCAATGTTTCTTGGAGAAAATACAAGTTCATTACACCTTGCAGCAAATTCTATTTATCATGCTAGGACCAAGCATATAGAGGTCCACTATCATTATGTGAGAGAGAAGCTATTGAACAAGGATATTGAGTTGGCATATGTATCAACTAATATGCAATGTGTAGATTTGTTGACTAAAGCGTTAGATGGTACAAAACTTTGCAGGTTTAAATCAATGATTGGATTGCAGGATATTCATGAAGATTGAAGATGAATACCAAGCCAAAATGTTGGGCTTGAGGAGGAGCTGTTGGTGCAAAGTCCATGCCCACACATTTGGCTTGAAGTTCATACACATATGAAGCTCCATGGAAAACATTGCTAGAAGAACTTTATCTTTATACATTTGTAAAAGTCATTTATTTGACTTGAGAGAATATTTGTAATCACCTACCAAAAACTCATGGATTTTTAGTTAGAAAAGTAACTATCTCATTGAGAGAATAACTCCTAGATTGGTGGATCACTTTTAGAGAGAGCCAAAAGTTGAATTCAAATTCAAATTTGAATGTAAGAGCCATGTATTATAGCCTACACTACTCTCCATCATTAGACTATGATTATCTAGTCTATGATCTTGTACAACATTGTTCATTAATACATTACATCTACATTGTTCATCTATGATCTCTCTATTATAGTCATTTCTAAATGTCAATTTGTGCTCCTCATATCTCACTCAATTCTTCACCATTTTCAATCATCTATAGCTTGTTGGAATCATCTCCAATCTACATGCTGAAAAATTGTGATGCAAATCCATTTATTCAATATGGAGAAAACCATGTTGAAGCACTCACTGGTCAAACTCTGCTGAGGTCCTAAAAAATCAGGGGTAATGATTCATTGTTAAATTGATTGCTTTGCATATAGTGCATCATTGCAAGTGGTTTCACTTGGAATCATTAGCTTACCAAGCTAATTACATAGTCTAAAAGGAATTTTTCGAATTCCTACTATACAAATAGCACTGGGCAAAAGAAGCAGCAAGTGTATGATAAAAAATAGAAGGTTTTCATTAATTCTTCTATTTGGAAGTAGTCTGTTTTGATTATACATAATTTCCAAAAAAATTGTGATGCAAATCCATTCATCCAATATGGAGGAAACCATGTCGAAGCACTCACTGGTCAAACTCTATAGAGGTCCTAAAAAATCAGGGGTAATGATTCATTGTTAAATTGATTGCTTTGTGTATAGTGCATCATTTCAAGTGCTTTCACTTGGAATCATTAGCTTACCAAGCTAATTACATACCTCTAAAAGGAATTTTCCAATTCCTATTGTACAGGTAGCACTGAGCAAAAGAAGCAGCAGGTGTATGATAAAAAATAGAAGGTTTTCATTAATTCTTCTATTTGGAAGTATTCTGTTTTGATTCACTCTTTCCATAGATAATTTCCAAAGCACATAGGCACTTATATAGTGTCACTGGAAAGCTAAGAGGAGCCACATATCAACTCTGAAGCTACAAGGGGCTAGTACTAAGTAGGATTTGGTAGTAGCTACTCATTTCTTGGAGTGTCCATCCATCTATCCCAACACATATGTATGTATATTTTGGATGAATTTCTAAGGTTAATGTCAAGATTTATCTTGGTCAAAAGCAAGGAAATAGGAGATAATCTCATGGACACATTGGAAGCCAAATACTGTACTTCATTTGAATTCCAATTCAAATCAATTCCTAAAATTATGGATCATTTTTAGGTAGAATCGATCAACAATTATGAAGCAAAATGTATATACACACTAGTCATTTTAGTAATGGGATAAGATCTGATCATCAAACTCGTTTTTAGTGATTCAAGTCTTCCCTCAAAGCTAGAGAGCTGCTTCACTCTCTCATTGTATTATATCTTAGCTAGCAATACATTTACAACTCATCTGCATAGCAACATATAAAATTCTTTGAGATATTTATTTATTTATACTATCTTATTATCTAATTTATTGATTGGAATATGAATTAGTGGTTGTGATCAGCATGCGTACAAAGTTTCATAGTCATTGGAGTTCTAGAGCTTGAGTTATGAGCAAAGCAAAATGATTCTATTTGTGTATCTTCATCTTGCTAAAAAAGTATGGACTACCTCCCTAACTTCTTATTATGAGAAGAATCCATGTGAGAATGTTTGACATTTATAGCTTCCTAACTTTGAGGTCAACGGAGGTCTAGAGAAAACCATAGATGGATAATTAGGAAGGTTAGTTCTAAGCCATTGGATTTGAGATTGAGCCTTTGTGAGGATCAATTTAAATCAAGTTCTAGAAATAAGATAAACCTTCTTAACTTGGGGAAGGGTCAATTTGATGTGGGCTATTGGATCTAGACTTGATTCTAAGGGTTAATTAAGCAAATTCAAGGGCTACAAAGAAATCATTATTAATCCTACTTTGCTACCATTGGATTTACCCCATAGATCAATGGTGGAGGTTATTTCTAGCATGGATCAAGCTACCATCATTATAGAACATGGGTAGGCCAACCAAGGCTTGGAGGACCTTATATGGATGGTCCCCTCTCCATATAGGATCATATTTTGTAGTGTTTTGACCTATTAGGGTATCCATCGTAGTACCTTTTGTGTTGGCATATACCCCTTCAAGTGCATGGGTGGATATAACCATCTATTTCTTGTGAAGTGTTTGAGTTTCATTGCATTATAGTTATGAGTTTGAGTTCAATTGAGTTGGGTTCATCTTCTACTCATGTTGAGTCCACTTTCCATATAGCCACATCTCTTACAAATTCTTTTGTGAATTAATTAAATGATATCTTCTTTGATACAATTAAGCAACATGCCAAAGCACATTGTCTCCTGCATGGAAAGAGGTTATACAAGTTAATTATGACAAATTAATGAAGAATGAAGCATGCAAGGTCAATAGTACCAAGTGCATTTGGCAAGGTCAATAGTACCAAGTGCATTTGGCAAGGTCATTAGTACCAAGTGCATTTGGCAAGGTCAATAGTACCAAGTGCATTTGGCAAGGTCAATAGTACCAAGTGCATTTGGCAGGTGAATGACTCTTTTTCTCTAATGCCCAATAATGGCATCATACATATGATAACAACTCAGATGAAGTGACAAGCTTTCATGTTACATATCAAATCATGACTTTTGAATGTTGAACTCAAGAAGGAGGTACATGTGTCTCAATCATCACGGTCTGAGGCTCCACATTCAAAGAAGGCATTTTATGAGATGAAACAAACCACAAGATCATTGTACGAGCACATGGGAATTGGGAGCACCACCATTGTTCCATAAGCCATTATGGAACAATCTTGGTAAGGCCTCATTATGAGGAAAAGCCATCTAAGAGTGTTCGACGTTGGTAGGTTCTTGATTTTGAGGTTAGATGAGGTAAGAACCAAACCATAGATAAATAATTAGGAAGGTTATTTCTAAGCCATTAGATTTGGGATGGATCTGATGTGAGAATCAACATAAATCAAGGACTAGAAACAGAAGTAGATTTTTAACTTAGGGAAGGGTCTATTTGATGTGGACCATTGGATCAAGACTTGATCCTAAGTGTGGATTATGCAAGACCAAGGGAAACAAAAAATTTTTTGCTGATCCTACTTTTCTACCATTGGATTTACCGCATAGATCAATGGAGGAGAATGAATTTTGCATGTATCAAGATACCACGATACTAGAACATGGGCAAGCTGATCAAGGCTTAGAGGACCTTATAAGGATGGCCCTCTCCCCATGTACGATCATAGTTTGTAGTATTTGGAACCATTAGGGTATCCATCTTAGTACGTGTTATGTTGGCCTATAGCTCTTCACCTTGATTCAATCTAGATCAAAATCCAAGCTCCATTTAGGGAGTGCATGGGAGGATAGAACCATCTATTTCTTGTGTAGTGTTTAAACTTCATTGTATTAGAGTTATGAATATGAGTTGAATTGAGTTGGGTTCATCTTCTACTCATCTTGAGTCTACTTTCCTTTAGAGCCACATCTCTTGTGTTGTTCCCATGATTAGCAATATCTCTCTTTCTCTCAAACCTTAAACCTATATATGTGTGTTGTGGTAACCTCCACATGGTACTAAAGTTGCAAGAGTAGTCACTAGTCCATCATTAATCATGACTTTCTTGTTTTCTTACAATAACTTCGTATAACTCAATCAACACTTCATTTGAAAGTGTGGGAAGGTTTTGGGTGAATTACTACCAAGCTCTAAGCTCTGAGTGAAATATTGAGTGCCTTCTTTGATAAATAGAAGGTTCTCTCAAGTTTATTTGTATAGAAAAGTTATTTTTGTTGACATTGGGGTTTCAGAATGATGCATCAAGGTACTACAGTGACTTAAGTGTATATATTGAAAGCTTAGGGCACTCTCATGGGAAAATGCTTCATTTATAAGGCTGAACTTATGAAGAGTGGTGAGAACCATAAAGATAACAAATCCTTTTCCCTTTACATAAATAAAAACAAAGGCAAAGGTAAAAGAGCAAAAGATAAAATTGTCAATGACGAAGGAAGCACCTTCCAAGTTGATTTTGTAGGTAGAGGTATAAACTCGAGGAAGAGGAGGAGGAGGTAGGTAAGGCAGGGGAAGATCTCAAAGCTCCACAACCTATGCCATATGTGGCCTATCAAATCACATCAACAAAGCATTGCTTTGAAAACCCAAGGGATCAGAGAAGAAGAGGATACAATGGGGGTGGATATGGAGCTTCCTAGAGTCAAATACACCAATTCATACGGATACATAAAGAACAACTATAACAACAACTATCAAGGATGATATAGAGGAAGGCAAGACTACAACAGTTACATAGATGATCAAGCTAAAGAGGATTCACTTCTACTTGTGAATATGCTAAGTAAGGAAGGTAATTCTCATAAGCATGTGTTTATATTGATTCTGGATGCTCAAATCATGTAGAAGGGAAGGCAACCTTGCTCTCACACTTAGAGGATACAAAGAATTAGCATGAGATCCAGGGAGGAGATTACACAAGGAACCCTAGGGAGAAGATAGGTAATGTGAAGGCTTCAAATGGTAATATGAATCTCTTGAGTAGAGTTCTCTATGTACCAAGTATTACTAAAAACCTAATAAGTGTAGGTCAAATTTTATGGAGAAAGGATTATAACTCAGGTTCACCAAACATGGAGTGTATGTTTAGGATCCATTTCAAGGTTTTAGGAGGATATAAAAGGGAGAGAAATAGGTACATTGTTCATATTTGAACTCTAGGCACTAAGAGCATTGCTTTGTAAACTATGGTACCCAAAGCCTATCTGAGCTAGAGGTTTGGCATAAAAGCTTGGCTCACATGGGAGAGAGAGAGAGAGAGGGATTCCTAAAACAAATTAATAGAGATCAACGAGTCCATGCACTACCTAATATCTTAAAGCAATGCGCGATATAAAAATATAGTGCATGTCAATTTGGAAAATATCATAGGAAGCCATTCAACAAGAAAGGATAGATACATGGAGACCTTCTAGAGCTTATCCTCAGAGATGTTTGGGGACTAAGCAAAGAACTATCAATCTCAGGATAAAATTATTATATGTCATTCATAGATGATTGTAGAGGATGGACTATTTTGAACTTTATGAATCATAAGGATGAATTTTTATCATGCTTTAAGAAGTATTTAGCTCTTGTTGAGAATCAAATAGGTAAAACCCTAAATGTCTTGGTCTGATGGAGGGGGAAATAATTCTCCCATGAATTTGATTCCTACTTGCAATATAGAGGAATCAAGAGAAAGATTACTACCACATACACACTTTGATCAAATGGAGTAGCATAGAGGAGGAATAGGAACATTTTTGAAGCAGCAAAATCCAAATTGAATGAAAAGAAGCTACCAGAATTTTTGTGGGTAGAGGTAGTGTCCAATGCCACATAGTTGATAAAGATATTACCTTCAAAGCCTTGGATGATATGAATCTTTATGAAGCTTGGAATGGAAGAAGGACAAGTTTGTTCCATTGTAGGATATTTGGGTGCATTGCATATGCACACATACCTTTCATATGTGAGACTAGAATGGAAGCTAAAGTTATTGATGATGGGTCTGCATATGCTAGGATGCGATCTAAAGATGACTTGAAATCACTCCAAGTGATGGTTGTCAACCAAAACTATTTATGAAACTGTGAACAAGCAAGAGAGTCTCCTATATGCTCACAAGAGAAAGTATGTGATGATTGCTTATGTCTCTGTGAGTTTGGAGCTTACCTTGACCAAAGGTTTTGCTCGAGTGCACAATTGAGTAGTACACAATGGACAATGGATTCATGTCTCACAAACCTTTGCACACAATTTTGAAAGTTTTTTTGTTTATTTTTCTTCTTCAAAATTTCATTTTTTTTCATAAATGAAGCATACCCAAAAACATCATAAAAAACCAAGAAAAATACCTTAAAAACAAAGGATCCATATTACTTGATGAGAACAATACTTGAACAAATCATTGAAACTTCATCTACTTTCACATTACTTGAAGAGATCCAACAAACTTTATAAGATCCAAATACTTCAAGATTTGTGCTTCTTATATCTGTTGATGAATATGAATTTATTTCAAAATTTATAAATGAGCACATAATTGAGGAAGCTAAAGTCAATACGAAGTACAAATCAATTGAGGAAAAAATTAAAACCATTCCTCAAACTTTACCAAAGGGAAGTGATGAAAAGTTTAAGCAGGTTGCAAAAGACCCTACTCTACAAGATTGAGGGCATACATTCATTGATGAGACCATTAAACAAATAAAAATAGCAATTGTTCATTTATTTCTATTACCTACTCAACGAGAGTTATTTCTAAAAGTCATTAGAAAACATAAGAAATCTTTTAGAATTTATCCTCATGAGATAGGTTGTGCTAATCCATGACTAGTTCCACCTATGATCCTTTTTATAGTACCAGATGCCCCATGGAACCTTCACCCTATATAGTTCCCAAAATCTCACTTACCTTAGTTGATGAGACTGATTAAGGAGAAGATGCACATGAGGATGCTTGAGCCATCTTCAACTCCTTATTCAAATAGATGATTCACCACACCTACAAAGAATGGAAACTCGAGGTTCATTCAAGACCTAGAACCTATCAATAAAGTCACTATTAGGAATGTTAGAATAGGCCCCATCGTAGGAGAGTTTATAGAAGCATTTTCTTGACATTCTATCTACTCTATGGGAGATTTATATTCATAATATGAATTGCATCTTTCTATTGACAGTAGGCAAATTACCATGATGAGGAATCCTCAAGGTTTGGTATGTATGCACACTTTTCAACAAGGAGTCACAAATTTAGTGGCCCATATGATGAATGCCATGAATATGGTCTTACATGATTTCATTCCACATGTGATGATGCCTTTTATTGATGATATTCCTATTAAAGTATGTGAGGAAAAGGTAAAAGATGAAACCTTAAACTATTTAGAATGTAGAAAATTTAGTTCTGACCATATATCTGATTGCAAACAAATATTCAAATAAGTTGAAGAGGCTGGATTCACATTTTCTATTGAAAAATCTTTTTTTGGTGTCAAAGGAGTACTCATTGTTGGACATCTATGACATTGAGACTGTAGCCACCTAAAGTTGATGCCATAAACAAGATTTTTAAGACTTGTAAAAAATGTCAAAGAGGTGAGAAGATTTCGAGGAACTTGTGTCTTTTATGGTATTTGGATACCTCACTTTGCACATATTCCTAATTTTCATTACGATCTACTAAGGAAGAATAGAAAGTTCATATGGAGTAAAAAGCATTCTAAAGCCATGAGAAATTGAAATGATTACTAATTGAAGCCCCTATTCTGAAAAGAGTTGATTATTTAGAGAGTAAAACTATTATTTTGATTGGAGATTCTAGTCCTATGTGTATATGATGGGTTATTGGTCAAGGTGATGAAGAGGGGAAGAGATATGCAGTTAGATTTGGTAGGAACATTTTGCATGAAACTCAAAGAGAATACCCATAAATCAAACAAAAGCTTTGGGGTTTAGTCACAGTGTTAAAGACTAATAAAGAATATTTCATAGGAGCCAATATGGTTTTTGAGACAATTTTTTTTTTCCATTGGTATGATTGCAAATTATTAACTACCTTACATCGCAATGTTGAGATGCATCATTTTATCTGTGGTTCATAAAATACTATGATGAAACATTAAAAAGTCTACATATGCTTTTATTGATTAGCTACATGTTCTAAATCTTTAGTCTACAATACTAATCGATAGATTTGATTATTTTCTTTCTTTTCTGAATCAAATTAGACTATTAAAGAGTATAAAGAGGAATGATTTGTTGTCCACTACATATCTTTCTCCTTTGATGAATGTCGAAATGAATTGGAAGATTGAACTTATGTGTAGTTTCTAAAGCTACAAGTGTGATTTTCTCTACTATTCACTACTAGAAAAGGTTCTATGTATTACTTGGAAGAAAGTAAAAGTGATTGACTTTATACCTTCGAAAATGAAAGCATTTCAAGTTATTGTTTTTGAAAGCTTTTCCAATAAGAAATCATTGAGATTGTTCTATCTTCTTTTGATTTATGTTTTGATGGATGTGAATATGGACTTAAATGATGAATTCAAATCCAAAGAAATACCATTCACTCTTATGCAACCTGATTTGTGTTGCAAACATTTGTTTTTTATGTAGGGTACAAGTTTCAAATTATGTAAATAGCTTTGGGAATTCCTCAAATACTTCAAGAAGGCTCATATGATTCATAAAATATAGCCAAAATACCACGTGAGTTCTAGAACATGGTGAATCAAATTAGTGAGTCACAAGGGAGCTGCAGTGGTGTCCTAGTGGAAGGTCGATGTGGCTAGTTCTCAAAGTCCATCAATACTTTGCTTATTTGAGCACTTGAGTCATGTAATACCTCCACCCAAGTGTCTACCATGAATTTAGATGTACTAGGAAGGTTTTAGATTAGTTCCCCATGCTATAAAAAGAGGAGAGAAGTCGTGATCTTGTGGGAAGTCCAAGAGAGGCATATGTGTATCTCTATGCTGCTGTACTTTTGTATGTAGAGATTGTAGAGCTTGTATCTCCCTCATTATATATCCACATTACATGTTTCATAGCTCATTTGAAAGCTCTTACTATTTACCTTTTTATTGTAAATTTTCATAATCATTGGATTTTTTAGCTGAGAGAAGTACTCTCTGCAAGTAGTGTGTGTTCTCTAGTTTCACCTCTGCTGAAGGTCTCCATTAAACCTCAAACTTGCAGAGGTCATATCTCCTTGTGTATTTATCCAAATTGAGTGTTATTTGGCTCATTTGAAAGCTCTTGGTCTCTAGTATATGTTCTTAGAAAATTCTTAGAAAACTCTAATCTAGTAGAGAATAGTAAGCTCTGCAAGCATGACTGGTTTTCTGTGATGAAGTTTGTGAGAAGGTCAACTTGTTCCTAGGGGGTTCCACCTAGTTCCTGCTATATTTTGGAGGTCAATAAACTCCAACATTGGTATCAGAGCAAGGAATTGAAGCCTGGAGAATGTTATAATACCTTGATGCAAAATTTGAAGCTATTGGAGAAGAGGTTCATCATCGACACTATACAAAGTTAGAAGGAGATAGCAAGGAAGCATCTCAAGCAACATCCAAGCAAAGAAAGGTGCATAAACTTTATAACAAAGGTAAATCTCATACTTCTTCTTATCATATATATCCAAAAGGAGGGCTAAAGGAGGAAGTTTAGTATTCACACAATGGGCGATCAACATGCACAAATAGAGAAGCTTGAAAAGAACAATTATCAAGCATGGCGATTTAGAATCATTACTTCAGTTTATGTTAGAAGAGAATCACCAGACTTTGATCAGCTTGTTGCTCTTATGGTCATGGAGGAGATGAATCTAAATGGCTCTACTTCAAATAAAAAAGGATCTCAAGGACAAGCTCTTTATGTAGGATCATCAAGAGGTGGAAACAGAGGAAGAAGAGGTTCAAATAGAGGTCGAGGAAGAAGGAGCGATGATCAAGGGACTTCAAGTGGCTTCTTCAACACAAGAGGAAGAGGACGATCAAGCGCTAGAGGTACAAGAGGCTACTACAACTACAATCAAAGACAAAGGAGTGAAGGTAACAACAATTGCTATATATGTGGAAGGTATGGACACTATGCCAAAGATTGTTATCAAAATGAAAATAATCAAGGTGGTAATCGAAGAGGAGGCTATTCAAGAAGAGGTAAACAACAAGGAAATTATGCAGTTGAAGGTAAAAGTGATGATTATGATTCTCTTCTTATGATGAATGTAGAAACTAAGATGAATTGCAATAGTGATGTATGGTATTTAGATAGTGGTTGCTCTAACCATATGTCACATGATGCTTCATGGTTTTCTAATATGCATAATCCTTCATGTAAAGGTCATGTTGAAACAGGAGATGATACAACACATAAGATTATGCAGGTTGGAGATGTTGTTATGCAAGATAAGAGCAAAACAAATTGCTTGAAGGATGTAGTTTATGTGCCAACGATCACTAAGAATTTGATGTCAGTTGGTCAAATGGTAGAAAAAGGTTTGCAAATAAGATTTAATCATGCAGGTTGCTTCATTGAGGATCCAAAGCAAAGGAGGTTAATTGCTAGAGGTAAAAAACAAGGTAGATTGTTTACATTCAAGGTAAACCCAAATCATACAAACTATTTCTCTTATGGTATGCATCAAATAGCAGAGCTTGATCTATGGCACAAAAGGATTGGGCACATGAATGTACACAGGTTAAAGGAGCTATCAAAGAAGAGGATTGTTGAAGGATTACCTGATCTTACTAAGCAACATATGGTGCATCTTTGTGAATCATGTCAAATGGGTAAGCAGAGTAGACAACCTTTCAAGCATTCAAGCTATGTAAGCAGTGGATTGCTAGACCTTATACACACGGACGTATGGGGTCCTACTAAAGAGGCATCCTTGTCTGGTAATAAGTACTATGTATCATTCATTGATGATCATTGTAGAATGACATTTGTGTATTTCGTTAAACATAAGAGTGAAGTCTTTGATTGTTTCAAAAATTTTAAATCATTTGTCAAGAAGCAAACAGGAAGATATGTTAAGAAGCTAAGATCCGATGGAGGGGGAGAGTATTTCTCTCAAGCGTTTACTGATTTTTTTGTATGATAAAGGTATCAAAAGAGAAGTTACATGCAGGTGTACTCCACAACAAAATGGAGTCGCAGAAAGAAGAAACAAAATCATAGCAAAAGCATCTAGAAGCATGCTAAATGATATGTGTTTGCCTAATTCTTTTTGGGCTGAAGCTGTTAGCACAAGTGTGTACATTATGAACAGAGTACCTACTGCTCGAGTTCATCATTTGACACCATATGAGGTATGACATGGAAAGAAACCAAGTGTAAGTCATTTGAAAGTATTTGGTTGTGTATGTTATGTACATGTACCTAGTGAAGTGAGATCAAAACTTGATGTGAAATCAGAAAAGTGTATATTTATTGGTTATGCAGATACTCAAAGAGGATATAGATGTTATAATCCTCATACCAATAAGGTGGTTGTTTCAAGAGATGTAAATTTTGATGAATCACTTTCATGGTATGTAGATAAGAAAAGTTTGCAGGTCATAAATGGAGATGAAGAAGATACAGGTGAAGGAGATGAGTGCTTACCTCAGCCCACAAGAAGTTTAAGTGATGAGAAAAGTGTTTTGGATGAAGAAAGAGAGCTACCTTTCAATGGAAGATTAAGGCAAGATTCACCTCTAAGTGTTAAAAGTAAAGGTAAACTCAAACTTGTTGAAGTTAATGATGAAGGAGAGTAAATTAGTGATGTATGTGACTATGGAGAATCATCAAAGGTTCCTAATAAGAAAGGAAAAGCATCTACATTGGAGGTAAGAAGAACTTCAAGACTGAGTAAGCAACCTCAAAGGTATACTTATGAATCTTTCATGAATACTCATTATGCTTTTATGACAAAAGTTGAGCAGGAAAATGAACCCACATGTTATGATGAGGCAAAAGGAGATGAAAAGTGGGAGAAAGCAATGAGCGAAGAAATGGAAGCACTACAGGATAACAAGACTTGGAATTTAGTTCCAAAGATACCAAAACAAAAGGTAATTGGTTGCAACTGGGTTTTTAAGATTAAAAGAAATAGTGATGGTAGTGTGTCATTAATAAGGCTAGACTTGTAGCAAAAGGATATAATCAAACTCAAGGATTGGACTATGAGGAAACATTTAGTCCAGTAGCAAACATGGCAACGGTGAGAACTTTGTTAGCTTTAGTTGCAAGTAAAAGGTGGAATATATATCAACTCGATATAAAGAATGTCTTTCTTAATGGTGAGTTAAATGAAGAAGTGTATATGTCACAACCAGATGGTTATGTGGATGCAAAATGTCCTAATCATGTATGCAGGTTAAAGAAGGCAGTGTATGGTCTTAAGCAGGCACCAAGGGCATCGAATGCAAGGTTGGTAAAGTATCTTATGCTGCAAGGATACACAACGAGTCGTGCTGATCCTTCACTTTATGTAAAACATGTAGATGGCATGTGTGTCTATGTATGCATTTATGTGGATGACTTGTTGATTACATGGAATGATGCAAAAGCAATTGATGACATAAAAGTTAATTTGGGAAAGGAATTTAAAATTTCAGATCTTGGTTTGCTTAGATACTTTCTTGGGATTGAAATTGTGTATGGCGATGAAGGTATGTGGTTGATACAGAGAAAGTATATATGTGATATGTTGAAAAGGTTTGGTATGCAGGAATGTAAATTTGTTTCAACTCCAATGGAATGTAATGTAAAGTTGAGTGCAAAGGAAGGTGATGAGTTGCATGATATGAATGTGTATAGATCCATGGTAGGATCTTTGATTTATGCAACAAAAACTAGACCTGATATATGCTTTGTAGTGGGAGTACTATCACAGTTTATGCATGAACCTAGAGTACCTCATATGCATGCAACGAAAAGAGTGCTTCGGTATTTGAAAGGTACCATGAAGGAAGGATTATTTTATAGTCATGATGCTGATCTAACTCTTAAAGTCTTTAGTGATGTAGATTAGGCTGGAAGCAAAGATGACAGAAGATCCACAAGTGGATATGTGGTAATAGCAAGAAACAAGACATTAACATGGAGTTTAAAGAAATAGCCTACAGTTGCTTTATCTTCTACAGAGGCTAAGTATAGAGGTTTAGCATTGGCTACTACTGAGGTTATGTGGTTTAAAAAGTTGTTTCATGACTTGAATGTGTAGGCTGATGTACCACTTATATATGGGGATAACTTGAGCAGCATTCATATGACCTCAAATCCTGTTTTTCATGCTAGAACAAAGCATATAGAGGTTCACTATCATTATGTTCGAGAGAAGGCCATAAACAATGAAGTACAAGTTTCTTTTGTGGGAATAAAGGATCAAGTTGCAGATATCTTCACGAAATCCATGGATGACCAAAACTTCAAAGATTCAACTATATTCTTGGCATGAAGGAAATACCCTTTGAAACTTGAGGGGGAGAATGTTGCGAACATTTGTTTTTTATGTAGGGTACAAGTTTCAAATTATGTAAATACCTTTGGGAAGTCTTCAAATACTTCAAGAAGGCTCATATTATTCATAAAATATATCCAAAATACCACGCGAGTTCTAGAACATGGTGAGTCAAATTAGTGAGTCACAAGGGAGCTGCAGTGGTGTCATAGTGGAAGGTCGATGTGGCTAGTTCTTAAAGTCCATCAATACTTTGCTTATTTGAGCACGAGTCATGTAATACCTCCACCCAAGTGTCTACCACGAATTTAGATGTATTAGGAAGGTTTTAGATTAGTTCCCCATGCCATAAAAAGAGGAGAGAAGTCGTGATCTTGTGGGAAGTCCAAGAGAGGCATATGTGTATCTCTATGCTACTGTAGTTTTGTATGTAGAGATTTTAGAGCTTATATCTCCATCATTATATATTCAAATTACATGTTTGATAGCTCATTTGAAAGCTCTTGATGTCTACTTTTGTATTGTAAATTTTCATAATCATTGGATTTTTGACCTGAGAGCAGTACTCTCTGCAAGTAGTGTGCATTCTCTGGTTTCACCTCTGTTGAAAGTCTCCATTAAACCTCAAACTTCCAGAGGTCATATATCCTTGTGTATTTATCCAAATTGAGTGTTCTTTGGCTCATTGGAAAGCTCTTAGTCTCTATTATATGTGGTTAAATAGTTTTAGAAAATTCTAATGCAGTAGAGAATAGTAAGCTCTACAAGGATGACTAGTTTTCTGTGATGAAGTTTGTGAGAAGGTCAACTTGTTCCTAGGGGGTTCCACCTACTTCCTGCTATATTTTGGAGGTCAATAAACTCCAAAAATTTGTCTATTCTTTTATCACATGAACTTGAGGTTAATAGAGCTTTAATTGATAATTTTTGCTTCTATCTGCAAAATTTTTGCCAACCAAGCATAAATGCAACTCACTTTCACCAATGTTTGTGTAATTATGAGAGTGTGAGCACATGAGTGTTAACGATGTTGTAGCTGAAGTAGTGACTTGCTCTCATACCAATTTCTGGAGTATGATGTCTCCAAATGCACACAAGTAGCACAAACAAGAAGAAGAAGAAGAAGAAGAAGAAGCTTGGATTAACAAGTGAAGGTAAAAAGATAAGCGACTAGTTAGGGTTATATACCTATATACAAGTGGGGGGAAAAACTCCTAAAGAGGATAAAAGTGTCCCTTTGGTCCTAAGTATGTTCACACATATCACTATCAAAACATATCCAAACATTTTACATGGATTGTACTTCCAGTAGCCCTTTCCCATCAAGAAATTCCTCATTCTGGATCTCCAAGCATCGAAGTTGTTCTTCTCTAGCTTATCACTCATAAGCTGACTCATTCCATCTGCATTTGCCATTTCTGCAGGAATTCTCAACACTACAAAACACGACAAGAAGCACTTCTGCTTGAACACTATCGCACTATGATGTGACAGTTTGATGTCAAAAAACATAGTTTTCATGTATCAACAATACACGGAATCTCTTGAAATTCTGGATCCGGAATATATGAGTGTTGTCGGACACAATGCAAGTTATAGTTTTTGAAACTTACCTGGTTTTTCTATGGGTCCCACCTTGCAGGCTCGAAACAAAAGTTGAGATGGCTTTGAAACTTTGATCTGACAAAAAAAAGTGACCCTAAAGGGATAACTCATGAAAATATTTTGAGGTCTTCTACCTTCACACCAATTCTCGTAGCAAACAAAGGTCGTTTGGGAATCATGTTTTCTCCACATCTTGCCATGTACTCTTCATTGTCGCCTTCTCCATGACCCCTCTACAGCCACACTGGCTGTGTTACCATGTCATAAGGAAGGAGATAAGAAAGAGAGCTCACACACACACACTCACTCTTAAGAAGAAGCACATACACAGATTGAGGCAAAGAAGAATGATCTTCTTCTTCTTCTTCTTCTTCTTCTTCTTCTTCTTCTTCTTCTTCTTCTTCTTCTTCTTCTTCTTGAAAGAACTTGGAGAAGCTTGTAGAAGGTAGAAAAGTGCATTTCGAAGCGACGAAGCTTGGTCAAGCCAATCGGCACAAGACCAGTCGTTCAGCTTATGGAGACCCAAATAGACCTTATAGGCATGCAATAAGTGCAAAGAAATGAACTATGTACTTCGGATCATCAAGGAGAATGAGTCGATACAAAATAGATACGTTCGCGGGTCGACTAGCTCAAAAAACTTATTATCTATGGAAGAGACAATGAACTTCAAATGCCCATAGCGACGAGCGAGATTAAAACTAGAAAAAATCATTTTATGGGAGTGATAAACATAGAGTTGAGTGTATGGAATGCACAAAAGTATAAGGAATAAGAAAAATATGCTATAGGAATGAATGCAACATTCACCGATGGTACTTCCTATTTTTCAGGAATACGTAGAGATTGACCCTGAGACAAAAAACCTATGATTTCTCCCAATCTAATGAATCAAATCCTTTGACAACTTATAGGCATAAACTAGACACTTATATCTTTCCAATGAGCCATATTGCACTCAATTTATAGCTCTGGAAAGAGAGCAGCAGCCTCTGCAAGATTAGTGTTGGCAAAGAAGATGATGCAGAGAATTGAAACAGCAAGACAATCATGGTCATAAGTGTATGTATATTGCTTCCATGTAATGTACAAGTGATTTCAAGTCTTTATATAGCCTCTAGGAGTGTTCCATGACTTTTACAATTTGAATTTGAAGTCAAATGAAGGTGGGGATGGTTGTTGGAGGGAATCAATTCACTTTCCTACAATCTAGGAAAAGTGAAGATCTAGTTTGATCTACTTTTAGGTGATTGATTGCTTGATTGAATGCAACTTCAACCACCACAAATTCATGGGATTCGGGCTCTATCTTTCTACCTTTACATGTGGAAAGATCAATGCTTTTACAATGGTAAATGAACCATCAAAAATTTCTCAAAAAAATACAATAAATGAGCATATGAAAAAAACTCTCCAACGGATATGCAATAGCCTTTGATGTAGATCAAATCCACCTCAAGCATAGTGTAAACTTCATGTTCCTATAGCTCCCCCTCAAGCTCAAGTATGCTTGATTCTTCATTCTCTGATAGGTTGAATACCTGCCATAGCTTTGAATCTACAAAGCTTTATTTCATCAAGTGCCTTTGTCATCATATCTGCTACTTGCTTTTCAGTTGGAACAAATGAAATGTCAATCTCCTTTGCCATGAGCTTCTCCCTGATGAAATGGTAATGGACTTCTATGTGCTTGGTCCTCGCATGGAAAATAGGATTTCCCGCTAGATTCATGGAACTTACATTATCTCCAAATATGTGAGGTTTGGAACTCACAAGTCCCAAATCTGTATACAATGCTTTTAACCATATTGCCTCTTGAGTAGCTATGGTCAAGCCTCTGTACTCTGCTTCAATTGAGGATAAAGCAACTGTTGATTGCTTCTTGGAACTCCATGACACTAGCTTTGAACGTGCAAATGCTAAGTAATCAGATGTACTTTTTCTATCATCCTTCGCTCCTGCCCAATCTACATCTGAGTAGATTTTGATATCCAAATCTGAAGAGTAAGGATAGAATATACCTTCGTTGATTGTACCTTTGAGATACTTAAGTACTCTCTTAGCCGCATCCATGTGTGGTCTTCTTGGTGAGTGCATAAACTGACTAAGCACTCCCACACTATATGAGATGTCTGCCCTTGTATGAGTAGCATATATCAAGCTACCTACCAAGCTTTGATACTCTTTAATGTCTTCAATTTTCTCACCTTCATATACACTTAGTTTATGATTCATCTCCAAAGGTGTACCTGCAAGTTTAGTGTTCTCCATTCTGAACTTGAGAAGAAGATTCTGAATGTATCTTCTTTGAGTCAAATACATTCCTTCATCTGTATATATCACCTACATACCTAGGAAATATGTGAGCTCACCTAGGTCACTGATTTTGAACTTCTCTTGCATGTGTCTCTTGATCCTTTGAATGTCATTTAGATCATCACCTGTCACAATAATATCATCTACATATACACATAGATAAATAACCTCATTGTGATCCCTTTTGATGAATAGAGAAGGATCTGAGCTGCTAGCTTTCAACCCTTGATCTTGAAGATATGTAACCAACCTGTAATTCCAAGCTCTAGGAGCTTGTTTCAATCCATACAATGCTTTCTTAAGTTTGCAAACATAAGATGGATGATTAGGGTTTTTAAAACGTGGTGGTTGCGACATGTATACCTCTTCACTTATCCAACCATTTAAGAATGCATTTTTCATATCAAGTTGGAGGAGTCTCCAACTCCTTGCAGCAGTTACACTTATCAATGTCTTGACTGTAGTCATCTTTGCAACTGGTGAGAATGTTTCCTCATAGTCTATACCATGAGTTTGTGAGCATCCTTTGCCAACTAATCTTGCCTTAAACCTGCAAATTGATCCATCTAATTTTCTTTTATTTTTATATACCCATCTACAACCAATTACCTTTTGGTTCGGTGACATTGGAACCAAATCCCAAGTGTCCATCTCCTTCAATGCATTTATCTCTTCCTTCATGGCCTTTTACCAATTAGGGATTCCATTTGCCTCTTCATAGGTTGAGGGTTCCTCTGAAATAGAGTCTTTTGCCAAGTGGATTGAATGCTTTGTAACAAATGTGGAATCATATCCATACCTTTCTAGTTGTTTCTTCTCTCTTGCTGATCTTCTAGGTGCTTGTTTGGAGCATTCTCCAACCTCTTGCATCTTTGCTTTGCCTCTTGACCTCCATAGCTTGTAATCCCTTTCTCTTTCATCTTGGTCATTGTTTGTGTCACTTCTTCGATCCTGGACCTGTGTATCATGCTTGCTTCCTAACTGATGAGAATCATAATCAAGATCATATGGTAGTGTTACCTTTTGTTTGTCTTCATCATACCAAGACCTTTGTTCTTCAAACACAACATCTCTACTTGTAATGAATTGCTTGGTTGAAGGATTGAATAACCTGCAACCCATCTGAGTTGAATCATATCCAATAAACACTGCCTTTGTTGCCCTTTCATCTAGCTTACCTCTTATTTGTGATGGTACATGAACATAAGCTAAACAACCAAAAACCTTGCAATGTCCAAGACTAGGTTTTCTTCCATGCCATGATTCATAAGGAGTCAAACCTTGGAGTGATTTGGATGGTAGTCTATTGACAAGGTACACAACAGTTGAAATAGCTTCTACCCATAGATAATGTGGCAACTTCTTCTCTTCAAGCATTGTTCGGGCTAATCCAACCAATGTCTTGTTTCTCCTCTCAGCAATCCCATTTAGTTGAGGAGAGTACCTGCTAGTCACTTCCCTTTTGATACCTTTGTCTTGCAAGAACTCATCAAACTCTTTGGAGAAGTATTCTCCCTCTCCATCAGATCTGAGCTTCTTTAGTGATCTACCTGTATGATTCTCCACATGTGCAAGATGCTTCTTGAAGCAATCAAACACTTCATGCTTACTCTTGATAAAGTATAGAATAGTCCATGTACTATGGTCGTCAATAAATGAGACATAATACCTTGATCCTGCCAATGAAGGTTCTTGACTTGATCCCCATACATCTGTATGTACTAAGTCCAATAAGTTGTTGTGGATGTATCCTCTGTGGTTGAATGGTTTTCTTTGTGCCATCCCAATCTGACATGCATCAGACATGTTGATCATGTGTTGTTTTGATATGTTTGATAGTCCTAGAACACTTTGATCCCTGCACATATCCTTCAAGGTTCTTTCATTCACATGAGAAATTCTCTTATGCCACACTTCAAGCTCACTTAGGGTTTGAGACCCAAAGTTGAATAGAGCTATGTTCTTGGTTTCTCCTACTTCAAAAGTAAAGAGCCTACCATGCTTCTCACCTCGGGCTATCTTCTTGAAGCCTTGACATGGATCTTCCACAAAAGCTCCATGTTGGGTGAACCTAACTTACAAGCCTTTTTCAACTATTTGGCCTACACTTATTAGGTTTTTAGTGATAGTGGGTACATAGACAACCTTACTCAGAATGTTTGTCCTACCATTGGAACCTTTGACATTACCAATCTTCTCCACATTGTGCTTCGTGTCATCCCCTCTTTGCACTTCATGTCTATGCTTTGGACTTTCCAAATCAGATAGAAAAGCAATAGTGCCTGCAACATGATTTGAACATCCTGAATCTATGTAGAAAAAATGATCATCTTCTTTACCTTCTCTGTGGCTTAGATTCATAAGAAGCTTTTTCTGTCTCGGGGTCAATCTCTGTGTATTCCTGAAAATTAGGAAGTACCACTGGTGAATGTCACATTCATTCCTATAGCATATTTTTCTTATTCCTTATACTTTTGTGCATTCCATACACTCAACCCTATGTTTATCACTCCCATAAAAGGATTTTTTCTAATTGTAATCTCGCTGGTCGCTATGGGCATTTGAAGTTCATTGTCTCTTCCATAGATAGTAAGTTTTTTGAGCTAGTCGACCCACGAACCTATTTGTTTTGTATCGACTCATTCTCCTTGATGCTCCAAAGTACATAGTGCATTTCTTTCCACTTATTGCATGCCTATAAGGTCTATTTGAGTCTCCATAAGCTCAAGGGCTGGTCTTGTGCCTGTTGGCTTGACCAAACTTCGTCGCTTTGAAATGCACTTTTCTACCTTTTACAAGCTTCTCCAAGTTCTTTCTGTGGTATCAGAGCTAGATCAAGATGGGTGACGGCTTTTCCTCAATGATCGAGAATCCTGATCGACACAACTACGCGGCTTGGCAAATCAGAATGGAGGCCTATTTGCAAGGTAGAAATCTTTATAGAATTGTAGCAGGTGATGAAGTTATGCCTATTCCAAGATCCAAAGGAGGACCTACACAAGAGGAGATAGATAAGCTCACACTTTGGTGTGCAAGGGATGCTCAAGCAAGGTCGCACATACTAAACTCTATCTCTGAATTTCTGTTACCACATATTAGAGGATGCAAGACATATCAAGAGACTTGGGATGCCCTGGAGACTTTCTTTTCTACTAGTACCAAAGCAAGAAAGAATCATCTTTGGAACGAGTTCAACCAAATGAAGAAGACACCTAAACAAACCATCACACAGTTTGTTACCAAGGTCAAGGAGGTTGCGGATCACTTAGCATCCATTGGAGAGCTGATTGAAGAAGACGTCATCATGAGGCAAATTCTCAACGGCATTTGAAGTGATAAGCAATGGCAATCCTTCATGATGGCTTATGATCTCATCATGGATGTGCAAACTCCAGACTTCAACATCTTTCTTGGACAACTCTTCAATCAAGAAGCCAACAATAGCATAAAGGAAGGTAACTCTTATCATGGTAATTCAACTAGTGCTCTATATGTAGATAAGAAGGATAAGAAGCAAAAAGGCAAGAAGAAGGAAGAAGATGAAGAAGAGACTTCCCAAGCCAACTTCCCAAGCAAGAGCAAGTGGAAAGGGAAGAAGAAAGGACCAAAGCAAGACAAAGCCAAAGGTCAGAATGTTCAACCTTGTGCCATATGCGAGAAGACCAACCACACCACTCAGAATTGCTGGTTCAATGGGAAGACCTAGAAAGGAAGTGGAAGAGGTGGATATGGTAGCAATAGAGGCAAAGGTGCACACAACTTCATCAACAACAATAGAAGCTATAATAGAAGGGACTACAACAATTATTCAGAAGATCAACCACATGAAGGCCATCTTGCATTCAATTTGGAGCTCTGGAGAGAGAGCAGCAGCCTCTGCAAGATTACTTTTGGCGAAGAAGATGATGCAGAGAATTGAAGGAGCAAGATAATGATGGTCACAAGTGTATGTATATTGCTTCCATGTAATGTACGAGTGATTTAAAGTCTTTATATAGCCTCTACGAGTGTTCCATGACTTTTACAATTTGAATTTGAATTCAAATGAAGGTGGGAATGGTTGTTGGAGGGAATCAATTCACTTTCCTATAATCTAGGAAAAGTTTAAGATCTAGTTTGATCTACTTTTAGGTGATTGATTGCTTGATTGAATGCAACTTCAACCACCACAAATTCGTTGGATTTGGGCTCTATCTTTCTACCTTTACATGTGTAAAGATCAAGGCTATTAGAATGGTAAATGAACCATCAAAAATTTCTCAAAAAAATGCAATAAATGATTATATGCAAAAAAAAAACTCTCCAATGGATATTCTTTCGACACGATAGCCTTTGATGTAGATCAAGTCCACCTCAAGCATAGTGTAAGCTTGATGTTCCAATAGCTCCCCCTCAAGCTAAAGTATGCTTGAGTCTTCATTCTTTGATAGGTTGAATACCTGCCATAGCTTTGAATCTACATAGCTTTATTCCATCAAGTGCCTTCGTCATCATATATGCTACTTGCTTTTCAGTTTGAACAAATGAAATGTCAATCTCCTTTGCCATAAGCTTCTCCCCGATGAAGTGGTAATGGACTTCTATGTGCTTGATTCTCGCATGGAAAATAGGATTTGCCGCTAGATGCATGGAACTTACATTATCTCCAAATATGTGAGGTTTAGAACTCACAAGTCCCAAATCTATATACAATGCTTTTAACCATATTGCCTCGTTAGTAGCTATGGTCAAGCCTCTGTACTCTGCTTCAGTTGAGGATAAAGCAACTGTGGTTGCTTCTTGGAACTCCATGACACTAGCTTTGAACTTGGAAATGCTAAGTAACTAGATGTACTTTTTCTATCATCCTTAGCTCCTGCCCAATCTACATCTGAGTAGATTTTGATATCCAAATCTGAAGAGTAAGGATAGAATATACCTTCGTTGATTGTACCTTTGAGATACTTAAGTACTCTCTTAGCCGCATCCATGTGTGGTCTTCTCGGTGAGTGCATGAACTGACTAAGCACTCCCACACTATATGCGATGTCTGCCCTTGTATGAGTAGCATATATCAAGCTACCTACCAAGCTTTGATACTCTTTAATGTCTTCAATTTTCTCACCTTCATAAACACCTAGTTTATGATTCATCTCCAAAGGTGTACCTGCAGGTTTAGTGTTCTCCATTTTGAACTTGAGAAGAAGATCCTGAATGTATCTTCTTTGAGTCAAATACATTCCTTCATCTGTATATATCACCTACATACCTAGGAGATATGTGAGCTCACCTAGGTCATTGATTTTGAACTCCTCTTGCATGTGTCTCTTGATCCTTTGAATGCCATTTAGATCATCACCTGTCACAATAATATCATCTACATAGACACATAGATAGATAACCTCATTGTGATCCCTTTTGATGAATAGAGAAGGATCTGAGCTGCTAGCTTTGAACCCTTGATCTTGAAGATATGTAACCAACCTGTAATTCCAAGCTCCAGGAGCTTGTTTCAATCCATACAATGCTTTCTTAAGTCTGCAAACATAAGATGGATGATTAGGGTTTTCAAAACCTGGTGGTTGTGACATGTATACCTCTTCAATTATCCAACCATTTAAGAATGCATTTTTCATATCAAGTTGGAGGAGTCTCCAACTCCTTGCAGCAGTTACACTTATCAATGTCTTGACTGTAGTCATCTTTGCAACTGGTGAGAATGTTTCCTCATAGTCTATACCATGGGTTTGTGATCATCCTTTGGCAACTAATCTTGCCTTGTACCTGCAAACTAATCCATTTGAATTTCTTTTAACTTTATATACCCATCTGCAACCAATTACCTTTTTATTCGGTGACATTGGAACCAAATCCCGATGTAGCCTCTTTGGTTGAATGGTTTTCTTTATGCCTTCCCAATCTCACATGCATCACACATGTTGATCATGTGTTGTTTTGATATGTTCGGCAGTCCTAGAACACTTTGATCCTTGCATATATCCTTCAAGGTTCTTTCATTCACATGAGCAAGTCTCTTATGCCACACTTCAAGCTCACTTAGGGTTTGAGATCCAAAGTTGAATAGAGCTATGTTCCTGGTTTCTCCTACTTCATAAGTAAAGAGCTTACCATGCTTCTCAGCTCGGGCTATCTTCTTGAAGTCTTGACATGGATCTTCTAGAAAAGCTCCATGTTGGGTGAACCTAACTTGCAAGACTTTTTCAAATATTTGGCCTACACTTATTAGGTTTTTAGTGATAGTGGGTACATAGACAACCTTACTCAGAATGTTTGTCCTGCCATTGGAAGCTTTCACATTACCAATCTTCTGCACATTGTGCTTCATGTCATCCCCTCTTTGCACTTCATGTCTATGCTTTGGACTTTCCAAATCAGATAGCAGAGCAATATTGCCTGCAACATGATTCCAACATCCTGAATCTATGTAGAACAAATGATCATCTTCTTTACCTTCTTTGTGGCTTAGATTCATAAGAAGCAATGAATCTTCATGTGGTTGATCTTTTGAATAATTGTTGTAGTCCCTTCTATTATAGCTTCTATTTTTGTTGTTGAAGTTGTGTCCACCTTTGCCTCTACTGCTGCCATATCCACCTCTTCCACTTCCTTTCTAGGTCTTCGCATTGAACCAGTAATTCTGAGTGGTGTGGTTGGTCTTATCACATATGGCACAAGGTTGAACATTCTGACCTTTTTCTTTGTATTGCTTTGGTCCTTTCTTCTTCCCTTTCCACTTGCTCTTGCTTGCAAAGTTGGCTTGGGAAGTCTCTTCTTCCTTCTTCTTGCCTTTCTGCTTCTTATCCTTCTTATCTACATATAGAGCACTAGTTGAATTACCATGATAAAGGTTACCTTACTTTATGCTATTGTTGGCTTCTTGATTGAAGAGTTGTCCAAGAAAGATGTTGAAGTCTGGAGTTTGCACATCCATGATGAGATCATAAGCCGTCATGGAGGATTGCCATTGCTTATCACTTCGAATGCCGTTGAGAATTTGCCTCATGATGGCCTCTTCTTCAATTAGCTCTCCAATGGATGCTAACTGATCCGCAACCTCCTTGACCTTGGTAACAAACTGTGTGATGGTTTGTTTAGGTGTCTTCTTCATTTGGTTGAACTCGTTTCAAAGATGATTTTTTCTTGCTTTGGTACTAGCAGAAAAGAAAGTCTCCAGGGCATCCCAAGACTCTTGATATGTCTTGCATCCTCTAATATGTGGTAATAGAAAGTCAAAGATAGAGTTTAGTATGTACAATCTTGCTTGAGCATCCCTTGCACACCAAAGTGTGAGCTTATATGTCTCCTCTTGTGTAGGTTCTCCTTTGGATCTTGGAATAGGCATAACTTCATCACCTGCTACAATTCCATAAAGATTTCTACCTTGCAAATAGGCCTCCATTCTGATTTGCCAAGCCACCTACTTGTGTCGATTAGGATTCTCGATCATTGAGGGAAAGCCGTCACCCATCTTGATCTAGCTCTGATACCACTGAAAGAACTTGGAGAAGCTTGTAGAAGGTAGAAAAGTGTGTTTCAAAGCGACGAAGTTTGGTCAAGCCAACCGGCACAAGACCAGCCCTTGAGCTTATGGAGACTCAAATAGACCTTATAGGCATGCAATAAGTGCAAAGAAATGCACCATGTACTTTGGAGCATCAAGGAGAATGAGTCGATACAAAACAGATAGGTTCGTGGGTCGACTAGCTCAAAAAACTTAATATCTATGGAAGAGACAATGAACTTCAAATGCCCATAGCGACCAGCGAGATTACAATTAGAAAAAATCCTTTTATGGGAGTGATAAACATAGGGTTGAGTGTATGGAATGCACAAAATTATAATGAATAAGCAAAATATGCTATAGGAATGAATGCGACATTCACCGGTAGTACTTCCTATTTTTCAGGAATACGTAGAGATTGACCTCGAGATAGAAAAACTGCACTTTCTCCCAATCTAATGAACAAAATGCTTTGAAAATTTATAGGCATAAACTCGACGCTTATACCTTTCCAATTAGCCATCTTGCACTCAATTTGGAACTCTGAAGAGTGAGCAGAAGCCTTTGCAAGATTACTGTTGGCGAAGAAGATGATGCACAGAATTGAAGGAGCAAGACAATGATGGTCACAAGTGTATGTATATTGCTTCTATGTAATGTACAAGTGATTTCAAGTCTTTATATAGCCTATAGGAGTGTTCCATGAATTTTACAATTTGAATTTGAAGTCAAATGAAGGTGGGAATGGTTGTTGGAGGGAATCAATTCACTTTTCTACATCTAGGAAAAGTGAAGATCTAGTTTGATCTACTTTTAGGTGATTGATTGCTTGATTGAATGCAACTTCAACCACCACAAATTCGTGGGATTTGGGCTCTATCTTTCTACCTTTACATGTGTAAAGATCAAGGGTTTTACAACGGTAAATGAACCATCAAAAATATCTCAAAAAAATACAATACATAAGCATATGAAAAAAAAAACTCTCCAATGGATATTCTTTCGACGCGATAGCCTTTGATGTAGATCAAATCCACCTCAAGCATAGTGTAAGCTTGATGTTCCAACACTTCTTCTTCTTCTTCTTCTTCTTCTTCTTCTTCTATTAATAAAAAGTAATGTACAAGAATGACCTAAAATAAGAATACAACTATTGCAATATATAAACATCAGTACATAAGGAGAGACCTAATGTCCACGAATGAGTGAGCTGGCAAGAAACAAATGTGTCATCACTCTCAATAGATAAATCTAATAAAGCTCAATGAAATGCCCCTAACATATATTGATGTGACCAGTATACATGTCAGAGAAATGAAAGAAGTGATACGTATTATCTTGGATCATCACATGTTCAGCTTGATATCTCAACAACCTTTGCTCCCACATGTCACATGATCATTGCTTGTAGCATTTGTGCACGTAGCTCAACATGATTTGAATGTAGATCAATTGGACATTAAACTACATTTTTGAATGGTAAGTTACATGAATAAGTTTATGTATTTCAATCCCATGATTTTGTGCAAAAAGGGCATGAAAGCAAAGTGTGCTATTTGAAAAAAAGAATTATATGGTTTGAAGCAAGAACCACATGCTTCGTTTGAAAAGATACATGTCTACTTGATGCCACATGGTTTTGAGAATAGTCCAACTAGGAGCACCTTATATATTAAGCATGCAAATGATGTACTTATGATCATCGTTGTATAGGTTGATGAAATGTTGCTCACTAATCCTAATGAGAAGAACATTGATGAGTTCAAGGCTGATTTGCATGCCTCTTTTGACATGTCAAATTAGGGGCATTTGCATGATTATTTGGGCATCCACTTTATGCACATTGATGGGGGAATATCTTTGTGTCAAACAGAACAAGATTGCAAATATTGACACTCCTATGGAAACAGGTTTACAATTGAGTCTTCGTGATGTAGGAGATGCATTTGATGTTGTTTTTTGTTAGCAAGTTATAAAGCTTTGGGCTTACTTCATTTTGTGGATTGATCCCTTTCCACATAGCTTGGCAGTTCCTTGTACATGACTGCAAGCTCCTTGTTCAATGCATCATTTCGAGGTGAGATTTGTTGATATATTTTGGTAGTGATGTGTGTGAACACACTAAGGACCATGGGGCCACTTTTTTCCTTATTTAGGAGGTTTTTTTCTCAGCTTGTATATACACCTATAACCTTAATGGATTACTTATCTTTGTACATTCACTTATTAATACATTTAGTATTGTATTGTGCTCCAAAATTCTTCTTCTTGCTTGTGTTGTTCTTGTGCTTATGAAAACCTCAAACTCCAACACTAAGTGCATCAATAATCTCTTTAATTCTCAAAACATCATTATTAGAAAACATAATAGGGGTTTTTTCATGTTGATAAACTCATGTTCCGAAAGAACCATTATTTCCTTTGTGCTAGTGTTGCATAATGATTCTAATATGTCCCAAGCTTCCATATGCTCACTTACCTATTTCTTGTGACATCATAGCATTTATCACATTTTAAAAGATTAAAAAAAAGATCCTTTTTTTCCTTCTCATCCTAGTCTCTCCATGATTTTATGTGATTTAGAGTTGTACTTTTCATGGGTACCTTTGTTCTTTCTTCATCACCTATTGTATACTCCTAAAAATTTTTATTAATGAAATAACTTATCACTTAAAACTTAAATTAATGATAATTCTTTTTTTTCAATATTGTAGGTTCCAACATTTAAATTTCTATCAACCATCTTCTGAGGAATCTACCATTGTGACTAGTATCAACCATTGCAACTACTCTCAACCATTATAGCTACTCTCGACCATTCTAAGGTACTTTCAACCATTTTTGCTATATTCAAGCATTTTCCAATGCATTTTAAACAAAATACACAATACAAATTGTCTATAGGCTTCACTTACATTATAGATTTGAGAAAAAGGGCTTAGAATCTCTTTAGTAATAGCACACAAAAGTTTCTAGAATTCTACTGTCATGGGGGGAATTTGAAAAAGAGCTAAAATACGTAATTTATTGTATCCTTGGACAATTTGAAGTACATGCCCCAAAATTGAAGCTAATAATTGAGCTTCAAATGAACTCAAATGTGAAAATAAAGTACATCAAACATAGAGATCTTATTTTCCACATCAAATCTTTTCGTGATATGAAATTTTCAGTATACTTGTGTCCTATATCACTTCCCTTCAATAGCTCATTGTTGAGATTTTATTGAGGTATATATTTAACCTTACATGTTCATAAACATAATCAAAGGTATGTGTTTCTTCAGGCTTTTTTTCTCTCTTCATGAACACATCAATGTCTATGTCTTTCTCTCTTTGTTGACAGTAGGTGAAACTACAGAGAAGAATCATCAAAAAATCCATAAGCAATGTTGATGTGGGCTGGTGAAGATGACTCATCATTTGGGTGATGTATGTGCTTGATTTGAATGAAGCACAGTATGAATGATCCTAGTCATTTAAGACTTGAGTAAACTTTAAACTTGTACGAAATACCATTGCATGTAAGTAAATATTTGTTTTATTTTACATTTTGTGTTTGTCCAAGAGATTGGAAGTTCTATATTAAGAGTTATTACTTTAACCAAAATCTCATAATTCAATTTTGAATGGATTCATTTGATTTTTCATAGTATGATACTTTTTCCTAGTGTTATTATCCAAGTTAGGTAGGAAGAAAATCATAATGCAAACCCAAAGACATTTGGCCTGATGAAGGAGGTGGTTATTTTATCGATCATTCCATTAATTTCTTCGAGGATAAGAAAACTAAAATGAGTAATTGATGATTTTACTCGTCTTTAAAGTCAAGTTGTAGAAAGAAAATGCATATAAGTACTATGGAAATAGACCATACCATGCGATTCAGAATGGGAACAATCTTATAAATATTCTCTTCAACTTACTACATGCTATCCCAAAGTACCACACCCTAAATTTAAGCAAATGAGTGATTATATTTATAATAGGCAGGGACAACTTGTTGATAGAAATATAAAGTAGTTAGGAAAAATAAAATCACATAGGAGGTTTGCAAAATAAAAAATTCCTAGGTTCACTAGTCCCATTAACTTGTACTTGTAAGGGCACTAGTCCCGTTCACTTGTGCTTGTAATTTCCTTTTCTTTAATTAAAGTACAAGAGAGTAGGCATTGGCTGAACTTCCTTTTGGAAAAAAAAAATCTGATTAAAAAAACTCCACCAACTCCATTGTCAATTGTAATAGAAGAGACGATTTAACTGAGTGTGTAGAGAATTGTAATAGAAGAGACGATTTAACTAAGTGTGTAGAGAATTGTAATGATTAATGGATATTTATTATTGGAATTAACACATAATCCTTAGCACATAGAAAAAGTTCTCACCATTACACAATTATACAACTTTGGCCAACTCATGTGAAAATAATTTTTATGTGAGAATAGGGGCTACTCAAGTTGGAAAACATACTAGGGGTTTTTTCATCTTGTGAATATTGGGTATGTCATTCTCCACTTCTCACAATTAGAAAACATATTAGCGGTTTTTTCATCTTGTGAAGCTCATTTTAAAATGAACCAATTTTTCCTTTGCAGTAATATTCTATAGTGAACTTAGTATGTCCCAAGCTAATACTTATCTTTTTCTAATGACATATCATAGCATTCAACACATGAAAATACAAAGACGACTCATCATTTGGGTGATTCATGTGCTTGACTTGAACTTATGGTAATCAGTCCCATGATCTTTTAGATAATATTCAAGTAAATTTCCTAGCTTGGCATTTTTTGCTTGATAAAGGGTAGTGGTACTATTAATTAAAATTTATCGACTATGTTAGGAACCTCATCTATCTCATTTCGCAATTAGAAGTTAGAATATGCCACTAAACTAAATATATTAGGAACAACCATAGACTTGGGTGCATATAAACATGGATGTAGACAGACTTGGGTAGACTTGGTGGACATGGTTTCCTCCAAGTTCCATGTCTTAAGACATAGCCTCCATGCTACGTGTCTTAAGACTTGGGTGGACTTGGTTTCATCGAGGCTCCATGTCTTAAGATCTGGATGGACTTGGTTTCTTTTTTTTTTGAAAGAAATAGAGTTAATTTTTTTATCTCAAGGAAGTTTGGATACAGCCTACTCTCCCAAGCTTTAGTAACAGAAAGAACAATTGTACATGTGAATGGGCCTAGCACACATGGGACCCCCCAAATCCCACAAAGCAATGATCGCTTAAAAACGTGCTAGAACTAAAGAACATTATAAAGAAGGTAAAAATCTATTTTGTCCCCCCTCATGGGGGGGCCTCTTGAATTTAATCTTGTTGATCTCGACAAAGAACATTCTATGATGTCTAAATGGTGGGGACTTCTTACAAGTGGGAATTATTTTGCTACAAGAAAAGAGATTTTTTGATCGACCATTCTTTAGGAGGGCTATCAAAGTTGGCAGCACACCTCTCCTTCTAGATCTTCCAAAGGGCCTCAATTCTTATAGCATTTCAAAATGTTGAAGGACAATTGACCGCTTCACCCAGTAATGCTTGCTTATAGTTGATTTCTCCTTGTATCCATAGGATTCTCTCAAGGGCTAGCTAGATCGACACTGATTTCAGACATGAAAAGAAGAGGTGTCTCAAGTCTTCATTGCCATGAAGGCAATGTTTACACCAAGGAGGAGCACAACAAATTTTTTTGCCTTTTACATTAGTCTGAATTCCCTGGTGGAGGATTTTCCACATAAGAATCACTTTTTTAATCTTGATGTGGGGATGCCAAATGCATTAGAAGTTAAAATCCCACCTTAAATCTGACCAATTTAGACAACACCTCCTATTAAGCTTGACATGAAAATCCAAATTCTTCTTGAATATTAGAATTTTATCAAGACTATTGCTATTCTACCATCTTAGACCCTCAAGGCATAGGGATTCATGCCTAATAAGGAGGCGACTCTTCAAGCTATCCCAAGCATTGAACTTGCTTTGCAACAGGAACCATTCTTCATAGTCCACTTTCTAGTCAACTCAATGTTCTCAAATCTAATCTATTGGCATGTGTCTTCATTCAAGAGGTGTTTAGCCCTTTGTTCCAAAGCTTCCTAGATATTTGGAGGTTTCAAGAATCAACACCTCTAATGCCTTTGATGGGGATCCATACGGAATCACTTTGTCTAATATTGGTTGCACATTTCCAATCTTCATTGATCTTGACATACTATTTCACCTTCTTCCAACTCTTCCATAAAGACCAAACTAAGCTTGAGCCTCAAGGAGTTATTGGATAGGGGGAGAACAAAAGAGTGATATGATCAAGTCCCTTGCACCCCAAAGGCCCACAAGCCTAAGAGAGCTCTTGTTTCTACAAATCGTTTTGGACCAAGAGGCTTCCCCTATTCCTCCATGCTTTAATTAGCTTTTTTTCCATCAACTTATTGGCATTCCTTCAATATCTAGAATGCCGAAAGCACCTTGTTCATTTTGTCTTATGCAAGTAACCCATTTAATTTTGGGCACACCCTACTTTTAGTTTCTCCCTTCTAGAGAAAGTTCTTGCAAATTGTTTCCAATTTCGAAATCTCTTGGCCCTTCAATCTCTAGCAAGAATGAAAGTAAATAATTGAATAAATAAGGAAGGTGTCAACCATGATATCTTGCACATCCAAGTTTATCTACATACCTTTCTAGTATTCCAACTTGTTATCGAGCTTAGAAAGAGCCCAATTCCATCATTGAGCAATCAAAATGTTGAATCGCATCAGAATACCTAACATGTGGATGATTTGTCCCGTGGGGATCAACTAATAGCCATGGTCAATCAGGAATTGAGGTGGATGCCCAGTAATAGCCTTAAAAGTGGTTTTTTTTGGATTCGGATGCCTCACAAAATGTATTTAGGAAACATGAAAGGGTATCAATGCTGGCCAGATTGTTATGCACAAAAGCATTTGTGTCATTGACCAAGAGTGTCATGATCCTCTAGCCTTTATCGAGGGGAAGAAAGAGGCCTTGAATAAAAATTAAGCGTGCATTGTCATCGAGACATTGCGTGTCTAGGGGTGCACACAGTGTGCTTCAAGCAAAACACAAGTGATATAGAGCAAATAACTTATGAGTACTCAAGAAATGTTAATTAGTTCAGACAATTATATAGCCAAGGCTTTAGACACTCACTCCCAAGATTTTTTTTTTTAAAAAGGGAAGGCTTTAGGTACAAACTTAAAGAAGTTGCACTTGCGCTAGTCTAGCTCCAAAGAAACATTGACATATGCATCTATATGATGAGAAAACACACGGTCTGTCATGTAGATATTCGGAGATACACTCATACACAATCATGATTCTACGTAACTCACTTGCATTTTTTAATGTGTTCTTTTGCCATGGCTTAGAATGTGATTCGGTAGATGAAGACCAAGATGTAATTTATAGAATCAAAACTTGAGTGTTATCTCCCAAATACCACAAAGATGATAACTTACTTTGACCCTGGTCACACATAGAATACTCGATCAAAAATCTGCGGGTACTTTGAAAATTGTTGGAAGGGATTTATCATGAAAAAAAAAATGCAGAAGATTTCCATGCTGAAGCTACTGTCTGCTCTTTTCTCTTCTGCTCTTTGTAAAGGAGGATGAAAACTTTTAGCTGGTTGTTACACCCAGAAGTTGTTAACAATTACATCAAGAGACGACCCATAAGAGTAGTCGTGGCATATGCAAGGTCCAAGTTGAAGGGATTGCATCCTAAACTCTGCTAGCAGAGTATAACGTGTTTATTTTATTCAACAATCGTGTACATTCTTTGCCGTGCTCGATTCACCGTATTGCATGAGTATGTTGCAACCTCTTGTATAAATGCCATTCTTCTAACAAATATACACATCACTCTTGTAATCTTGCATACCACAATTATGTTATAATTGACACAAGGATGCTTTCTGATGACCACGAATTACCGAAATGCTAGCTTGCAAGTACGCAACAAGCGTAGACAGGTAAGCTGTTAGCTTAGAATTACTTTTGGGTTGCTGATTAGCTCTAATCGTAGAATTAAGCGTTCTAACAATGGCTTTCAAGTAGGTACACAAATAGCATGAGTGGCAATAAGGAAAAGTTGATGTCGGGGATACGTGATGTACTTATAAAAACATTGAACCGATCTGTCTCTATACCAACAGATCCACTAGTCTTTGAATTTGAATGTGGGGTAGAGATGGCAAAATATGTCAAAACAACTTTGGTCCATAAAAAGACCTGGGTCATCATGGCAATTGACAAGGTAGAAATAAGTTCACAGCCGAAAAGAGAGGATTTAAAAGAATTAAGGAACTTGAAGAAGGGGATACCATATCTTCTGCAAAAAGAGTCCATATGGTACCAACATCAACTCTTTCTCGACCACCACCTATTACAACGGTAGAGTTGGAAGAGGCCTTACAAGCCACCCACACATATATGGAAACACAAGTGAATCTTAATGTCCAAGGTCACCATTATCAGTAGATGACTCCAAAGGTAAGAAACAAGTAGGCATGAGAATATCAAAGATGAGTCACTATAAGGAGTTGGGCTTAGAGAACTCAAACTCATGTTTTGGGTCGAAAACTAATGATGAGCAATCAATTTTGAATTTCTATTTGAATACCAATATACATGATGATGGGTAATGGGATCATCTAGATCAAATGGTGGATTAGCAAGAACTGGCTAGTAAACCAAAAGATCGAGAAACGAAAGAAGATGAGGCCGATGAAGAATTTCTATGCACACCAAGACCATGTTGGAATTCACAATTCAAATCAATGATACTAAGAATTTACAAATTTGAGAAGAAACATTAGAATGCTTTAGAACAAAAGTACATCACAAAAAAGAACCAAAGCAAGAGAAGGCCCCAAAGCATACCAAACTTCCTATGACACCAATTTGAGTTACGGCTTAGCCATCCACCTTGGATGTGCATCATGAAACTAGTAGCTCTAAAGCAATCCTTGAGAAAGAGGTTGAGCCCAAACTTCACTTGCAAATCTGGGAGCGAGAAAAGACAAAGGTAAACACAATACAGATTACATATTCTCCATATGAAGTTGGAGCACGTCATTGATTATATTTCACAGTACGGCTCTACTTGCATACAAATGGCACTATTTTCAGTAGTACCATAAGGCCTTTCTACAAATAATAAGGCAATTGTACAAATAATAACAAGTGTAGATAAATAACGAGAGTCCTCCTCTTTCTTCATCACGTAATTCCTCCAAGAGACCTTATCATGCAAAGTTTGAAGAGTAGCATGGGATCCTTTCGTTGCTCTTCAACTCACCAGTCATCTCTGTTGGCATAGTCCTGCCATGCGTAACAATGCCCCAACTCGACAGCTTCTCATGGATTCTATAACAAACTCTTCCCACTTATGTCCATGAGTCTAGCCTATGCAGAATTGGTGCCCTTATTTCTCTCTCTCTTGACAAGCTGAAGTACATACTTGGAAAAAGATATTGCACGTTATGTTTCTCAATGCATTGTATGTCAATGTGTAAAATGTCATCATGGTAAACCATTTGGATTATTAATGCCACTTCCCATTCTGAACGAACCATGGGAACAAATCTCTATGGATTTTATCACATCTTCTTATCACTTCATCACATAATGGTATGATTTCGACAATAGTTGTTAGGTTTAGTAAATATGCATATTACATTCCATGTAGAAAAACTTTGTGTGCACCTCAGGCTCCAAAAATATTCATCAATGCATTCTCCCACATCATGGATTTCCTAAAGTAATTTTATCTGATCGTGATGTTCATTTCCGCAATAATTTTTTAGTTGCCTTATTTCAACATATTCGTTCTAAAATAGATTTTTGTGCTGCATTTCATCCCAAAAGTAATGGACAAAGTGAGGCTACAAATAGTACTATTCTTGATTTTTTGCACTGTTATTCATTAGATAGTCCCACTAATTGGGATGAAAAGTTGCCATTGCTTCAATTTGCTTACAATAACACCACACACCACTATGGGACATGCACATTTTGAAATTGTTTATGGTAAAAAGCTTCCCACTCCCATGTCACTCACCCAAACTGATATTCCAATGGTTGATTCTATTGCTGAAGATCACATTTCTATACTTTATGATGTTCATGAGCACATTAAGAAAAGTCAAAATGTTATATAGGTAATTTCAATACAAAAAGATTAGCGAAGGAATTGAAGTAAAATGATTTGTATGGTTACATATTATTTAAAAATGCCTGGAAAATATTTTGCAACATCCTAAAATTAAACTTGCACTAGGTTATTATGGACCGTTTTGCATTATACAAAAAATTAATGATAATTCATTCAGATGAGATATACCATCACATTGGAATATACATAACCCTTTTCATATTAGTTTAATTAAACCATTTTAAGGAAGTTTACCACTCACTCCACTTCTTGATGACCATCCTTTAATTGAAGAACAACCATAGATCTTAGTTCTTGAGAAAATAATTGATCATGATGTAACTAGTACATGCATAGGTACTCACTATCATGGATATTTAGTTAAGTACAAAAATCAATCTATTAAAGAATGTCAATGGAACATAAAACACAATGAACACCCCATTATAATCACTTAAAGTTTGCATATCATAAACATACACATTAATGAAACTCTTCCATGAACATTTCCATGCATATGTTTTTACATGGAACATGCTTATTTTTGTTCAGTGATGGAATGTAATTGGCCATCCATGTTTATTTTTTTTATTTTATCAACTTAGGTTAGTTGCTTTGTCAACTGAGGGGAATGTTATGAATTATGGAATGTGTTGAACATTGAATTCTTGGAGTGTTAATGTGTTAAGCTATTAATGTATTAATGTTCTTTGATGTTTTTGACATAGGAGTTGAAGGCTTGTGAGGGCATGAAAGGTGTGGAAGGATGGAAACCAATTTATGTTTTATATATTTTGTAAATAAACCCACATAGAGGGTTCAATTTTTAGAAATAGTTAGTAAAACTAGTGGTTAGGATATATGAATCATTGTAGACTGCAATTTCTGTTACTAAAAGCAAAGGCTCTCTATAAAAGAGACCAACTTTTGTTTTCATGCATGTTTTTCGAAGCCGCTCTCATGTAACCACTATTTTTGACATAATCAAGAAATCCTATAAATACATGCACTCTATGGATTGTCGAAACACAATGCATGGGGGGAGATCGCACCCAATACTGTGTTCTATCTCATCTCCTTTCATATCTCTATCTGTTTTCAACATTCATAATCTTTGTCTGTGCATGAATTAAGATCCTGATAACAATACCTCGATATGCTTTGTTCTAGCATGAAAAATCGGGTTCCATGCTAATTGTATGTTGCTAAGATTATCACAATAGATGGTGATAGGTTTTGCACTTCCACACCTAAATCAGCAAGTAGCATATCTAACTATGATGCTTCACATGATGTCGTTGCAACACCTTTATACTCAGCCTATGTACTTCACAAACCAATAGTGGGTTGCTTCTTGTTGCTCCATATAATAGTTTTACTCCCAAGTGAGAATAGAAAGCCACTAGTAGATCTTCTATCTAGAATATTACCAATACCAATCTGCATCGGTGTATCCATGAACCTGCAAATCTACACTAACTTCATAAAACAATGCATAATCCAAACTAGCACTCACATGACATAGAGTATGTCTCAAAGCATCTAAATGTGGTTTCTTGAGAGCTTGCAATAAATTTACTTTCAAGTCCAATAGTGTAGCTTAGATCAAGCCTTGTAATTATGAGATATATCAAACTTCCCATAAATTTCTTGTACATAGTAGTATTTTCCAATGCTTCACCTGATGTAGTATCCAACTTCAAATTCTCATCTAATGGCATAGAAATTGGCTAACAATCAGCCATACCATACTTTTGCAGCATACTTAAGGCATATTACCTTTGTGACATCCATATACCTATTTTTATATGTATAAACTCAATACCCATGAAATAACACATGACACCAAGATCTTTCATGTCGAATTTCTTCATTAGAAGTTGCTTTACCTCATTAATGCTTTCTTCATTATCACCACCTACAATCAAGTCATCAACATAAATAGTCACAATTGTGATGCCATCATCACCCTTCCTTGCTTATAATGAATGATCTACATCACACATAGAAAATCTAGTGGTGGTTAAGTAGTCAGAAATCCTTGCATGCAAAGCACCAGGTGCTTGCTTAAGCCCATACAAAGTCTTTTTCAACCTACAAACATATTTTGGGTGCTTTGAATCTTCATATCCTTGTAGCTAGTCTATGTATACTTCTTTCTGCAACTCAGCATGTATGAAGACATTCTTCACCTCCATCTGATGCAAAATCCATCCTTTTGTTGTAGCTAATGCAACAAGTGTTCTAACAGTAAACATTCTAACTATAGGCCTGAACATTTCCTCATAATCAATGACATATGTTTGTGCATACCCTTTGCCACCAATCATGCTTTGTGGTTGCTTATGCTACCATCAGCATTGTGCTTTACCTTGTAAACCCACTCGCAACCTATGGGTTTCTTTCCTTGCGGCAATGGAACTAGCTTCCATATTTTGTTTCCATAAAGTGAAACCATCTCCTCATCCATAGCTTTTTTCCAATCTACATTTTCAACTGCATCTTCAAAACAAAAAGGTTTAGCATCCTGTATTACCTTGGTCATGTAGACACAATGATGAGCCATGTAACTATCATATGTCAATCATTGCACTAAATTCTGCATCCTCCCAGATCTTCTTGGTCTTGGATCACTTCTCCTTATATCATGTGCATGTACCTTTCTTACTCCTGGAGTCTTCATTGAGGGCAATCTAAGTTCCTCATCAAGGCACTTTTCTAAACCGCTTGAATCTTCATCAATGTCTTCAAAACCTGTCGATGTTTTACTACTAGTAGAAATATTTTCTTTACCTTTCTTAGATGTATTTGATGAATCCACTGGACCGAAAGTTCCATGCAATCTTTGACTCCATGGATTTGAGTTGGAACTATTGCTTGGTGATGCATGTGATCCACTATAAACTTGAGATTTCACACAATGTTTCAACATTTTCTTTTTCATTCAGTTCAAGATTAAGTCCATATTTTGCATCTACATAAAGTCTTGACATTTCATCAAATGCCACATCTCTTCTTACCTTCACCTATCGTGTGAGTGGATTATAACATTTATATCCCTTTTGCTCAAGGGAGTACCCAATGAAGATACATTTTTTTTATTTTGAGTCAAGCTTCTTCCTCAGCTCATGTGGAACATGTACTTATGCAATACAACCAAATACTTGCATGTTATAAGTTTGGATCTTTACCTATAAACTTCTCTTCATGTGTAACTTGATGTACAGTAGCAGTTGGAGTTTTGTTCATGATGTACACAACAGTGTGCATAGCTTCTGTCCAAAAACAATGAGGCATATTCTTCTCATCCATCAAGGTTGTTAGCAATAGAAGTTTTTGCCAAAATAGTTATGTCAAATATTTACTCTTTGCTAGATTGAAATGAGCTCAGTTGGATTTTTGCTAAGTCAAATCTTTATTGAATCTGACTTTTGATAGTTAATTATAACATAGTTTTAACAACATTTTCATATGAAAAAAGAATGGTTGTAGTTACGTGAGGAGAATGCTCTATTTATTTATTAGGGCTGAGTTTTTTAGATGAAGGAGAAGGGGCTGAATGAAAAACCAAGCAACTAATTTTTCATCTTTACTGCCGTGCTCTATTTAAACACTATATATGCGTATGTTCTATTATTTTTTGGTAAATCATGGTGGTGAATTTTGTTTACTCTTAGTAGCAGCATGAAAGCATTATTCTATTTGAGTGTTTTCAATACGTGTGTGAATTCTGATGCAGCAACAGTATGTTATATCTGTTTCATTATTTTCTTGCATATTGTGAGGTTTTCTATGAGAGTGTTTTGTTGCATAAGTCAGAAGTGATGTGTTGAAGAACCCCAACACATATGGTGATCCTACTATGCGTGCTCAAAGAAGAAAGAATGAATGTCGCAAAGAAGGTTAAGAGTTAGTAAAATATATTATGCACGAGTGCAAACTAAAGCTGGTAACATGGATCCATTTCCTAATTCATATGAATGGTACGAGGCACAAGAAGATTCAATTTCAAAATTTGAAGAAGAGGTAGGAGTACCAAGTGCAACAGAAGCAAAGCTACTAGGCAAAATTTTAAGAGCATTGATCCTAAAAAAACCTGTTGTAGGAGTAAGAAGGTGACTCCAATTCAATCCACTTGCAAGGACTACCAAACAAAGATCTAAGGGTACACATCATCCATTGCCTATGGCACAACCACCACCTAATCCCAAAGTCAAAGCAGTGCATTTTTAAGGAGGATCAAAAGAAGATGTAGATTTCCATGTTGCTAAGTTTGAAATCAAACGGACAACCAATGGTTATCCAACATTATATGATGATGCATTTAAATTACAACAATTTGCAGCCACACTAGAAGGAAAGACCATGAGTTGGTTTAGCCAATATGGTATTACACATTTTGCTACTTATGATGCATTAAGAATAGAATTTTTGCAAAGATTTAGGAGAGAAAAGACTCTTGATGTTCTAAGAAAACTTAGAGCAATTAGACAAAAGAAAATGTTGGTAGAAGATTATGCTCAAAAATTTAGAATATTGATGGAAAGATTACAAGGTAATGAGAGACCTACTGATGAGATGTTAGCATGTTATTTTCTTAAAAGATTAAGAAGTAGTATTAGGCATGCCATAGCTAGTATTGATATAGCCAATGCCTTTGATGTGTTGGTAGTAGTAGCTTCTAGGGTAGAAAAAGGGTTTGGCAGAACAAAAAAGAAGTATAACAATTCTAGCTGTGATGAAGAATCCAATACAAAATTGGATTCTGGAAAAGATACAATTGATTTGGATTCAAAAATTGAAGAAGATGAAGTTCCTATAGAAATGCATCATAAATCAAAAGGGAAACAAGAAAAGGAGGAAGCTCTGATTAGTCGTTTAAAGAAGCATGGGTATTCCTTAATTGCTCCTAAAGAAAAAAGATTTTGTGAGATATGTGAGAAAGAAGGTCATACCACAAGTAAATGTTGGTATAATCCAAAGCATAGAGGTCAACAATCAAGGCAAGTTAATAGAAGTAACAATGAGGTTGCAGTAAATCAAGCCATTCTAGTTTTTATCAAGAAAATCAACAAGAAAGACCGGCTAGAATAATGTGATGTGGATATTGCTTTGCTCTAGATCATTGGATTGGTCCCAATTGCCCATTATGGGTTAAGCATAGAGAGGAAAGAGGTAGACTAGTTATTAGGTATAATCAAAATAACAAGCAAGGATTGCAACCACAATGGACCCAACAAGCTGTCCTGGACCAGGAAAATGTAATTGTAATCGATATATCAGATGAAAAGCTCCAAAGTGATTCAAGTTTGAGTACAGTAGAAATAGGAAACAAGGAGCATGAGGACCAATGGAATTATGATTGTAGACAATGTAGTAAGATGAAGGATGTGGAAGTTTTGGCAGTAACAAGATCAAAAAATAAGGGTCTGATTGATTGGTAGGAACAATGCTAAATTACGGATCAGGTGCAAAGATGGATCCAGCAAGATCAAGAGAAGCAGAATAAGATCAGATTGTATCAGAAATTGATGATAATGTAATGCCCACTCATACACGAAAGAAGGATGACAGGGTGGACACTAAGCAAGAGGAGAACAATGATTGGCTTGAGATGATTATTAATTCTCCTGTGCAATTATCTTTAGATCAATTATTATCTTTAGTGTGAGCCTTTTTAAGGAAAGCTTGTTGAAGAAGCTAGTTGAGCAACAATCAGATCCATGAAATACACCTACAATCTCAACATCAGTTAATAATATTGATCCAATAGATGTGGATTTTGTAGTACCAATCATTCAAGCACAATATAAGCAACAAGTGTTTGATGTAGTTTTGTTGGATAGTGGTTCAGGTGTGAACATCTTATCGGAACATATTTTCAAAGAGATGGGAAATGGGGCTTTAGCACCAACACCTTTTCCGGTTAAGATGGTGGATCATGCAAGAGTTCAACCTTTAGGAATTCTGAATCAGTAGCTAATAGTAATTTGAGGATGACATTTATGGTCAATTCTGTGGTGATTCATGTTGGTGCAAACAAGCCTTAACACTTGGCTTTGTTTTGTGCCTTGAAGAATCAACATAAAGATTTGAAGAACATTGGATATCAACATTGAAGATTTTACAAGAGCTTGGAGTAATTCATGAAGACTTCATTTGAAGGAAGACCATAGGAACACATGCCTATGCTTAGTTACATTTTACTTCATGTAAAAGTCAATATGACTTTATGTAATCTTACCTACCTTCAAAAGTCGTGGAATTTGAAAGGTATGAATGGAGAGAATATCTCCATGTGATTAGATGAGAGATTTGAGGGAGCCTATTTTTTGAATTTGAAATTCAAACTCTCTTCAAACTCTTATAAAAGCCAATGAAAAAGTCGCGGGCATTGTTGCTCACTTCCCGAGGTAATTCCAAGCAATACATTGAGTGTGTGAGAGCTACTATTGAGCCTACACCTCTGAGTACCATTGGGCATCACTCTACATGCCAATGGGAATGTACATTTGATAGAATCAATACATATACTCATTGTCATTATCTCTGTGTTTCTCTCAGTAACCATCTTCAAAGTCTGTCAACTTCAACAGGGCATATCTCAAGATCTACTGAACCAAATTGGATGATTCAAAGCTCATTGGAACCCGCTCAAAGCATTCTACAACACTACAAAATTTCAAGTCATTCTATTCAGCCAATTGGGAGAAATCTCAGTCGAGGCAGACACTGGTATTTTTCTGAGTAGTTCCTAAAAAGTCGGGGGTGTCTCTGATTTTACTAAAGATCATGCTCAGTGTATAGTTTGTTAATTGGAGTGATTTAACTTGCTAATTGTAGCTTGTTAAGTTAATTTAATACTCCCAGAAGGAATTAAACCAATTGCAAGTGTGCTGGTCACACTGAGCTTAGGATTGAGCAGGTATCATTACAGGAATAGAAAGTTTTTGGAGTTGTGAAGGTTCAAAATCATCTGTTTTGATTTGATCATTACTCAATCATTTTGTAAAGCACATATATAGTTTCTTGGTGTCATTTGGAAGCTCAAGGAGTCTCCTAACCATATCTGAAGAGAAAAGAGGGCAGGTGTGAAGCAGGTATAGCAGCACCAACTTGATCTTCTGATTGTACCCAGCCATCACTTTCAACAGTGGTATCAGAGCAAATAAGGTAATTATGGGTGATGGTTTCCCTTCCTTCATTGACAAATTGGATAGAAACAACTACCAGGCATGGTCATTGAGAATGAAGACCTATCTACAAGGGAGAAGTTTGTATGGATACATATCAGGAGATGAGGAGTTGCCCTCATTTAAAACCAGAGGCCTACCTACAAAGGATGAACATGAGAGACTCAACCAATGGTGTGCTAAAGATGCTTTGGCAAGGTCATGTCTTCTAAACTCTATCTCTGATTTTCTTCTACCTCATGTAAGGAACTGTAAGACTTCCCAAGAGACTTGGGAAACCTTGTCAACATACTTTTCATCAAGCACAAGGGCCAGAAAGAATCAGCTATGGATTGAGTTTACAACTCTAAGGAAGCAATCAAAACAATGTGTCTCAGATTTTGTCACCAAAGTCAAAGACATTGCAGATCAACTTGCAAGTGTTGGAGAAGAGATTGAGGAAGAGCAAATAGTCATACAAGTGATCAATGGACTAAAGGCAGATGACAAGTGGGAGAGCTTTACCACTGCAATGGACTTGTACATGGACATCCAAGCACCTGATCTAACAACTCTGATTGGACAACTCTTTACACATGAAGCAAAGATCACAAAGAATGGAGAGCAATCAAAAGGTAACAATCCCTCTGCCCTATATACAGATAAGAAGTCTAAAGATAAGGGTAAAAGCAAGAAGGTTGATGAAGAAGGATCTACCTCCCAAGCAAACTATGCAGGGAGAGGTAGATCATCTAGAGGTAGGGGCAGAGGAGGTAAGTCAGGTAGGGGGAGACCCTATAACCAATCTCCATGCAATATTTTTGGCTTGTCTAACCATACTACAGATGAATGCTACAAGAACTACAAGAACCAAAGAGGAAGAGGTCACCAAAGAGGAGGATACTCCCAAGGCAGAGGCAGATTCAATCAATCTCAAGGCTACCATGGCTACAACAATAATTACAACAACAATAGCTACAATCACAATAGCAATTATCAAGGTGGATACAGGAACAGGAAGGATTACAACAATTATGCAGAGGATCAAGATGATTCCTTGTTGATTATGAACATGACATCTAAATCAGGTATCAATGATGATCATTTGTTCTATATTGATTCAGGTTGCTCTAACCATGTAGCTGGGAATGTTGCCTTACTCTCTGATTTGGAAGAACCCAAAGGCAAGCACCAAGTGCAGACAGGTGATGACACTAAACATTCAGTGGTTAAAGTAGGCAATGTCAAAACAAGTGATGGTAATCAGAATTTACTTAGCAGAGTATTGTATGTTCCAACAATCACCAAGAATCTGATGAGTGTAGGTTAGATTGTTGAAAAAGGTCTACAGGTCAGGTTCACTCAACATGGTGCATATGTGGAGGATCCAAGACATGGATTCAGAAGGATAGCCAAGGGAGAGAAATCAGGTAGATTATTTACCTTTGAACTTGAGGATACTAAAAATATTGCCTTGTACAACTATAAGGACCAAACCCTATCAGAATTGGAAATGTGGCACAAGAGATTAGGTCACATTGGAGAGAGGACCATAAAACAAATGAGCAGAGATCAATGTGTGCTTGGGATACCTAATGTATCCAAGCAACACATGATATACAAGTGTGGGGCTTGTCAGTTTGGTAAGTCACACAGGTTGCCATACACCAAGAAAGGATTTATGCATGAAGATTACTTGGAATTGGTGCATACAGATGTTTGGGGACCAAGCAAGGAGCCATCCATATCTGGATCAAGGTACTATGTGTCCTTTATTGATGACTATAGCAGATGGACTGTCTTGTACTTCATGAAACATAAAGATGAAGTATTTAATTGTTTCAAAAGGTATCTTGCATTAGTTGAGAATCAAACAGGTAGACATTTGAAGAGGCTAAGGTCTGATGGTGGTGGAGAATACTTCTCCAATGACTTTGAAGAATTCTTGCAAGAAAGAGGCATCAAGAGGGAGATTACCACAAGGTACTCACCTGAACAAAATGGGGTAGTTGAAAGAAGGAATAGACTCATTGTGGAGACAGCTAGGTCTATGCTTAATGAGAAAAAACTACCAAATTATCTTTGGGCAGAGAGTGTATCTACTGCCACATACTTAATCAACAGGTTGCCATCAAAGACACTTGATGGAATGACACCCTATGAGGCTTGGCATGGTAAGAGACCATCTCTGGATCATTGCAAGATCTTTGGGTGTGTTGCATATGTACATATTCCCTCACAGGTAAGGGGAAAGCTAGACCCTAAGGCTGAAAAGTGTATCTTTATTGGTTATGATTTGAATCAGAAAGGATACAGGTTCTATAACCCCTCAAACAAAGGCTTCAAGGTAAGCAGAGATGTCATCTTTGATGAAAATGATTCATGGTATGAAAATGAGTGCAGGAAAGTTAACCTACCTTATGATATGGAAGAAGACTTTCCAAAGCTTGTCAGGCAAGAACCAACTCAGAATGAGGACACAAGCTCAGATGATGAAGACACCATCAACATTGAAGAGTTCAAGGCTTGGAAATCCAAAGGGAAGATGAAGATGAAGCAACTTGAAGACAATCCAGAATCCTCAACTCAAGCTATGAGGAGATCTTCAAGAGAAAAGAAGAAACCAATTAGGTATGGGTATGATACTTCACTTGTAACCAAGCACTCTGTATATCTTGCAAAGGATATCTTGAATGAAGAACCAGGTACATTTGAGGAAGTTATTACTAAATCAGAATGGAAGGAAGCAATGGATGAAGAAATGGAGGCTCTCAAGGAGAGTGATACTTGGGACTTGGTACCCAAGAAGGACTCCATGAAGGTGATAGGATCCAGATGGATCTACAAACTCAAGAGGAACTCAGATGGTACAATAAACAGATATAAAGCTAGGTTGGTAGCCAAGGGTTTTGCACAAACCCAAGGCATTGATTATGAGGAGACATTTTCTCCTGTGGCCAAGATGCCAACTATCAGAATTATGGTGAGTGTAGCTGCATCCAAGAATTGGAACATGTACCAATTGGATGTGAAGAATGCATTCTTAAATGGATGGATATCTGAAGAGGTCTACATGTCACAACCACCTGGCTATGAGGATCCCAATAAGGTAAATCATGTTTGTAAATTAAAAAAGGCTTTGTATGGATTAAAGCAGGCACCTAGAGCATGGAATTACAGATTGACAACCTATCTCTTGGATCAAGGATTTGTGATGAGTAAAGCAGATACTTCATTGTTTATAAAGAAGAACAATTCAGAGGTAATATACTTGTGTGTCTGTGTTGATGACATCATTATTACAGGAAATGATGTTCAAGGAATTAGACACATCAAAGGTCAAATGATGAAGGAATTCAAGATCAATGATCTTGGATTGTTGAAGTACTTCCTAGGACTTGAATTGGTCTACACAAATTCAGGTATCTTTATTACTCAGAAGAAGTATATTCAGGACATGGTCAAGAAGTTTAATTTGCAGGAAGCTAAAGTCTCAAACATTCCTATGGAAGTTAATCACAAACTCAGTGCACATGAAGGAGAAGAACTCAAGGATATTACAGGTTACCAAAGTTTGGTAGGTAGTCTTAATTATGCTACCTTAACCAGAATTGATATATCATATGGTGTTAGTGTACTTAGTCAATTTATGCATAAGCCAAGAGTACCACATTTGGAGGCAGCTAAGAAGATAGTAAAGTATCTAAAGGGAACACAAAACCATGGATTGTATTTTCCATATTCATCAGACATTGATATCAAAGTATACTCAGATGCAGATTGGGCAGGTTGCAAGGATGACAGGAGGAGTACATCTGGTTACATATGCTTTGCAGGTGATAAACCAATTTCTTGGTCATCCAAGAAACAACCCACAGTGGCTCTATCATCTACTGAGGCAGAATACAGAGGGCTAGCCAATGCCACTCAAGAAGCCATATGGTTGAAGCTACTATATTCAGAATTGGGCCTATACACAAGGCCACCTATCATATTTGGTGATAACACAAGTTCACTACATCTAGCAGCTAATCCTGTGTATCATGCTAGGACAAAACACATAGAGGTTCATTACCACTATGTGAGGGAGAAATTACTCAGCAAGGAAATCCAATTATCATATGTGTCTACTAATATACAATGTGCAGATTTGCTCACAAAATCTTTAGATGGGAGTAAGCTATGCAGGTTTAAATCCATGATTGGATTGCAGGATATCATTGAAGACTAGAGATGAAGACTCAAGCAAGTGTTTGGCTTGAGGGGGAGCTGTTGGTGCAAACAAGCCTTAACACTTGGCTTTGTTTTGTGCCTTGAAGAATCAACATAAAGATTTGAAGAACATTGGATATCAACATTGAAGATTTTACAAGAGCTTGGAGTAATTCATGAAGACTTCATTTGAAGGAAGACCATAGGAACACATGCCTATGCTTAGTTACATTTTACTTCATGTAAAAGTCAATATGACTTTATGTAATCTTACCTACCTTCAAAAGTCGTGGAATTTGAAAGGTATGAATGGAGAGAATATCTCCATGTGATTAGATGAGAGATTTGAGGGAGCCTATTTTTTGAATTTGAAATTCAAACTCTCTTCAAACTCTTATAAAAGCCAATGAAAAAGTTGCGGGCATTGTTGCTCACTTCCCGAGGTAATTCCAAGCAATACATTGAGTGTGTGAGAGCTACTATTGAGCCTACACCTCTGAGTACCATTGGGCATCACTCTACATGCCAATGGGAATGTACATTTGATAGAATCAATACATATACTCATTGTCATTATCTCTGTGTTTCTCTCAGTAACCATCTTCAAAGTCTGTCAACTTCAACAGGGCATATCTCAAGATCTACTGAACTAAATTGGATGATTCAAAGCTCATTGGAACCAGCTCAAAGCATTCTACAACACTACAAAATTTCAAGTCATTCTATTCAGCCAATTGGGAGAAATCTCAGTCGAGGCAGACACTGGTATTTTTCTGAGTAGTTCCTAAAAAGTCGGGGGTGTCTCTGATTTTACTAAAGATCATGCTCAGTGTATAGTTTGTTAATTGGAGTGATTTAACTTGCTAATGGTAGCTTGTTAAGTTAATTTAATACTCCCAGAAGGAATTAAACCAATTGCAAGTGTGCTGGTCACACTGAGCTTAGGATTGAGCAGGTATCATTACAGGAATAGAAAGTTTTTGGAGTTGTGAAGGTTCAAAATCATCTGTTTTGATTTGATCATTACTCAATCATTTTGTAAAGCACATATATAGTTTCTTGGTGTCATTTGGAAGCTCAAGGAGTCTCCTTACCATATCTGAAGAGAAAAGAGGGTAGGTGTGAAGCAGGTATAGCAGCACCAACTTGATCTTCTGATTGTACCCAGCCATCACTTTCAACAATTCACATGTCAGAAACGTATTACCTGTATGAGATGTTTTTAGGTAGAGAATGGTTCAAGTTACGCTAGGTAAAGAAAGATTAGGGCTTAAATGTGGTGGTTATCATGAAGGGAAAATAGGAAGTTACAATACCAATGCAAGGCAAAAGTAATGTGTGAGTAAAACAAAAGCCATTAATGGCCGAGGCCATTAGTCTAACTAAGGAAATAGAGGATGATGAAGAAGAGGAAGTTTTTAAAGGCAAATCCAAATGTGGTTCTAGTGTTGGATGTGGATTAGAAGGAGTACTATGCAAGGAGGATCAATTTCTAGAAAATAGGAGGGAGCTAGTTGTAGGTGACAAAATCATAGGTATAAAACTAAGATAGTTATTTGAGCAGAATCTGGAAATTCCAACTTAGTAGAAACTGGATGAGGAAGAAAAGGAGGTAATAAATTTGGTAGAGAAAATATATGAACAAAAGTTTGCATGGTCTGGTAGGGTGAAGGAAGATGAACTTCAGGAACTTAATTTAGGTGCTGATGCGGAACATAAAATGGTGCGGGTAAGCATAGAATTGGATGGTCAATTTTTACAAGATCTAATTTGCCTATTGAAGGAGGATATTAATGTTTTTTCATGGGATTTACTCAAGTGAAAGGGATAGACCTAGATTTATATCAACATTGGATTACTTTGAAGAAAGACGTTGTTCCGATAGTGCAACAAAGATATAGGACGAATCCAAATTTTGCAAAACAGGTCAAAGGAGAAATTGACAAACTCTTGGCAGTTGGCTTCATAAAATTGGTAAATCAAGTAACATGGTTATCTCCCATTATTTTTGTTTAAAACAGGAATGGGAAGCTGCAAATTTGTGTGGATTATAGACAATTGAATGCAGTTATGATTATGGCTACTGAGATCAAGAAAATTGAGGCTATCAAGATAGCAAAAGCCCAGACTAATGTAAAGGAGGTAATGAGGTTTGTGGGTCAGATTAAATGGCATGCTAGATATTTGCGATACTTGGCCAATATCTCATTACCCTTGATGCATTTAACTAAGAAAGATGTTTATTTTGTATGGTCTGATGGTCAAGAGAAAGCTTTTTAGTTACTAAAAAAGATGATTTTAGTAGCACCAATTTTGCAGCCTCTGGATTGGTCTTTACCTTTTCATATATTTATAAGTGCACTAGATGTAGCATTTGGAGAATTGTTGATGCAACACAAAGAGAAGGGATTGGTATAGACTAGTCTATTATGCTAATAGAGTTTTGCGTTGAGTAGAATAAAATTACATGGTAGCTGAGCAAGAGGTGTTGGAAATGTTCTATGCTTTGAATAAATTCAAGAATTATTTTTTGGGAAATAAAGTCATTTTTCATGTGGATCATCAAGCTCTAGTATATCTTGTCAAGAAGCCTATTTTAATAGGGAGATTGGCAAGATGGACGCTTTTACTCTAGAAATTTGACTTTATATATGTCCATGCTCTGCGAAAAGATCATGCTATGGCTTATTATTTCAGTAGATTAGAATCGAGTGAAGCACCAGTTGGAGCAAATGATGAGTTACCACATGCAGAATTGTTTAATGTTCAAATTGCTGACTCAGATTCTTGGTATGATCAGTTGTTGGTATTTCTAACGGAAGGAGTGTTGCCTAAAAAATTTACACCAGATCGGAGGAAGAAATTTGCTTTAAAAATCATGCCCTATTATAGTAGGTGCATTATATAAGAAGGGGGTTGACCAAGTAATTCAAAGATGTGTGTCTGATTTTGAGCAAGTAGCTGTGTTACAGGAAGCTCATTCGGGAGCAGCAAGAGGACATTTATCATGAGACATTATAAGAAGAAAGAGGCTGGAATGGTTATTGTAGAGGCCTCTACATCAAAAGCACTGTTTGCTAACCTTGTGCAAGAAGAAGAATGGGCATTTACTATTGTTGGCTGTTTTGGCCCATCTTCTCATGAGGAGTGCATGTCTGCAGTAGACTCAGATGTTTGGTACTTTGACAATGGGGGGACCAAACATATTACCTCATAGCATAGTTTCTTTTGTTCACTCGAGCCTGCCCCTATAGGGAATACGGTTACATGCACCAAAAACTCCTCTTATCCTATTATGGGAGTTGGTAAGATCATTTTAACTACTGTTGATCGTAGTTCTTTCACTTTGTCAGATGCTTTGTTTGTGCCAGGGATCAAGAAAAATCTCCAGTTTCTGCATTAGCCAAGATTGGCGTGGTTGTGAGATTTATTGATGATAGATGTACAGTTCATGATCTATCAAATGGCGATGTGATTATTGCTTCTCGCATTTTATGTCATGGGCTATATAAGCTCATAGACTATGGAAGATCTATAAATGATTCGGCATGTGCAATACACGAAATCTAAAATGGTGTCATCTTTTCCCAAACTTGAGGCACCGTGAAAACATGTTTGTGAAGGCTGTATTTTGGGCAAAATGCAGCCTTCCTCCTTTCCAAAATATGGTTCAATTCGAGATACTCAGAAATTGTAGCTTGTACATAGTGATGTCTGTGGTCCTATGCAGACACCTTGTTTTGGAAACTATCTTTACTTCATGACTTTGATCGATGATTTTTCCAGGCATGCATTGGTATATCCATTGAAGGCAAAGTCTGAAGTGTTCATGTGCTTCAAATAGTCTTTGATTTTGGCTAGAAATCTATCAGCATGTAAAATGGGCACCCTTCATTTTGATCGGGGGGGGGGGGGGGGAGAGATATATGTCTTTTGATTTTAATGCATTTCTCACTGAACGTGGGATAAAACACAAGTGTGCGGTGCCATATACACCTCAACAAAATGGAGTTGCTAAATGAAAGAACAGGTCACTCATGGAGATGGCAAGGTGTATGGTGAAGAGTCAGGCTTTACCACATGAGGCTGTCATGTGTGCAGCATATGTACTTAACAGGTGTCCCACTAAAGCATTGGAGTCTATCACTCCATATGAGGCTTGGCATTATGGGAAGCCATCTCTTGCTCATTAGTGTGTTTTTGGTTGTTTGGCATATGCATTAGTGCCTAAACGACATTGAAGAAAATTGAATGATAAAGTGGTAAAATGTATTTTTGTTGGGTACAGTTCTGAAAGTAAAGGATATTGTATCCAGAGACTAAAAGCATTCTAGTTAGCCATGACGCTATTTTGGTGGAAGATGCTATTCAGCCATTTCTTTCATGTACTAAGGAAACATATGTTAGCTCCAAAGACATGTATGATACTTTGCTGCCTCTTTTTACACGTGGACAGTCTAGTCCTGCTCCTAATGAGGTGACCTCAATCTTTGCACGTTTCATGTGATGATGTAGATCATCCCATTTCTTATGCAGATTTACATGATGCACTTGTTGATGAGAGAGCTGATATTGAGGAGGCAAAAACTATGCCAAAATGGCTGGTGCAAACTTTGCATGAAAGAAAATTACATGCACCTTTTTCATATCATCAATCAGGCTCTCATAGTGCCTTTTTTGCATCATATTTATGCTATGGCTGCATCTAGTCTCTATGATGAGAATGAGCTTGTTTCGTTTGATGAAGCACAAAATTCAAGAAAATTGGATTGCTGCTATGCAATCTGAAAATGATGCTATAATGAAGAATGGTACTTGGTCTTTGTGTGACTTGCCACCTTGCAAGAAGGCCATTGGCACTAAGTGGAACAGTTGACAGGTATAAGGCTAGGCTTGTTGCAAAGGGTTAAGCATAAGCCTGATGGAACAGTTGACAGGTATAAGGCTAGGCTTGTTGCAAAGGGTTATGCGTAGGAAAGAGGCATTGATTTTGATGAAACCTTTGCACCTACATGCCAAATGACTACTGTTCATAACATTTGTGCACTTGCAACTCATCATGGTTGGGATGTACATTAGTTAGACATTAAAACAACATTTTTGAATGGTGATGCAATAGCGTAGCCATAGTAAATGCTCTTGAATGAATGACTCTCCTCCCAACCTTATGTCTATATATATAGCTGTTCGAATCAACTACGACCATAAATGTAACTAGAGTCCACAAGTGCATGTGCAATCTCCTCCACTCCTTTCATACCTTCCACTAGAACCTACTAGTGGCTGCAATGATCTCGTCCACTGCTTTAGTACCTTCCACTAGAGTTTACTAGTGGTGGTTGTACTTGCCACTCGAGTTAAGTCTCTCAAGACTCAAGTTAACTCATGTTATCTTGAGTTAGAAGGCTCTAGAGATCCTTGGGCAAAACTCTCCCCATGCTCCCCATAGGGATTGAACCCAAGACCTATTCCTTCATAACCTTGAGACTTAACCACTAGGCTAAGTGGATCATTTGAATATGAGAGCACATGAACTTATGCTTGAGTCTATTCTCGAGATCTTTGGTCCTACAAACGAGTGACCAAACGGTATCCGATTTTAGATCTTTTTGAACCAATCAGATCCTCCTTAGATCACAGACTTAGTTTATTACATTCTTCCCCTCTTGGAAAATATTTTTGTCCTCAAAAATAAATCAATATATATAACTGTAGGCAACCCCCGAGCCTCATGTTCTAAAACTTGAAGAACATGCATTCATTCAAACAGGTTATTTACTTAGAACTTGAAAGTAAAAAACCTTATCATGTTCTAGATCTTGAATGACAAACGTCGTTGGATTGTGGAAAATTTTTCCCATGTTGACTTTTCTTCAATTCCATCCTTCCATTTTACTAAGCACTCTTCGTACAAGTGACTTCTTGTACATTTATCTCGGGTGCGAAGTATCCTTTAAGGTTCATGTGGAATTGTTTCACTTATTGGAATAGGAAGTATAACTTGTTGTCCAACTAGATTATCTGAATCTGTCAGACTCTTCCTAAGACGACTAACATGGAACACTGGATGAATCCAACTATCATCTGGAAGTTGCAATTCATAAGCCCACAGAACAACTTTCTTGGTGATTGGAAAAGGACCGCGATATCTAGGCGACAACTTGGCACATTTTCTAGTCTTGAACCTTTTCGATTTTTCAAGAATACAAAGATAAGCTTGATCGCCAACCTAAAAAGTAACATGTCTTCGCTTCAGATCGGCATAAGCCTTTGCACAATCTTGAGCTTTCTCTAAGTTTTCTTTAGCTAATTTAAGCTTAAAGTTCATGTCTTGAAGAAATTCCTGAGCTGCTTGAACTCGTTCATTTTGAAGTCCCACTACATATGGAGACCTAGGTTGGAACCCATACATCAACATGAATGGACTAAATTCATTTGATGAATTCTTGGCACTGTTATAGGCAAACTCAACTAAAGGAAGATAGTCTTCCCAATTAGTATGTTTGGAAGTAACATAAGCTCACCAAAAATGACTTGTAAATCGTGCATCTCTATCAGAAACTATGTCTACTGGAAGACCATAGAGTCTTTAAAGTTGATTTACAAATATTTTTGCAAGTTTTGGAGTCTTATAAGTAGTCTTGACTGGAAATAAACTGAGCAAGTTTAGTCAATCGATCAACTACAACCCAGATTGAATCAAAGCCTTTTTGAGTGCGGGGTTATCCATAAATGAAATCCATGGAAATACTTTCCCACTTTCCTTTTGGAATTTCCAAGGGATGCAGCAATACTCCAACTATAAGTTGTTCAAATTTATTGACTTGACATTTATGGCAATCGGATACATAGTTTTGCACATCTCAATGTAAACTAGCCCAATAAAAATGTCCTTTAACTAACTCATACATTCGGTTGATACCACGATGTTGTGCACTTGGAGCATCATGAGACTTTCACAACGACTGTTGAGTGTATGCGTCTCAGATGCCTTATGGCTAATTTGGGTGTTGGTCAATCTTCTGCCACCACCATCTTCACTAACAATCAGAGTGCATTGGCAATTGCGAGCAACCCTGTGTTCCATGCTCACACTAAGCACATTGAGGTGCATTATCATTATGTCAGGGAGAGGTTCTCTGTTGGGGAGATCAGCTTGGCATATGCACCCATGTTGGAGAACATTGTAGACCTTTTCATGAAGGCTTTGCCTAGGGAGAAGTTTGAAGATTTCCAGTCTCCTTGTTCACCGCATCAGTCCCAGGGGGGATTTGTTGATATATTTAGGTAGTGATGTGTGTGAACACACTAGGACCGTCGAGGCACTTTTTTCCCTCTTTAGGAGGTTTTTTTCCCCCGGCTTGTATATACACCTATTGACCTAACCACTACATTCTAGTGGTAATACATTTAGTAGTGTGTGTTGTGCTCCAAGCTTCTTCTTTTTCTTCCTTGTGTTGTTCACATGCTTTTGCAGACATCTAACTCCAACAAGCATGGTGTGAAAGGATGACACGACAACAGAAGAAAGTGATAGCCTTGTGCAAGAAGATGAGGAAGGAGTTCACACACCATCATCGGCTAGTAAGTTAGATTAGTTGTTGTTGGATCCATATACAAACTTTAAATTGGAGATTGATATGAGTGCTGCACTCAATGTTGCATGGTTATAGAAGGTATCATTGCGCTCTTTTGCAACATTACCATGGGATAGCTAGAAATTGAATTATTATGCAAAGAATGAGATTGATGCTATGAAAAAAACCAAAGGATAAATATCATCAGAGGTACAATTATCTCTTGAGTTCATTTCAAAAGTGTTTCAATTGCCTATGTTAAAGGAGCCCTCAGTACCCAAGTTTCCAAAAAATGCCCTACCCAAAGAATTCAAGCCTACAGAGGGAGGTCAACAGTATTACATGCTTAAGAACGTCTCATATGCCAGAAGACAACAATTGAAATGGTACTTGGCAAGGCTGTGTTATATTGTAAAACATGATTACGTGTCAAAGGAGAATTGCACACCGCTTTGTTGGGCATAAAACGGGGAGAAGATTAGTTGGTCATACTAGTTGTATGATTGGATGTATGGTGAAATTTTCCTCTCAGATAGGAGGAAAACAAAGTCGAATAGTCGATTATCTGTGTACTTGGCAGCATTGTTTCAATTTGTACAAAAGGTAGAGAAAGGTGAGATTCTGTGGCCGAGTTCAGTGTTGTAGTAGCCTATGTTACCTGTGTCCGTGGATGAATGTTGGTTATGAAGTTGATCAGGTATGATCAGTAGTAAAAATGTTTAGCACAGAGACTCTAAAGATAGGGGGTTTACATGAAGAGCCCATTCAGATGATGGAGGAGTTAGAATTGCCTAAGGTGATGGGGAAAAGTTTTAGGCTATCCACGAAGAGAAGATCAGATTCAACAATAACATGGATAGTAGATTGGTTATCTTTTGAAAAATTGGGGCAGACATCCTTTGAAGTTACCAAGGGTGTTCAGGATGCACATAAAAAATTGCAACAAGTGCAATAGTTTATGGGGTGGCAACAAGAATTAATAAAAGAACAAAAGTTATTGAATGAGATATTAAATTCAAATGCATACCTGAAGTAGCAAACATAGGTTCAGGAGTTGCAAAGGGAGTTGCAATTGAAATCAGAACAGTATGAATAGAGTATGTGGGAGTTGAAGAGATAGCAAGCAGTGGGAGTACTAAAGGTTACAAAATCCTTGCAGGAATTTGAAGAATGTACAACAAAAATGCAGGAGGTAGTGGGTAAGGAAATGCAAGGTCTAGCAGAAGTAAATGTGTTGTTACAACTTGAGAAGGAGGTGATAAATTTACAAATTAAGCCATTGCAAGTGTTAGAAAAGAAAATGTTGTAGAATGAAGAAATAGACATGGATGCAGTACTTATGTGTGAGATGGATATGGTTCCGATGAAGCAGCAAATACAAAAAAAATTGCAAGAATTCTGGAAGGGAATCAAAGAAGAATGGAAACCTTAATCAGATACCCTTATGAAGTTATAAAGGATGGTTTTGTTTCTTCTTATGAAAGCTAGTTATTAGAAGTTACAATAAGATTGAAATGGAGGAATTATTGCAGAACGTAGTAGAGCTAAAGGAAAAATTGGTACATCAGGTTCTGAAAAATGATGTACAGGATAAAAATTAAAAAAAATTTGTTGAGGAGGAAGTAGTCAAAAGAGAAAATATAGAATAAATTAGTAATAAAGTGGAAGCTGAGGAAGTGGAAGAGAATGCAGTAGTCTCAGAAATGGAAAAAGAAGATCGTCAGAATAAGGAACTTAGTGTAGTTGTCATCGATCAAGGGTTTGTGGATTCAAGTTAGATTTTTTTCAAATCATCCATGACATAGTGTCAAGTGTTAGTAGTAGAAGTTTTGCCAAAGTAATTTAGTCGGATATTTACTATTTGCTAGATTGGAATAAGCTTAGTCAAATTTTTGTTGAATCCGATCTTTACTAAGTCTGATTTTTGACAGATAGTTATAATATAGTTTTAACGACTTTGTTGTATGAAAAAAGAGTGGTTGTACTTACACAAGGAGAATGCTTTGTTTCTTGATTAGGACTTAGTTTCTTGATTCCAATATTGTATATGCATATGTTGTGTTATTTTTCAGTAAATCATGGTGGTGAATATTTTTTACTCTGAATAGCACTATGAAAGCAGTATTCTATTTGAGTGTTTTTAGTACGTGTGTGAATTCTGATGCAACAACAATATGTGATATCTGTTTCATTGTTTTCTTGCATATTGTGAGGTTTTCTATGAGAGTTTTTTGTTGCATAAGTGAGAAGTGATGTGTTGAAGAACCCCAACAAAGTCTCTTGCTATTTTTGCAATATGTCTATTTTGCATTCAACAATACCATTCTACTATGGTGTGTACCTACATGAACACTAACATCAAATTCCATTACTTTTTAGAAAGTTTTTGAAGTTATTTGACATATGTTAACCTCCTCCATCAGATCTTAATGTCTAAATATAATTACCTATCTTCCTTTCCACCACAAATTTAAAATTCTTGAAGTGACCAAACACCTTATGCTTCTCTTTCATGAAATGTAACCATAGTTTGTGTGTATGGTCAACAATGAAAGTAACATAAAACCTACAACTACCCATAGACGTGGTCTTTGCAGGACCCTAAACATCTATATGTATTATTTCTAGCACATTCTTACTAGCATGCTTGTCATGTGAAAATGATGCTCTTGTATGTTACCAAACTGACATGCTTCACAAACCTTTTGCATTTTTGGAACTTTAAAATTTGGTAATCCATTGACAATATTCTTTAACTACATCAATTTCAGTCTCTTCAAGTTTACATGTCCAATTCGTTTGTGCCAGATGTCTATATCAACAACAAATCTTGCACCTTTTGCAAACATGGCTGCATTCACCTCTTTTCACATTTAAGGTGAACATCCTACCCACTATTTCCTTTGGCAATCAATCTTCTATCCTATTTGTACTCCTCTACACATAACCCATCAGCATTGAACTTAACTTGTAATCCTTGGTCAACCATTTGTCCAACAAAAAACAGATTCTTTATTATATTTGGAACATGTAGCACATCAGCAAGATGTTTTACCTTTTTGTCCTCCATAGCCAGTGCTATGTTTCTTGTATGCTCGATAGGGTGTGATATGTCATCACCTATTTCAACATATCCAAAAATTGGTAATTTTTCAAACTACTAAACCATTCCACATGACTACTTATGTGATTTGAAGCACCTGATTCAACATACAAGACACTACCATTCGATTTCAAAACATCAGGACACCTCATACTCATCATATAATGTTGAATCATGAATAGCTTCTCATAATCATCTACACTTGTGTATGCATGGTTGTTTTGCTACCTTCTATTATTTTTACTCTTCAACTTGCAATCACATTCAAAGTGTCTACGATTACCACAATTCTAGCATCCTTTACTCTCATTACCTGAATCATTTCTTTGGAAATTTTTGCAGCCTCTTTGGATCCCCCTAACTCAAAATTGTCCTCTACCTCTTGCATGATTCTAATGTTGACCTTGGTCTTGGTTACTATTTCATCTTCCAATTCTGCAACCTTTTCCTCTTCCTCTACTAGAGTAGAATACCTGCTCGGAACTTGGTTTTCCTTGGGATTTTGAATCCTCACCAAGATTCTTTTCTTCAATAATCAACATGGACATGAGATTAGCAAAATTCAAAATATTTTCTCTGGTCTATATAGAAGTTTTGAATTGCTTATATGCAGCTCCTAAATGACAAAGGCACACTTCCACCTTATCATCATCATCTACATTCATGCCAATAGATGCAAGTGACTCACATATGCTTTTGATTTTTAAGGTGTAGTCACCTATCGACATGCTCTTTTTCTCTGATTTATGTAGCTCATTCTTGAGCTGCAATTTTTATGCCTTTATATTGATATCATAAAATGTGACCAAAGTGTTCCAAGCCTTATTTGGAGTCTTTGCATCTTGTATATGTCGAATCATGCTATCTTGTATTCTAAAAAATAGCCAATACATTACCTTTTATGCTCCTTGATTCCATTCCTCATATGCTCTTAACTAGTATGCAGCTCGATTCCTCTGCTAACTATGAAGTATTTTCGTTCTCTCCTTCAATGTGCTTCGAGTAGCCTTTTCCCATCAAGAAATTTGTCATTCTAAATCTCCAAGCATGGAAGCTATTTGTGTCCAACTTATCACTCATAAGCTAACTCATTCCATCTGCATTTTCTATTTCTGTAAATGGAATATGAATAGAGGTAAATCAAGGAAGAGGGATATCCAATGCCATTATTGTCATAAGAAAGGACACATGAAGAAAGATTGTTATGCATTAAAGAATGCTAAAGTTAAAGAACATAATGTTGATGGGCAATTAAACAGTTACCTACACCATCTACTTTGACTGTGAAGATTGAAGAAATTAATGTTATTTTTGATGATGGTGATGTGTTGAAACTTGATAGTATTGTGGCAACTGATGCTCTTATGGTTGGTTCTCTTTCCCACTCATGGCTGCTAGATTCTGGTGCTTCTTTCCATGTGACACCACACAAAGAATGGTTCTCTAATTATGTAGCAAAGTCTCTTGGTACCATGAGACTTGGTGACTCTTACCAGTGTGATGTTGTGGGGATTGGAGATGTGGTTGTGCAGTTCATTGATGGTTCGAAATTTCCTATGCATAATGTATCCATGTACCTCAGTTATCATGCAGTTCGATGTTAGTTGGTCAACTTGATGACCTTGGTTACAAGGTGGTCTTCTATGCTCAATCCTCGTATATCAAAGGGAAATATGGTTATTACAAAAGGAAGAAAGTTGGCTCACTTTATCCTTTGTTTGTATCAGAGAAAGAACACTCGTTAGCTGTTACTGAACAACTATGGCTTGTATTTCGCATGGTCATTTGGGCCATGTATCTCGTAGTGGAATGGAACATCTTTCTTATTCTGGATACTTACCTGTGTTATCTTTCTCTAGTTTTTCATTTTGTGAGCATTGTCAATATGGAAAGCAAAACAAAAATGTGCATAGAATGCACATTGAATCTTCTATTCAACCTTTAGATCTAGTTCATATAGATGTGTGTGGTCCTATGCCCACTAGGTCCTTATGTAGTTCTCTTTACTTTGTCACTTTCATAGATGATGCTATTAGAAGAGTTTGGGTATATCCTATCAAATCAGAGGATCAGGTATTTCCTACTTTTAGAAAATGGCTAGCTTTAGTTGAGACAAAAAAAGGAACTAAGCTTAAGGCTTTATGTTCAGATCATGGGGGTGAGTATACCACATGAATTGAGCCTTTTCTGTCAGTCTAGAGGGATTTGTAGAGAGGTTATAGCTCCTTATACCCCAATACACAATGGTGTAGCTGAAAGGATGAATAGAACTTTTCAAGATAGAGTAATTTCTATGTTACATCATGCAAACCTCTCACAAGGCTTTTGGGCAGAAGTAGTATTGACTGTAGTTCACATGATTAACCTTTCACCTAGTACTACCAAAGGTCTGAAAGTGGCACAAGAGTTACAGACAGAGAAGCCACCATATTATGATCATCTTCTAGTTTTTGGCTGTGATGCGTATGCTCATATACCCAAGAATCTTAGACAAAAGTTGGACCATAAGTCAAAGAAATGCTTATGGTCAGGAAGGAAAATTTGGATATCGCTTATGGGATCATGAAACATGGTCAATGATTAGAAGTAGTGATGTCATTTTCAATGAGTCTAAGATGCATAAAAATCCCATCAAGGAGGTTGAAGTGAGAAGAATGGTGTTTGAGGATACTAGTCCTCCATTTAGCCTGCATGAAAATGTTGCCGTTGGATTTTATTCAGAAGAATGGTACTTGGGATGTTTTATCTTTGCCGAAAGGCAAGAAAGTTGTACCATGTGAATGGGTATATAAGCTGAAATTCACGTCAAATAGTGCTTCTCCAAAGTATAAAGCATAAATTCTTGCAAAGGGTTTTAAGCAACAACATGGTGTTGATTTCAAGGAAATCTTCTCTTCAGTGGTCAAGATGACCACCCTACACATGTTGCTTGGATTCATTGCAATGGAGGACTTAGAGCTAGTCCAAATGCATGTGAAAATTGCTTTCTTGCATGAAGATCTTACAGACAATTCTATATGGAACAACCAGAGGGTTATGTAGTTCCTTGTAAGAAAAGTCTAGTTTGTAAGCTCAAGAAGATCTCGTATGGACTTAAACAGCCCCCTAGACAATGGTACCAAAAGTTTGATGCTTTTATGAAGTCTCAAGGCTATTCTCAAAGCAATGAGGATAATTTTCTCTACACAAAGAGATGCTCAGATGGCAGCTTGATATGCTTGATACTTTATGTCGATGATATGTTGATTGCTGGGAAGTCCTCTTATGACTTGTCAATTCTCAAAAACAAGTTGATTCAGACAATTGATATGAAGGATGTGGGGGATGCAAAACATATTCTTGGCATGCGCATTACTCATGATAGGAGTAAAAGATGCATATACTTGTCTCAAAGTGAGTACATATCTAAAGTACTCCACAGGTTCAATATGCAGGGTGGAAAGGCATTGAGTACACCTTTACCCACATATGTGAATTGAGCAAGGATGATTGCCCGAAATTAGATGAGGAAAAGGAATTCATGCCCAAAATTCCCTATCAGTTTGGTAATGGTATTCTCATGTATACTATGGTAGCTATGAGACCAGACATTGCATTTGCAGTGGGAGTTGTGAGCAACTATATGTCTAATTCTGGTAAGAAACATTCGGAAGCAGTCAAGAGGATTTTGAGATATCTGAGTGGCATTAAGGAAAAGTGTTTATGCTTAGGTAGAGGGAAAGCATCCATTATTGGTTACACAGATTCTGATTATGTTGGTTGTGTAGACAATCATGTATACATCAAGGTACATTTTTCATTTTGTTGGAGGTGCTATCTCTTGGAGATCTCATATTCAAGAATGTACATTTGTTTCCACCACAGAAGCAGAGTATGTTGCAGCAAGTGAGGCATGTAAGGAAGCATTGTGGCTTTCTCGTCTTTCTTGTGATATGGGTTTACCTCAGCATGTAACTCATTTGTTTAGTGATAGTCAGAGTGCCATTGCTTTGGCTAGAAGTCCGCTCTATCATGCAAAGAGCAAGCACATTTAGGTGAGGTATCACTTCATTAGAGATTGCTTAGCCACTAAGTGCATTATTCTTAAGAAAGTTCCCACTCGAGATACTACTACAAATGCTTTGAATAAAGCTCTACCATAGGATACTTTTAGACACTATTGTCACTTGATGGGGGTTACTTGATTCATGATCTTACACAGTCACTTGTATACTGTGTAACATGCCCATCAGGTGGGAGCTACTATAGTTTATATACTTACACTCAGGTATTCTTTATCATGCTTTATTTTTCTCTCATACTTACTTTGGCCATAATGGCCTTTAGTGGGAGATTGTTACTGTCAAAGGCCAAATTCCTACCAGACACTTTTGTATATGTTCTTTAATAAAACATATAGTGGTTTGATTAGTCACAGACTCTAAGTTCGACCACATTTGTAACACCTAAGAATTTTGTGTTCGTGCTCCCTATGTACTCTGTTTTTCTGCATATTTTGCAGCCTCTGTGTGGAGTACAGTGTGGCCCGAAGAGCTCGGTTTTCTACTCTGAGGATATCATCATGGAGCTCTCAAGAAGGAGAGCGCATTGTGGTGCATTGCCATCAAAATACTTCAATACTCTTATAATTCTAACAAATATACACATCACTCTTCTAATTTGTCATACCACGAGTCTGTTATGATTGACACAAGGACGTTTTATGATGACCGCAAATAACCGAAATGCTATCTTGCAAGTACGTAATGAGCGCAAATGGCTAAACTATTAGCTTAGAATTACTTTCGAACTCCTAATTAGAACTTATCGCAAAACTGAACGTTCTAACAATGGCTTTCAAGTAGGTGAATAAATAACATGATTAGCAATAAGGAAAAGCTGTTGCCGAGGATATAGGATGTACTTATAAAAATGTTTAACCTCTCTATCTCTATACCAATAGATCAACTGGTCTTTGAATTGGAATGAGAGGAGGAAGGGATCAACCAGGGTGCCTATATGCATACAATTTATGACATACGATCTAGAGACATGAAACATGACATATGTTTTAGATGCGCTAATTATCTACAACAACTCTAACTAGAAAACTCAATATGAAATAAATGTAGTCATATACCAATTAAATTTGCCATCTAGAATAGTGTTAACCATGCATCCATGCTCGTTCTTCATAGCCAAGGGGAGGGACCTTTATCTTGATAGAGAGAACTTTTTGTAACTAAGTGTCCCGAATTTTGAAGGGTTTAGCAATACATAAGTATCTGAATTGATGCATGGGCAACAGAAATACTTTTTCAAGTACAAAAATTCCATCATCTGTTTGGGGAGGTGCAACGTCAATCCTAAGTTCTTGTGTCATATAAGTTCCATCTAGCAGCCTTAGACCTCCCTAAAATGCCTCCACAATTCGCTTCTTGTTAAAGAGATTTCCAGCCACAATCGTTGCTCCCTTCCTATAGTAATCAATAGTCTTTGTGACTTTTGCTAAAGTGTCTCCTATCTGCAACACCACCTCTGAATCTCCATTCTCCTTGCAAGTTGTGAGAGCTTTTGCAAGGCTAGCTTAGCTTCCGGTAGAGCTTCCTTTGCCCACATAGCTTAAGAATTGACTAATCAAAGCTTGTCATGGTGTTGTTTCTTGGGTACATCTAAGCAAGCACTCTCCTGCTCAACTTACTTGGCTTAAGTCTGTTTGGGATAAGAACTTTGAAGTCACTCTCCTCATTGCTCTTGGCATGTAGAACAATGAATGATCTTCATGAAGTTGAAAACCTTCATGAGAGCATGATGTTTAACTAGGTAGGTGAGACTATCAACAACAATTGCAAAGAGAAGACGAGCCAATGGGCATACTAGTCTGATAGAATGTTTTAAACGAATACCTTGAGAAAGTTGGCCATTGATTTTTATCTGAGCTGATGCATTTCCCAACAACATTGAGATCATCTTAATTAACTTCTAGCCATAGCCAAGGTCTTTAAAGCTAGAAAATTGTCCAGATTCAAGTCATTTTCTCAGGAAGGAATAGATATTTGTGCAACACCAAGGAGATTAGTGAAGGAGATGAGGACACATGTCAAGTGCTCTTAGTTCAGATTAGATAGGAACGGATATTAGGTGAAAGTGATGTAACTCTTTGTTGAACATAGAGTAGAACCTGGATATTAGCTCAAGGTATTACATCAGTAATGATGTTCAAGCTTCTTCGATGCCATTTTCTATCATCATAATAAATCATAATGAAGATAAAGAGATGAAAAAATTTTATCTCAATTATCATCGAATTATTGCATCATCACTTGCATAGATGGTGCTTTATTAATGGAGGCATATCATAGAGAGCGGGCAGAAAAATGAGGAATACAAATGACATGGCATTTTTTAGAAATGCATAATGTATCACTCACCTATGAAAATTGAGCTTTGAAATTGTTATCATGATATCATATTCTATTTTTGTTTTTTATTAAGCACTTAGCCCTCATGTAAAGGGATTAGACCCTACCACATAACAAAGTGGTAAGACCTTCCCTATGGCTTGCATAAATAAGGACTTAATCAAAACTACAAAGGGAGTCAAATTGATCGATAAAAGACACCACCTACCCCATGATGTAAACCCTTTATACGTCTAGGATCCCATACGTCCATAGATCCCAAAAATCACTTGGATCCAAAATGTCCAAGTATATGCCTTGGGATCCCATATGTCCCAAGATCCCTGGGATGCCATATGTCCCACACACCATGGATCACATATGTCCATGGAACTTAAAACCAAGGGATGCCATATGTCCCAAACTTGGATCCCATATGTCCAAGTTATGTCTAAGGATCCCATATGTCCTTAGATCCTGAAATCAAAATGGAATAAGTGATCTCATATGTCACTAGTCCCCATATTAAAAACAAAGGGGTCATCACATGGAGGGGGGATGTTGAAAGAGTTCCATGCTCCACCCTTTTGTCCAAGTCCACTTTCATTCTCATGCAATCTCATTTATCCTACATCCAGGAAATCCTCCCAAACTCCATATAAGCAAGGCCTCCCTTCACTCTTTATAAGCTCATTCACTTTAGCCCATTGCAAAGAGTGTGCATCCTCTCCTCATGGAGCCTTCATGCTCATAGAGCATCATTTGTAAGTTCTTTTCTATTTACTTAATTCATCCTGTTTTCTTATCTTTTGTTCCTTCCTCCTTAGTTTGATTAATGTATGATTAATAGTAGATTAGGAGTTTCTACTTTCATTTCTACACCACTATGAATGGGCAAAAACATTGGCACGTGAACTACACCTACTCACTATATATATATATATATATATATATATATATATATATATATATATATATATATATATATATATATATATATATATATATATATATATATATATATATACTCAAGGATGCCCTAGTCTTGAACATGGGCATCCCCTAGGATGCCCAAACCTAAAAAATGGGCATCCTTTGATGCCCAAACCCCTCCTTCATATTAGAGATTTTCTTTTATTGCATCAACCTCACTTGGAAACATGATTAAGATGGAATTGAATTTTCCATTGGGAAGGACAATATGAAATCAAAGCATTGCTCATTTGGGGTGTAGAATAGCTTTGAGACCCTTGCTATGGAGTCACTACCCTTAGTCAACCTTTCTAGAATCAAGGTCTAGTAAACCCTCAATCACTAAGGTGTCTTTTCAAACAATCAACACCTAGCATTTTGATCATTTTTGTCGAGTTTTTGACATCGGCATGTACTGCCTTCTTTTCTTCTCTTTTCTAGATAATTTTACAACCCCTTTTACAATCCAGGGAACGAAAATTTGTTTTGATATTTAATTAATTCTTTTCTTTTAGTTTTTTTTTATATTTTTAAATCCATCTTTGTGCCCAAATAATAACCTACCATATTTTTGTGGGTTTGGTAAAATTTTCATAGTTTTATCATAATTTTTGTATTTTTTTAAAATGATTTTGGACTTTGTCTAATTTTTGCATCATTTATTAAGGATTCATTTCCCTATGGGTCATAAACTAGTTAAGATAATTTCTTTTCTGATTGATTTCTCTTGTGGCCTTGATCCTTTAGTTGGCCTAGATTCACTGGGAGTTCATTAGGAGGTGCCCAACTTTCTATCTTTGTTTATGATCTCCAAAATGGAGAGCCTTATAGGTGGTATGAAACTTGTTGAGTTTGACTCACTATGCATTTTTGGCAAGGGGTGCACAAGTGGTGCACATGGGGCCTTTGGGTGCATAGCTTGTATTGGTCTCTGAATGCACTATCACAAAAATTGTGTAGGCTATTTCATCCTTTTGTGCAAAACATTTATAGAGGTTTTGGTTCGCCAATAAAAGTTCCTCAAAGTTTGCTACATGTTTAGCAAAGCTCGATATGGTGTTTCTATTCAACGTTTTGAGTTACAATCAATTTTTTGCATCCAGGTATTTAGTCACTAGCCATGGTTGAAAGCAATAATGATTCTAATATGTACTAAGCTTCCATATGATTACTTATCTTTTTCATGTGGCATATCATAGAATTCATCACATTTGAAATGATAAAAAGAACGACCTTTTTTTCCTTCTCATCCTAGTCTCTCCATGGTTTTTTGTGATTTAGAGTTTTACTTTCGATGGGTAACTTTGTTCTTTCTTGATCACATATTGTATACCCCTACAAAATTTTATTAGTGAGATAACTTATCACTCTAAAATTACATTGATGATACTTCTTTTTATTTATATTTCAAATTCCAACATTTAAATTGCTCTCAACCATCTTGTGAGGCATCTAAACTGTATGGAGAAAAGCTATCAAATGCGCTGACGCATGGACTTTCCGGCTGCATCCATGATTGGAACTCCATCACGTATGTGATATATCTTTGATTCATCATGGTTATGCACTCCCCAAGGTGTACATGGAGATCCCATCTGATCCAATGTGAAGATGTTTATATATATATATATATATATATATATATATATATATATATATATATATATATATATATATATATATATATATATATATATATATATATATATATATATATATATATATATAAACCCTAAAAAATCTATTTGTGTATGCATATGCATGTGTATATGCATATGCATGTCTGTATGCATATGTATGTGTATGCATATGCATGTTTATGCATATGCATGTGTATGCATATGCATGTGTATGCATATGCATGTGTATGCATATGCATGTGTATGCATATGCATGTGTATGCATATGCATGTGTATGCATATGCATGTGTATGCATATGCATGTTTATGCATATGCATGTGTATGCATATGCATGTGTATGCATATGCATGTGTATGCATATGCATGTGTATGCATATGCATGTGTATGCATATGCATGTGTATGCATATGCATGTGTATGTGTGTATGTGTGCATGTGTATGTGTCTATGTGTGTATGCATATGCATTTGTGTATACCTATGCATGTGTGTATGCATATGCATGTGTATATGCATATGTATTTGTGTATGCATATGCATGTGTGTATGCATATGCATGTGTGTATGCATATGCATGTGTGTATGCATATGCATGTGTGTATGCATATGCATGTGTGTATGCATATGCATGTGTGTATGCATATGCATGTGTGTATGCATATGCATGTGTGTATGCATATGCATGTGTGTATGCATATGCATGTGTGTATGCATATGCATGTGTGTATGCATATGCATGTGTGTATGCATATGCATGTGTATGTGTGTATGTGTCTATGTGTGTATGTGTGTATGTGTGCATGTGTATGTGTGTATGTGTGTATGTGTGTATGTGTGTATGTGTGTATGTGTGTATGTGTGTATGTGTGTATGTGTGTATGTGTGTATGTGTGTATGTGTGTATGTGTGTATGTGTGTATGTGTGTATGTGTGTATGTGTGTATGTGTGTATGTGTGTATGTGTGTATGCATAAGCATTTGTGTATGCATAAGCATTTGTGTATGCATAAGCATTTGTGTATGCATATGCATGTATGTGTGTATGCATATGCATGTGTGTATGCATATGCATGTGTGTATGCATATGCATGTGTGTATGCATATGCATGTGTGTATGCATATGCATGTGTGTATGCATATGCATGTGTGTATGCATATGCCTGTTTGTATGCATATGCATGTGTATATGCATATGCATGTGTATATGCATATGCATGTGTATGCATATCCATGTGTGTATGCATATGCATGTGTGTATGGATATGCATGTGTGTATGCATATGCATTTGTGTATGCATATGCATTTGTGTATGCATATGCATTTGTGTATGCATATGCATGTGTGTATGCATATGCATGTGTGTATGCATATGCATGTGTATGCATATGTGTATGCATATGCATGTGTGTATGAATATGCATGTGTGTATACATATGCATGTGTATTCATATGCATGTGTATTCATATGCATGTGTATTCATATGCATGTGTGTATGCATGTATGTGTGTATGCATATGCATGTGTGTATGCATATGCATGTGTGTATGCATATGCATGTGTGTATGCATATGCATGTGTGTATTCATATGCATTTGTGTATGCCTATGCATGTGTGTATGCATATGCATGTGTGTATGCATATGCATGTGTGTATGCATATGCATGTATATGCATATGCATGTATATGCATATGCATGTATATGCATATGCATGTATATGCATAGGCATTTGTATGCATAGGCATTTGTATGCATATCCATGTGTGTATGCATATGCATGTGCATATGCATATGCATGTTTGCATGCATATGCATGTTTGCATGCATATGCATGTTTGCATGCATATGCATGTGTATGCATATGCATTTGTATGCATATCCATGTGTGTATGCATGGATTTGTGTATGCATATGCATGTGTGTATGCATGTGCATGTGTGCATGCATATGCATTTGTGTATGCATATGCATTTGTGTATGCATATGCATGTGTGTATGCATACACATGTATATATGCATACGCATGTGTGTATGCATACGCATGTGTGTATGCATACGCATGTGTGTATGCATACGCATGTGTGTATGCATGTGTGTATTTGTGTATGCATATGCATGTGTGTATGCATATGCATGTGTGTATGCATATGCATGTGTGTATGCATGTATGTGTGTACGCATATATTTATGTTATGTGATGAGCATATGTATATAGATTCAAAGGCTGCCAGTAGTAACATAAGTATTGATATAAATATTCAAAGAGCATATAGTCAATGAAAGAGCATACATGTATCATGTAAGCACTGAGTATATGATGATCATATGCATATACATTGGAAGAGCATTTTGCATGCGTTGCCAATGAATGTAAGTATTGATAGAAGTTGTTTTACATATGTGAACATGACATAACCACTAGACATATTTAACACATACATATTTTCATTCTTTCACGTGTAGATTTTGAACAAAGGATTTGTTGTACAGACCAAGACATGTAATATATATACCTTCATAAGTTCCGAGTTATCCAAAATTACGAACCCAAGATAGAGAACACAAACAAATACATATATGAAAAAAAACAAGCAAGAAAAATAGGATTTTGTACCAAAAACTAAGTATATGTATATGCATGCAATCAATTCATATTCGAAAATTTTCTAGCTCTTGACATTCAAAATCAGTACACTTGTTTATGGTAGGAGCTACAATAGCTCATGGATATTTACAGATTTTATCACTTCTTTGCTCTCTCTATTATGTAGAAGCATTACATAATCTTAATGCTTATTGGCCTACTTCAACAAAAATGCTTAATGGTCCACATTGCTAATGCTTGATGACCTACTTCAAAAAAAAAATGAAAGGACTCAAACATCATATTCCAAAGCCATCCTAACTTCTGAAAAAGAATAGCCTAGAGACTTCATAAAAGCATCAAACTTTTGGTATCATTGTGTAGAGGACTGTTTAAGTCCATACAAGCTCTTCTTGAGCTTACAAACTAGAATTTCCTTATAAGGAACTACATGACCTTCTTGGTTTTCCATATAGAATCATCTATAAGATCTCCATGCAAGAAAGTAGATTTCACATGCATTTTGGACTAGCTCTAAGTCCTCCATTGCAACGAATCCAAGCAACATGCGTAAGGTATTCATTGGTATTTGGACTCTTCTAGCTCCATTATTATTATATTCACTTCTCAACCATCATGGCATCATAGGTCTCAGGGGCATCTGGTGGATCAGGGTCTAGTGCCAGTGTTCTAAGGAGGAGCTATAACTTGTAGGGCAAAGACCATTTTGAGATCTAAAACTTTGATGACAAACTTTGCTCTATGGAAGAATCAGATTAAAGATGTGATGATTCAAAGGAGGCAATGGAAGCAAGTAAATGGAATTTCAAAGAGACCTATTGACATGGATGAAGATGATTGGGACAATTTAGATGAAATGGTCAAGTCTACTATTTGTTTGCACATGGCAGATAATGTTTACTTTACAATATTAGACTATGAAAGTGCAGAGGAAGTTATGCAATACATATGAAAAAGAGATGGCATCAAATAAAGTGTACTTGATGAGAAAATTATATGACCTTTGCATGAAGGACACAGATAGTGTTGCTACTCATCTAAATGAATTTGTTGCTATATTCTCCCAGTTAAAGGCTCAAAAAATGGATATGGATAATGAAATGAAAGCAGTATTGTTGTTATGCACCTTGCCATCATCATGGGATATGTTTTGCATAGCTATTGGCAATACTACACTTGGTGGTAAACTCATCTATGATATACGTGGAGCACTCTTGAGTGAGGAGATTCAAAGAAAATCTATGGTTGGCACTCAGAGTGGAGATGCATATAATGTTCGTGATTCTTACCAAGGAAAGAATCAGCAACATGGCATGAGCAAGAACAAGGAAAACAATGGTCAATGAAATAAGAGTACAGGCAAATCAAGGAAGAGGGATATCAAATGCCATTATTGTGATAAGAAAGGACACATGAAGAAAGACTATTATGCATTAAAGAATGCTAAAGTTAAAGGATAGAATGTTGATCGGCAGTTAAACAGTTACCTACACCATCTACTTTGACTGTGAAGATTGAAGAAATTAATGTTATTTCTCATGATGGTGATGTGTTGAAACTTGATAGTACTGTGCCAACTGAGGCTCTTATGGCTGATTTTCTTTCCCACTCATGGTTGTTAGATTCTAGTGCTTCTTTCCATGTGACACCACACAAAGAATGGTTCTCTAATTATGCAGCAAAGTCTCTTAGTACTGTGAGACTTGGTGGCTCTTACCAGTGTGACATTGTGGGGATTGGAGATGTGGTTGTGCAGTTCATTGATGGCTCAAAATTTATTATGCATAATGTATGCCATGTACCTCAATTATCACGCGGTTTGATATCAGTTGGTCAACCTGATGACTATGGTTAAAAGGTGGTCTTCTATGCTCAGTCCTCGTATATCAAAGGACAATATAGTTATTGCAAAAGGAAGAAAGTTGGCTCACTTTACCCTTTATTTGTATCACAAAAAGAACACTTGTTAGCTGTTACTGAACAACCTATGGCTTGTAGTCCTACTTATCTGTGTTATCTTGCTTTGGTTTTTCATTTTGTGAGCATTGTCAATATGGAAAGCAAACCAACAATGTGTATAGAAAGCACATTGACTCTTCAATTCAATGTTTGGATCTCGTTCATATAGATGTGTGTGGTCCTATGCCCAGTAGGTCCTTAGGTGGTTTTCTTTACTTTGTCACTTTCATAGATGATGCCTGTAGAAAAGTTTGGGTGTATCCTATCAAATTGAAGGATGAGGTATTCCCTACTTTCAAAAAATAGCTTGCTTTAGTTAAGACGAAAAAAGGAACTAAGCTTAAGGCTTTACGTTAAGATAATGGGGGATGAGCATACCTCACATGAATTGAGCCTTTTCTGTCAGTCTAGATGGGATTTGTAGAGAGGTTACAACTCCGTATACCCTAATACAAAATGGTGTAGCTAAAAGGATGAATAGAACTATTCAAGATAGAGTAGTTTATATGTTGCATCATGCAAACCTCTCACAAGGCTTTTGGGTAGAAGTAGTATTGACTGCAGTTCACATGATTAACCTTTCAACTAGTACTACCAAAGGTCTGAAAGTGGCACAACAGTCATGGACAGGGAAGCCACCATATTATGATCATCTTCTAGTTTTTGGGTGTGAAGCATATGTTCATATACCCAAGAATCTTAGACAAAAGTTGGACCATAAGTCAAAGAAATGTTTATGGTCAAGAAGGAAAATTTGCATATCGCTTATGGGATCATGAAACACGATCAGTGATTAGAATTAGTGATGTCATTTTCAATAAGTCTAAGACGCATAAAATCCCCATTAAGTAGGTTGAAATGTAGAGAGGTTACAACTCCGTATACCCCAATACAGAATGGTGTAGCTAAAAGGATGAATATAACTATTCAAGATAGAGTAGTTTATATGTTGCATCATGCAAAACTCTCACAAGGCTTTTGGGTAGAAGTAGTATTGATTGCAGTTCACATGATTAACCTTTCAACTAGTACTACCAAAGGTCTGAAAGTGGCACAACAGTCATGGACAGGGAAGCCACCATATTATGATCATCTTCTAGTTTTTGGGTGTGAAGCATATGTTCATATACCCAAGAATCTTAGACAAAAGTTGGACCATAAGTCAAAGAAATGCTTATGGTCAAGAAGGAAAATTTGCATATCGCTTATGGGATCATGAAACACGGTCAGTGATTAGAAATAGTGATGTCATTTTCAATAAGTCTAAGATGCACAAAAAGCCCATTAAGTAGGTTGAAATGAGAAGAATGGTGTTTGAGGATACTACGTCCAGTTAGCATGCATGAAAAGGTTGCACATAGGGGTGTTCAAGAGAATGTTCGATCAGATCAGTCTACACATGTTCCTGTTCAGCAGCCATTGATACACTCTGCACGAGTCCTGATAGATATGTTCCAGGTTTAGATTTTATTATGCTAATAGATGGCGATGAGCCTTCTTGCTACAAAGAGGCTCATTGCCATGAAGAGTGAGTTGGATTCTATTCAGAAGAATGGTACTTGGGACTTAGTCCCTTTGCCAAAGGGCAAGAAAGCTTTACCATGTGAATGGGTATATAAGCTAAAATTCACATCAGATAGTCCTTCTCGAGAGTATATAAGTGTATCAACGAGTAAATCGAACACTATATAATTGACATAACCAAAAATCTAGAAAAATTTTGCCAAAGTATCCTTTGCAAAATGAGTATATGGCCAATGTCAAAATATCTTAAATCTGCAAGTACTAACATGTTTACCTGCATAGTGAATCACTGACTCCATTGCATATAATGAGTTACCCAATAGAAGCCAACTAGGCTTATCGAGAACCTATGAACAACTATCATACATCTCCTGTGGCGAGGTTGGGTAAGTCTTCCACCTGCATCACCAAAGAGGCCCTGAGATCTCAATGTCTCCGAATTAAGAAAACCTCACCATGAACCTCTTTACTAAATGTAAAAGGCTTTATGCAAAAACATAACCAGTATATCAATGACCACGTGGACGTACATAAGTGGTATCCACAAAAGCATACATGGTGTGTATGTGATCAATATATGCAATAAAATGACAGTAAAAGGATGAATGCACAACCAAGAACCAGCCAACAACACCTGCAAATGTTTGTCAACTATGATGTTTTCGGCTCAAAAAAAACTGCATATATTTTGCAGCGGCTGCTCCCACCAAAACTGAAAACCTTTTGATAAACCTGTAGTTTTATGAGTGTGGCTGAAAACATAGCCCCAAAGGTTGATATTTATTGTTAGATAAGTACAAAGAACACTCTTCTTGATGTTCTTGGACTTATGTGAAGAGAACTATGTCCAAAAGTACTCCAAAATGGCTGCAAAAGACACCCCAAAAATGCTTTAAAAACAGGCTTTGAAAGCAAAGAATGAAGCTTTGAGGGACCAAAACATGTTCAAAGTAATGTTAACCTCAGGCTTTCCCCTTCTTTAGACACCACAAGAGTGTAGCTTAGTGGCAAGCAATTGCCATGGTTAACTGAGCTCTGGGTACTCAAATGGGTGATCTCTAGGGAAGTATCAGGAACCTCTATCTTCCTTGATCGTTGAGGTCCCTGTGTGCACCCAATGGTGCTAAAAATGACTTTAGTGACTCGGATGACAAGGTATGCCAAGGCCTATTCCTTGGTTAGCACTTTAGTCGTAAGCTTTGGAGAAAGCCTTGGGCAAGTGCTTGCTTCACTTGCACAATAGGAACAAATCTTTTGCATCAAAATGGTCTGATACTAGTGAAGTATTTCAATGGCCATGCACCACAGTGTGCTCTCCTTCTTGAGAGCTCCATGATGATATCATCAAAGTAGAAATCGAGCTCCTAGGGTGGCACACAGTACTCTGCCAGAGGCTAAAGAATACGAAGAAAAACACAGTATACAAGGAGCACGAATACAGACTTCTCAAAGAACATATACAAAAATTTCCAGTGGCCATTTGGCATTTCACATGGACACAGCGGTAACAAGTATTCAATTCAAACAATGTATATTGAGAAGAATGACATTTATATGAGAGGTTGCAAGATACTCATGTAATATAGTGAATCAAATAGTGCGAAGCATGTATGCGATTGTTGAATAAAACAAACATGTCATACTCAAAAGTTCACGAAGATGGTTTCCACTCTTGTTGGAAACGCTTCAACTAGAATAAACATCAACGATAAGCTCTCTAAGACAATTCATTTAAAAAGATCAATTAGGCAAGGCTTCCCTCTAGCTCCATTACTCTTTGCTATTGCCTTGCATGGACTCAGTTGCCTATCAAAGGATCACATGGACGTTGACAATCTCAAGGGTCTTTCCCTACCTCTAAATCACGGCCAAATGATTGCGAGACTTTTTGCCGATGGCATGAATGCCTTCGTGCATAATGATATAAACAGTATTGAGGTGTTTTGGTGGTGCCTTGACACCTTTTGTGTGGTGTCAGGTTCAAAAATCAACCATGCTAAAACTTCTTTTAGAGCAATCAGCGGACCCACACCCCAATTGTTGTTAGATCAGGAGTGTCAAGTTATCCCTAGAGGTCAAGTCTTCTGTCTCCTTGGCATTCCGATGGGATTCGACATCTCAATGGACCAATGATGGAACTGGGTGCTATCCAAGCTGGATAGCAAACTAAAGCATTGGAAAGGTATGCAAGTCAACTTGGCAGGGCGTGCTATGGCTGTTAACACATTTATGCTATTTACAACTATTTACTTTATCTCATCTTGGAGACCTAAGCAGAAAGACTTGGCCAAGGTGGAAAGAATCTGCAGAAATTTCCTTTGGACTAGGGACCCCAACAGGAGGGTATTCCCAAAATCAAATGAGAAACTTGCATTAGCCCGAAAGACTCAAGGGGCTTGGGAATTTTGGATATCATTGGATTGGTTGACAAGTTGGTAGCAAAATGGTTGATCAAGGCTTGGAGCAATAGTGAATGCTCTTGGGCTAAATTGATCTTCACAAATATGGAAGACCTTACCTTAGTGGGCCATCGTGGTTGGAAGGACTTAGGGATTCTCACGCTTTTGTTCTCCCCCCACCCGGTGTCCCCTAAAGGCTCTAGCCTCATGTGTTCTTTATGGAAGAGTTGGAACAAGGCCAAACAATACATCCGAATCAATGATGAGTGGAAGTGGGCTGGGATAAGACAAAATGACTTTATCTAGTTCCCGATCGGTGGCATTAGGGGGTGGAGTCTTGGAACATCCAAACAGCAAGGCAGTTATGGAACAAGAGGTTCAAATAGTGGAAACAACTCTAGAAACAAGAGACCAGCCAGTGGATTAGGTTTGAAGACGTGGACCCGAGACTTAGAGTTACCCTAGAGGAATGGACTCTTCTTCAAGGCAGGTGTTTAGCATGGGACCGCTCAACTACCCGCTTGCTCTGCGGTCAGGATCTTCCTTGCCTGGAGGGCCTCAAATGGAGCAATGGTAAGAAACTATCCAGAATCCCCAACTTCAAAGATAACTTAGATGTTCATTACACTCTTAACAAGAGATGGTGTCTTTCTTGGACCAAACTTTGATGGGACTAAAATTCATGTCTATTTGGCACCCCCTAATTGAGATAAAAAAGTCCATTGTCATGTGGCAGATCTTGCATAAAGGTATGTGGTCCAATGCAAGGGCTAACAAAATCTATGGTGTGCGACCATGGTGCAAGCGTTGCCATCGATGCATCGAAGATTTAGCTCACATGTTCTTCGATTGCCCCAAGTCTCGTGTTATCTGCCGTCATGTGACTCGGATATTGAGACTCATGAACCAAATCAATTGGCAACACGTGTTGTTGGGTGAGGCGGTTGACTGCTCATCGAGGCTGTGGAATGCCATCAGGGGTGAGACCCTTTGGAAGATTTGGAGGGAGCGATGTGCTGTCAATTTTGGCCAAACTCCTAAGGAATGGTCGATCAAGAAATCCTTGTTTCTTCTAGGTAAAATAATCTTTCGAGATAAGAGATATCCACCGTTTAGACATCACTGTATTTATCTCTTCGAAAACAACAAGTTGAAACCCAAATGGGTCCCACATGAGGGTGATGATAGATTTATCCGGCTCATTTGTAATGTTGTCTAGCTTGCCATACTCCTCCCCTGCATTGTGGGATTTGGGGGGGGTCCCATGGCCACTAGTCCGATTCACTTGTAACTTTTCTTCTTTATTTGAATTAAAGTCAGAGAGAATAGGCTAAGGTTGAACTCCCTTTTATTAAAAAAAGAAAATGATAACTTACTTGACCCTGATGACACAGAATACTTAATGCAAAATCTAAACTTTTCTGTACTTTGAAAAGGATTGGCAGGGATTTATAATGAAAAAAAAAATGCAGAAATGATGAAGCTATTATCTACTCTTTCTCTTCTAATCTTTGTAAAGGAGGATGAAAACTTGGAGTTGGTGGTCATACCTAGAAGGTCTTAAGAATTACATCAACAAACGACCCATAAGAGTAGTCGTGGCATATCCGAGGTCGAAGTTAAATAGATTGCATCGAAGTTGATCTTAATGAATACCAGATCTTGTGCAGACTCCTCACCAAACGCAAGGCCTTCCCAAATATTGAAAATTGCTTCAAATATAAATCTACCTTTGATTAAACATTATGAAGAAGACCCCACTAATAATACCCATGGGTGCTCTACTAGCAAAGAAGACAACCAAGAAGGTTACACCACGAGTAAAGAGGAAGGCTTCACTACTAGCAATGAAGACAACCTAGATAGTGAAAGGTCCTTCCTTGGTCCTAACCTTCCATAATGCATTCCAAGTTTACCGCAACAAAAGTCAAAACTTAAAGGAAAACAACCAGCGGGCATGCCATGGAAGATCCCCCTCAAGAGTAGGATCCTAAGCCAAGAAGTTGGGAGGAAAAAAGAAGATACCAAGAAGAAAAAATATCGGGTCCCTCCCCTCAAAGAGGGCAACCATCATTAATGAAATTCACATCGCTAAACGTAAGGGGTTTGTCTGACTTGTCAAGAGCGTCAATTCTTGGCCAGGGGTTCAAAGACAAGTGCCTCAACCCTGACTTTATCTGCTTACAAGAGATTAAAATCGACAGAGAGGATCTCTAGAAACGGCTTAATTGCATTTCTCCGAACCATCTTTGGTACTCCACTTCTCGCCCTAGGGGGGCGAGGGGTGTTACGATTGATATTAGTCACTCCTTGTCTGGCAGTGTGACCTTGACTTTTGAAGGTTGCAATCATCATTGGATTGCTACCTCTATCGGGTTCCCTTTTCAGTTCATTGTGGTCTCAACTTATGGCCCTAATGGAGAAGCGGATAGAATTGATACTTGAACTTCTCTCGACTCCCTCTCACATAATGTTTTGATTTGTGGGGACTTCAACATGGTTGAGTTTCTCGAAGACCGATGGAATAACAAGGGAAAAATTATAAATGGCCAGGAGAAAGAGATATGGGATAAAATCAAGCTCCATCTCGACTTGGTAGAGGTGAAAGACGTGAAGGGGTTCTCCCGGTCGAATCTTCAATTGGGGGACTCTTTGAGGAAAGCAAGACTTGATAGATGTTACATCGATCAAAACACCATCCTCTAGTGGGGTATTCCTTCGATTTCCCAACACATGGACCTGACTATCTCGGACCACTACCCGATTACTTTGTCTTTCAAACCGATTGCCATGCTCCAAAAAACCCCTTGGTTTGATGCTTGTCACATCATTTTCCCTCCCCTCTGTCCACCAAGAAATTTCTATAGTGTGGGCGGAAGCCTTTACCTACTGTAATGAATCGGCTAAGTGTTGGAGAAGCGCGGTGGAAAAGACTCGAAAAATTCTGATCAGGACTCAAAAGGCCATAAGAGATATCCGGAAAAAAGAAGAGAACGGTGTACCAGAGGCTCTCACTGCTTGAAGAAGAGGTGAACAAAGGTAACTTACAATGCCAACAAGGTCTTTTGAAAATCATAGGAAGATTAAGATTAGAGGAGGAGGTTCAAAGGAAAAATCTTCAAATATTCTTCAAAGATTGGTGGGCGGGGAAGGCCGACAAACCATTGAAAGAGATGTGTAACATCCTCAAAAGGAAACAAGCTAGGGAATCCATCCCTTTATTGGTCGATAACAATGGAACCGAATGTAGCATGAAAGTTGAGAATAGATCTATCATCGTCGAGCACTTCACCCATCTTCTTGGGGTCTCAGCTCCTCTTTCCTCGCACAGGCACGCCTCCATGGCAACAACCTCAAGGTTTGCTCAATCTAGAATCCCACAGAACATGATTTCTCTATTGGATGCTAACATTTTCAAGAATGAAATTATCGAGGTTATTGATGCTCTTCCCAATGGGAAAAGTCTAGGTCCTAATGGCCTCACCAATGAGTTTTTCAAGTCCTTCAAACAAGAGATGGCCACACCACTACGTCTGGTCTGGCAAGAGGCTCTCTCCTTTGGTGTGGTCACTGGGTGTCTTAATAAAGGCGTCATCAAGCTAATCCACGAAAGGGGAGATAAGAACAAAATTGAAAATTGCCAATTGATTACCATGCTCCAAACAGCCACACGTGCAACTTCTTTAAGTTTGTACTTAAAGCCTTCCTTTTGTTTTTTGAAATCTTGGGAGTGAGTGTGTAAAGCCTTGGCTATATAGTTCTTTGAACTAATTAGCATTTCTTGAGTACTCATAAGTTGTTTGCTCTATATCACTTGTGCTTTGTTTGAAGCACCTGTGTGCACCTCTAAACATGCAATGTCCCAATGATAGCGTGAACCCGACGTGAAACAATTAGGGGATTTATAAGCTGAATTTGACTTTGCCGTTAAAAATTAGAGCAAGATGGGTGACAAGAGTGGAATCAGAGAAGAAACCATAGGAGGAGGAATACGAGGTGTCTTTGATACACAAACTATTAACGCCCTTTTAGAACTTATGTCCACGACCCAAAACACCACAATAAATAGAGACCATTTGATACAAGCATTAGAAGCAATTATCAAAGACCATGGATTCTTTAATGGTCGATACGTATCAAGATTTTTACATGCTTATGACCTTAAAATGGATTTCTATGGAGTACTAATTACTTTGAAATTATCTAACTTTGTGAGAGTGGTTACACCAAGAATTAAAACTAGAATTATAACACTTCAAGAGCAAGCAAAAACTTGGGTTGAACTTAAGGAGCTCTTGAAGGATTAATATTTTTTAGAGGACTTGACCACACCCACATGTCGGTCATTTAAAGAATGGATAGCTTCTCCTAATAAGGGACTTGTAGCAACATAATTGTTACATCAATTTGAAGAAAGGCTTTTTCAATTGGATAAAGCATCACAAAATGCATTAGCTCTCAACAAAGTTGAGCTTTTTTTTCGGAGTGCTGATCTGACCTTAGCCCTAGACCTAGGAAAATTGCTTGAGGATTTGATTGAACCAATAGATTTGACTACTAAATGGGATAATGTGTGAGAAGTTGTTTTAATGCTTGTGAAATATAAACAATGGAAATCTCACAAGAAACCCCAAGAGGTTCAAAATAACTTAAATCCGATCCTAGAAATAAAAATTGAATCTCATCTTGAGGTCCGACCGGTAGTTGTTCCACCTGCATACATGGGTGAAATCACTCAAGGATCTTCGTTTAAAATTTACCACTTTAGAAAAATCTAATGCGATAAATGAGAAACAAGAACCTAAAATAGATTTCATGAAAAGATGTATTTGGTGTGATAGTTTGGAGCATGCTAGCAACCTTTGTGAATCTTTCCAAGTAGCTAGAGTTAAAAATCTTGTGTAGTGGATTGATGGCAAGATTTTTTCTACTGACACAAGGAAGCCTATAACTACCAATTTCTATAAATGAAGAATGAGAAAATATTTTGAAGCTTCTTCTAGCCAAATGTTTTATGATGTATCTACCTTCTTCTTTAAACTTGCTCAAGGGCAAGATGACTAGCCCAAAAATTTATGGGACAATGTTCTAACTATCATTAAAAAAGGCAAAACTACCTAAAGAATAATTGACTAAGGTTGGGGATACAATTCAATCGCTAACAAATAGGGATTCCCCTATTGATGCATTTACCATGTATGCATATGAGGCTAATGTTGAAGATAGGCAAAAACAAGAAGAGAGGAATTAGTGTTCAAATAAGAGAGTAAGAGGAAAAATTGAAAAAGAGGTAAGAATCGAGGAACCAATTGAAATATAAACTAGTAACGAAGAAAAGAAAGAACCTAAAAATGGTCCTACTTATAAAGTAGTCTTAGATTTGGAGAAAAAAAGAGATTTGAAACAAGTGCTTGATGACAATATACTTAAGAGCATTGTTTCTATTCCATTAGGAGATTTATTGGCAATTGCTAAATGCGAGTTTATTGACAAAATACTTGATAGTCTTAAGAAAAAGAGAAATAATTTGAAGTAATAAATGTGCTAGTTCCAATGGTCCAAAATGTTTAAACAAAAGTAAAGTGTAATGAATTCAGAAGGTTACCTAAATTACTTCTCGATGATGAGAAAGATTGGAATGTACCTCAAAGTATTATGCGAATAACCTTTGGGCAAGACGGACAATAAAAACTATGGTGAAAATTGATGTAAAACCAAGACCTTATGTTGCTCTTATTGACTAGATGAAAAATCAATGTGATTTCTAAAAATTTATATGATTTTATATGATCAAGAGAAGTGGCCTATTGATTAAGAAAATGGATGGAGAACAAAATTTGCAAATAACTTAATGCGAGCTTTACATGGGGCATGTGCTCATGTACCAATTTCTATAAACAATATTTGTGATGAGCATCATTTTTTGTACATGATGGTTGTCCATATTTGGTAATTTTGGGCCAACCATTCATCAATGATGCACAAATCGAGACTAAAGTCCTCGATGATGGAAGTGCAAATGCAAGTATTCATAACAGGATGGACTTAAGTCTATTCAGTTTATGACTATGTGTGTCAATCATCCATGTAATATAATGTTGTTGAGAAGTGAACCTATTGGACAATTTGAGCAAGATTTTATAAAAGTGCCATGATTAAGCGAGACGATTGTGGCATGAGGCTTATTGAGATCTCTCCTCCTCCCATGATGAAAGAAAATTCATGTCTTATCTCTAATTTAGGAGAGTCAAAATTTATAAGATGCAAGGACATGAATTGAAAATTGAGGTAGATTATTGCATGAAAAGAAAAAAAATTATAAGGAAGGATTGATTGAACAAGATGAGAAAATTAGTGGCTTTTTTATTGTTTTTCATGTTTTGACATAGTGGAAAATATTTAAACATTTCTAATAGAGGAGAAATCCTATGATTAGTTTTTAAATGTGTATTCATTTGAGGCTTATGTGACTATATCCCAGTATTTTGAATCCTTGATTGAGAAAATGAAGAAATAGTTTAAGCATCAAGTTGAAACAAAATACAAGACTATTGATAAGAAAGTTAAACCTGTAGCACAACCTTTAATTGAAGAAAGTCAGAATATTATAAATGAAGTGAGGAGCCTAGTCAAAGAGATGGTAAGCATATTGGTCATACCTTTATTGGTGAAACCTTAGCAAAATAAAAAATTGGATATGAAATTTTTTTTATTTCCACAAGAAAAGAAGAAATTTGAATGGATGATTCAAAAACATGGCAAAGCATTTGCATTTGAACCAAGAGAGATAGGTTGTGTAGATCCAAATGTGGTAGCTCTGATGGTAATTTACATAATTCCTCATATTCCATGGAACTTATGAGCTATCCTAGTACCAAATGCTCAACTTCCAGAACTAATTCGTTTATTAAAAGAGAAAATTACCATGACGATTTTGGAGCCTTCTACAACTCCTTATTCAAATCGATGGTTTATTGTGCAAAAGAAGAGCAGAAAATTGAGATTCATTCAAGATCTTTAGCAAGTAAATAAAGTGACAATAAGGAATGTTGGAACTCGACCAAGATTAGATGATTATGCAGAAGCCTTTGTTGGTTATGTGATTTATTCCATGGGAGATCTCTACTCTAGATACGACCAGTTTCAATTGGCACATGACCATGAAGAGTCCATTCGGCTTAGTGTGCATGTGTACACTACTAAAAGGAGCTACCAACTCTATGGCACACATGATGAATGCAATACATAATGTGTTGCATGATTCTATTCCATGATAACTATGTCATTCCTCGATGATGTGCCAATAAAAGGGTCTGATGAGAGTATAAAAGATGATCAACTTGTTGATGAAGGATGTAGAAAATTTGTGAAAGATCACATATTAGATTGTGAGAAGGTTCTAGAAGGATTTGAAGAAGTTCATTTGACCTTTTCTAGTGAAAAATCAATATTTGGTGTTAATGAGGTATTAATAGTTGGTCACATGTGCAATCATTATGGATGCAAACCATATCGTGCAAAGATAGATGCAATTATCAATTACCTGATGTATGTTACAATGTGAGTGAAGTTAGATGGTTCCTTGGAGCATGTGTATTTTATTGTATTTGGATACCACATTTCGCTCATGTGGAAAATGACTTGTATCAACTCTTGAGAAAAGGGTGGAAGTTCTTTTGGTCTGAAGAGCATATTAAAGCTATGAAATCATTGAAAAATCTTTCAATTCAAGAATTGTTCTAAAAAAGACAAATTTTACTAGTGGAAAGACTATAATCTTAACACTTGATACAAGTCTAGTTGGTATGGGATGGGCAATAGGGAAAGATGATGAAAAAGGGAATAGATATGCAATAAGATTTGGAGCAAAAATTTTACATGAGAGACAAAGGAATTACCCCATAAATAAAGAGAGAATTGTGGGGAGTTGTAACGGCTTTGAAGTGTGACAAAGAATAATTCAATGGAGCATATGTAATTTGTTGAGATACCAAACTCAACATGTGATGATCCAAGATCACGCCTATCACTTTTTCATTTCTCTGACATGTATAGTGCCACACTGATATATGTCAAGGATATTTCATTGAGCTTTTCTAGACTTATTTACCAAGAGTAATGGCATATTTGTTTTCTTGCTAGCGCACTCATTTGCAGACATTAGGATTTTCATTATCTATTGTTCTTTATATATTGCACTTGTATTATTATTGCTTTAGGTCATTCTTGTACATTCCTTTTATGTAATAGAGGGAGAAGAAGAAGATCATTCTTATTGTGAGAGAGTTTGTATGAGATCTCTTCCTTATCTCCTTCCTCATGACATGGCATCAGAGCCAAGTTGGTTGTCGAGAACTTGTGGAGAAGGTTGACAATGAAGGGTACACAAGAAGGCATGGAGAAAGCATGATTCACAAACAACCTCAGATTGCTACAAAAATTGGCATGAAGGTAGAAGGCATCTCAACCTTCATTTCGAGCCTACAAGGTGGGGCCCATAGAAAGATCGGGCCAATCTATGAAACTATAACTTGTGTTCTGTTTGATGACACTCAAATATTCCACATCTAGAATTTCAAGTGATTACGTGTATTGTTGATACATGAAAGATGTATTTTTTGGAGATCGAACTGTCACATCATAGTGCGATAGGATTCAAGCAAAAGTGTTGCATGTAGTGTTTTTGTTGTGTTGTGATTTGCTACAAAAATAGAAAACCCAAATGGAATGATTTCGCTTATGAGTGATAAGTTGGACAAGAATAGCTTCCATGCTTGGAGATTTAGAATGAAAAATTTCTTGATGGGAAAAGGCTACTCGAAGTACATTGAAGGAGAGAATGAAAATGCTTCATAGTTAGCAGAGGAATCGAACTGCATATCTGTTAAGAGCATATGAGGAATGGAATCAAGGAGCACAAAAGGTAATGTATTGGCTATTTTTTAGCATACATGATATCATGATTGAACATATACAAGATGCCAAGACTACAAAAGATTCTTGGAATAGTTTGGTCACATTCTATGAGATCAATATAAAGGCACAAAAATTGCAGCTCAAGAACAAGCTACATAAATAGGAGAAAAAGAGCATGTCAATAAGTGACTACACCTTAAAAATGAAAAGCATATGTGAGTCATTTGCATCTATCTGAGTGAATGTGGATGATGACGATAAGGTGGAAGTGTGCCTTCATGGTTTAGGAGCTACATATAAGCAGTTCAAAACTTCTATATAGAACAGAGAAAATATTTTGAATTTTGTTGATATGGTGTCCATGTTGATTATTGAAGAAAAGAATCTTGGTGAGGATTCAAACTCCCAAGGAAAACCAAGTTCTGAGTAGGTATTCTACTCTAGTAGAGGAAGAGGTAAAGGTTTTAGAAGTGGAAGAGGAATTAGTAACCAAGACCAAGGTCAACATTAGAATCATGCAAGAGGTAAAGGACAGTTTTGAGGTAGGGGGAGCCAAAGAGGCCGCAAAAATTTCCCAAGAAATGATTCAGGTAATGAGAGTTAAGGATGCTAGAATTGTGGCAAACCTAGACACTTTGAATGTGATTGCAGGTTGAAGAATCAAAATAACAGAAGGCATCAAAATGACCATGCATCCACAACATTATATGATGAAAGGATGTCTACTGATGTTTTGAAATCAAATGGTAATGTCTTGTATGTTCATTCACGTGCTTCAAATCACATGATTAGTCATGTGTAATGGTTTAGTAGTTTGCAAAAATTGCCAATTCTTGGATATGTTGAAATAGGTGATGACACATCACACACTATCGAGCATACAGGAAACATAGCACTGGCTATGGAGGACAGAAAGGTAAAACATCTTGCTAATGTGCTACATGTTCCAAATATAATAAAGAATCTGGTTTCTGTTGGACATGGTTGACCAAGGATTACAAGTCAAGTTCAATGCTGATGGGTTATATGTAGAGGAGTACAAATAGGATAGAAGATTGATTGCCAAAGGAAACAGTGGGTAGGATGTTCATCTTAAATGTGAAAATTCGTGAGATGAATGCAGCCATGTTTGCAAAAGGTGCAGGAGTTGTTGTTGATATAGAGATATGGCACAAACGAATTGGACATGCAAACTTGAAGAGACTGAATTGATGTAGTCAAAGGAGATTTTCAATGGAAAACCAAATTTTAAAGTTCCAAAAATGCAAAAGGTATGTGAAGCATGCCAATTTGGTAAATAGTCAAGAGCATCATTTCCTTATGACAAGCATGTTAGTGAGAATGTGCTAGAAATAGTACATATAGATGTTTAGGGTCCTCCAAAGACCACATCTATGGGTCGTTGTATGTTTTATGTTACTTTCATTGTTGACCATACACACAAACTATGGGTACAATTCATGAAAGAGAAGCATAAGGTGTTTGGTCACTTCTAGAATTTTAAAGTTGTGGTGGAAAAGAAGATAGGTAATTATATTTAGACATTAAGATCTGATGGAGAAGGTTAACATATGTCAAATGACTTCAAAAACTTTCTAAAAAGTCATGGAATTCGATGTCAGTTTTCATGTAGGTACACACCACAATAGAATGGTGTTGTTGAATGCAAAATAGACATATTGAAAAAATAGCAAGAGCCTTTTTTGGGGTTCTTCAACACATCACTTCTCACTTACGTAGCAAAATACTCTCATAGAAAACCTCACAATACGCAAGAAAATAATGAAACAGATATCACATACTGTTGTTGCATCATAATTCACACACATACTAAAGACATTCAAATAGAATAATGCTTTCATAGTGCTACTCAGAGTAAACAAAATTGACCACCATGATTTACTAAAAAATAACACAAAATATGCATATACAATATTGGAATAGAGCACGATAGTAAAGATGAAAAATTAGTTTCTTGGTTTTTTGTCTAGCCCCTTCTCCTTCATCTAAAATACTAAGTCACAATCAAGAAACAGAGCATTCTCCTCGTGTAACTACAACCACTCTTTTTTCATATGACAAAGTCATTAAAACTATATTATAGATAACTATCAAAAATCAAACTTAGTAAAGATCCAATTCAGCAAAAATCTGACTGAGCTCATTCCAATCTAGGAAACAATAAATATCCGACTGAACTACTTTGGTAAAAACTTCTACTGATAACACCTGGCACTACGCGATGGACAATTTGAAAAAAAAAATCTGACTTGAATCTACAAACCCTTGATCAATGACAACTACACTAAGTTCCTTATTTTGATGCTCTTCTTTTTCCATTTCTAAGAGTGTTGCATCTTCTTCCACTTCCTCAACTTCCACTTTATTACTAATTTGTTCTATATTTGCTCTTTGGACTACTTCCTCCTCAACCAAATTTTTTTGATTCGTATCTTGCACATCATTTTTTAGAATGTGCTGTACCCATTTTCCCTTTTAACTTTACTACTTTCTGCAATCATTCGTCCATTTCAATCCGATTCTGATCAATAACTTCTAATAACTAGCTTTCATAAGAAGAAACAAAACCATCCTTTATAACTTCATAAGGGTATCTGATTAAGGTTTCCATTCTTTCTTTGATTCTCCACAATTCTTGCAATTGTTTTTGTATTTGTTGCTTCATTGGAACCATATCCATCTTAGACATAAGTACTACATCCATCTCTATTTCTTCATTCTACAACATTTGCTTTTCTAACACTTGCAATGGCTTAATTTGTAAATTTAACACCTCCTTCTCAAGTTGTAACAGTACATTTACTTTTGCTAGACCTTGCATTTCCTTATTCACTACCTCCTGCATTTTTGTTGTACATTCTTAAAATTCCTACAAGGCTTTTTTAGCCTTTAGTACTTCCACTGCTTGCTATCTCTTCAACTCCCACATACTCTATTCATACTATTCCGATTTTAATTGCAACTCCCTTTGCAACTCATGAACCTGTGTTTGCTGCTTCAGGTACCTATCTAAAATTAATATCTCATTCAATAACTTTTGTTCTTTTATTAATTCTTGTTGCCGCCCCATAAACTACTACACTTGTTGCAACGTTTTATGTGCATCCTGAACATCCTTGATAACTTCAGAGGATGTTTGCCCCAATTCTTCAAAAGATAACCAACCTACTATCCATATTAATGTTGAATCTAATCTTCCCTTCTTGGATAGCCTAAAACTTTTCCCCATCACCTTAGGCAATTCTAACTCCTCCATCATCTGAATAGGATCTTCATGTAAACCCCCTATCTTTAGAGGATTTGTGCTATTTTACTACTAATTGTACCTCCTCAACTTCATAACCAGCATTCATCAGCATTTTATATGTATCCTCTTGTTGTTCATCTAAAATAGCACGTTCTTCATCCTTCTACTTGGACACAGGTAACATGGGATGCTGCAACACTGAATTCGGCCACAAAATTTCACCTTTCTCTACCTTTTGTACAAATTGAAATAATGTTATCAGGTACACAGATAATCAACTATTCAACTTCATTTTCCTCCTATCAAAGAGGAAAATTTCATCATACATCCAATTACAACTAATGTGCCCAACTAATCTTCTCCCCCTTTTATGCTCAACAAAGCGGTGCATAATTCTCCTTTGACATGTAATCATGTTTTATAATAAAACACAGCCTCTCCAAGTACCATTTCAATTGTTGTCTTCTGGCATACAAGACATTCTTAAGCATGTAATATTGTTGACCTCCCTCTCTAGGCCCAAATTCTTTGCATAGGGCATTGTCTGGAAACTTGCGTATTGTGGGATCCTTTAACATAGGCAATTGAAACACTTTTGAAATTAACTCAAGAGATAATTTTACTTATGATGATATTTATCCTTTGGTTTTTTTCACAATATCAAGTTGACTCTTTGCATAATAATTCGATTTCTAGCTATCCCATAGTACTGTTGCAAAAGAGCACAATGATACCTTCTATAACCATGCAACATTGACTGGAGCACTCATATCAATCACCGATTTAAAATATGCATATGGATCCATCACCAACTGAGCCAACTTACTAGCCGATGATGGTGTCTGCACTCCTTCCTCATCTTCTTGCACAAGGCTATCATTTTATTCTGTTGTCGTGTCATCCTTTTGCTCCACGCTTTCTCTCTTTCTCAGTTTGCCTTTCATTTTGATAACAGAGGTAGGCTGAAAGACTGATGCTAAACTTGTTGTTTTGCTTTTAGGCATAGCAAGCCACACTTGAACTATACAAGTCAAACAAAATGGACTTGCACAACCAAGCTTGTTTGTACAAAAAGACTACCGACATACTTACTTGACTCAGCCATGATTTAAACAATTTCAAATGAGATCCGCATAATAATTGCATTTTCCCCCACACTTTAAGGTCATGATTTAAAATATTTCATTCACTTTTCAAACTGACCAAAGTCTAATCCCATAAGTTTCGATTGAGCAAAATCCAACTGACCAATATCTGATCAATTCCCCTAAAGTAATCAAAAATCTGATTGTATCAAGTCGGATTGGAGAAACCATAAACCTCTTACCTACACATGAAATCCACTAAAATATTGACAAACCACTTTGTGTAACTTTCAACCAATAACCATCAAGAAAACATATAAATAAGCAATCCTTATTGCTTTAGGAAACATTAATAACATTGCTTGGACTACCTAAATCACACATTATTTGTACCAAATTGGCTATTAACCAATCCATATGTGGAGGTTTACCCTAAAATTGTTTTAGGCAAAATCCATTTATAGGTTTTTCCATTTTTGTAACAAAAACATCTGCTACCAAAAAAAGTTCCTTATCCCAAATCCTGCACAATCTGATATGGACCCCTTATATCTCAAAGTGAGCTTTTTTGGATGTGGTCCTAATTTAGAATTATACACCATAAGCAAATATCCAACCTGAAATACTTTAAATTTTACATTCATGTTCACCCAAGCTTGTCTGCTTCTTTTTATAATTTCAAAACTATGAGCACTTACTAAACAATATTCCTCCAATTGTAGAAGATATTTACTTCTATGCTTAACAAATAATTCCGGCGACATCTTTTTTACTATTACACGTTAACTTGGAACCAAAACTTCTAAATCATACACGAATCTAAATGGCATTGTTCCAGTTGTTACTTTAAAAGATGTTTTGATAATTTTGAATCTAACAATAAATCCCAATTCTTCTAATTATCATTAACTAATTTTTTAAGAATCCGTAATAAGGTCTTATTAGTGCTCTCCCCCTCACCATCCACCTGTGGATGGTAAGCTATATATTTTTTTGTGCATGGTGAGATGTGTCCTTTGTCAATTCCAAAATTATTTCATTAAGAAAATGAGCTCCTCTATCACTCACCAACTCCACTTGACATCCAAATCTAATCATAATGTTATGGTAGAGAAACTTAGCTACAGTAGTTGCCTTATTATCTTTAAGTGTGACTGCCTTAACCCACTTTCTATGATAAATTGTTTCCACTACAATATTCCAAGTGCCCTGCTAAGTAATTGGCATAATTGGGCCAATAGAATCCATCCCCCATTTCTAAAATGGGTCTAATGGTAAAACTTGGTGATCAATCATTCTATCTGCATTGACCTATTTTTTGGCAAATGACACACCTTTTCGCAAACTCATGAGCATCCTTTATCACTATAGGCCACCATAACGTAGCTTGCAAAATCTTTTTACCTTTAATGTCTCCTGATAAATGTCCTCCTATTGCTCCTGAATGAGCTTCTTGTAACACAACTACTTGCTCAAAATCCGACACACATCTTCTTATTACCTGATCAACCCCCTTCTTATATAATGCACATACTATCACCAAATATGGCATGCTTTTTAAAGAAAATTTCTTCCTCTGATGTGGTGTAATTTTTTTAGGCAACACTCCTTCCGTCAAAAATACCAACAACTGATCATATCAAGAATTTGAGTCAGCAATCTGAACATTAAACAATTCTGCATCTGGTAACTCATCATTCACTCCAATTGGTGCTTCACTTGATACTAATCTACTGAAATAATAAGCCATAGCATGCTCTTTTCTTGGAGTATGGACAATTATAAAATAAAACTCCTGAAGTAAAAGCATCCATCTTGGCAATCTCCCTATTAAAAGAGGCTTCTTGAAAAGATATACCAGAGCTTGATGATCCACATGAAAAATGACTTTATTTCCCAACAAATAATGCTTGAATTTATTCAAAGCATATACCATTTCCAACACCTCTCACTCAGCTACCATGTAATTTTGTTCTATTGAACACAAAACTCTACTAGCATAATAAACTATTCTATACCATTCCTTCTCTTTTTGTTGCATCAACACTTCTCCAACTGCTACATCCGATGCATTTATAAATATATGAAAAGGTAAAGACCAATCAAGAGGCTGCAAAATCGGTGCTACTGAAACCATCTTGTTTAGTAACTGAAAAGCTTTCTCTTGACCATCAACCCATACAAAAGGAACATCTTTCTTAGTTAAATGTGTCAAGGGTAATGAGATATTGGCGAAGTATCGCAAACATCTAGCATGCCATTTAATTTGGCCTACAAACCTCATTACCTCCTTTACATTAGTCTGGGCTTTTGCTGTCCTGATAGCCTCAATTTTCTTGATCTCAATAACCGTAATCATAACTGCATTCAATTTTCTATAATCCACACAAATATTCAGCTTCCAATTCCTTTTTTAACTAAAAATAATGGGAGACAACCATGTTACTTGATTTACTGGTTTTATGAACCCAACTGCCAAGAGTTTGTTAGTTTCTTCTTTGACCTGTTTTGCAAAATTTGGATTCATCCTATATCTTTGTTGCACTATCAAATCAACATCTTTCTTCAAATTAATCCAATGTTGATATAAATCTAGGTCTACCCCTTTCAGTTGAGAATAATCCCATGCAAATACATTAATATACTCCTTCAATAGGCAAATTAGATCTTGTAAAAAATGACCATCTAATTCTTTGCTTACCCGCACCATTTTGGGTTCAGCATCAGCACCTAAATTAACTTCTTGAAGTTCATCTTCCTCTTCCCAGCACAAAGCCTCTACTTCTACATCCGTTGATTGATGCCTAGAGTATTCTCCTCCTTTGACACTTGTCAATGTAAAAGATGGTTGTTCTTCACCTTCTCAACTCGAACCAATATTTTGGAATCCTTTTTTATGTGACAAGTATCTTCAACCCAACATGTCAACATTCAAAATTTGCATCGATCACTAGTTCCGCCTAGATGCCTTGTTAGACATGGTTGATTTGATGTGTTCCATGCATTTCCAAATAATGAATGACCTTTGATATCTACAATATTCTGCATGGCATAGTCATGCTCATGTTCATTGATTGTCTATTGAAAACATAGATCTACAATAGGATTTGGTGGATGTATGTGTGCATTTCCAAGATCAAGTACACGACACTGCAAGACTGTAAAGTGCACATGAAGACATGAAGACTGAAATCTTGTGTCCTGATCATGAACATTGTAACATGCAATATCGAATTGCAAAATTGAATCATCATTACTCGGCATTAAAGAATACCTACAATTCCATGTGTGATGAATTCCATGCTTTACATCAACAAAATGCAAACCTACAAGAGAAATTTGAAACAACCCATGATTCAAACCTTGCAAGATCAATTTTCACAAATACAAGCCTAGAATGCAGAGTTGCAAGAAGCTCATGCCAAACCTACAACACAATTAAAGAATCAGGGTTTCTCTAGTGTAGTTTCCAAAATTGAAGAGTTATAGATTGAATTCCAAACAATAAGTAAAAATTTGAAAAGGGTAATAAGCATGATTTCTACATGGAGGCCATGGGCAATTTTCTTGCTTTTGCACAAGCAAACACAACAATTTATGATGCCAATGATGTTGCTTATTTTGATCCATCTAGAATTCTCTTAGATTACCCCATGTTTTGGTAGTAATGAAGATGATGCAATAAAAAAAATTTAGAACTCTAAGGAGCACCTAGATGTAAAACAGACTTACTGCCCAAGTATCAAGATAGTGAGGATGAAGCAAACAAAGATGATATATAGAGTTTTACCTTTTGGGTTCAATTCCTCCATACATGCCATGTGTTAGCTAGAGTGTCTATTTTTGTAAAAATATTTATTAAATTGTAAGTACATATGGAGTCAGAAAGACGTAAGTACTGAAAGAGTACATTGAAAAGATGTAACTTTTCTTTTTTAATGAGAAGAAGAAAAGGAGAGTGCAACACATAATGGTGTTGTGGAATTAGTTGTCTATATGTCTCATTTGTATAAATTATTGGAGTGTTGAGTATCATATGTCTTGGTGTATATTATGTAGAGTACGATGTAAGTGTCTTAATTTAGTATGTAGAAATTGTGACGTAGTTTGAAGATTATGTATCGTATTCAGTCTGAATGATCTATTCCAATGAATGAAGTGTCTACAATGTAAAAGAGTGATAATAGTATTGTGGATTTAATAGTGAAGTAAGATAATTGTTAATCATAGTTTACAAGTTAAGTGTGTGGACAGACGTAGCATGATAGAAAAAAATTATTGAGGGGGCAATTACAAGATAGAGAAATATATTTTTTTATCCTTCCAACAAAGAACCCAAAGTATTTGTTAACTAGAGCCTTTGTTGGAGTCTAATATGTACTAGAAGTTTGCTACAAATGGTAGAATTGGATTTTGTGGTAAAATCTAAGTATGGAGATCACTATGTAGAAGACCCAAGTGTTAACATTGATCTAGGTGCTACAAGGGCATATTGATGATAAGGTTTCCTAATACAAAGATATGAAGCATTCACGTGAGGTGATGATGCATCTATCGTAATTGAAGTGCAAGAGTAATGGGCATGCATTTATGAAACAATTTGTCTTGTTGATGCAGGTGGATATATCCAGCATATCCAAAAGTGTTAGACCACAGCGTATTCTACCAGAAAAGAGAGGATTTCAGCACCGTTTACAGCCTATCTATCACATGTATAGATCTAGGCATTATATCTAGAAAAATTGGTTAGTGATGCAGATTGGTTGTCTGTCTTCAAGGTAACTCGACTCAAGGGGAAGATGAAAGTTAGATATGTAAGACAAGAGTTCTATGACACACTGATGATGTTACATCAGAAAGTCTATCGGGAGGTACCAAAAAACTACAAATTGTCTGTACAATTTGCTAGAGCCTTTGCATTTGAAAATTGTACCACTACTCAAACATGAAAAAATCTAGCTATGTACCAAGTGGCATGGGTTGTAGCTGCACAAGCTTCTATTGAAAGATGCAGGAAGATGGGTACATTGCAGTCGAAGATGCAAAGGTTTTACAATTGTTTGAACGATGATGCTTCACCACTTTTAGAGCCTTTGGATGCAAACTTGCAGGAACAGAAAGAAGATGTTGAGTTATATGCTCAACAATGTACGGTAGTTGTTTCCATAAGGCAAGTGGAGGGTACTAAGGTTATATGTACTTTAGAATTTGTTAATTGATAGTGAACAGAATAAGTTGGATAGGGTCAAGCTTGATTTGGATCAAGCCAAGCTATCAAAGGCTGCTGAGTCTAAGGTGACTACAACAGTCATTGAGATGAGAAAAAAGTTACACGTATCCATAGATGAATTGAAATATGATGTGGGAATGTTTGTTGAGAGGAAGATTCAGTTGGAGATGCAAATCAGATATATACTGTTAATCTAGAGCTGTTAGGGGTTGATCCAAATGAGAATGACAAGGTGCATGAACTGGAGGTAATATTTAGCTTTATTGAAAATGGTTGGAACAGTTTTCTAAGGTTCAATACATATCATTTGGATTGTTAAATACACAGGCTGAATATAAGTTGCATGAGAATTTGCTAAAGAGTGCAAATCGACATCTATCCTTTGCTAAGAACATGTTAAGCATGATGGATTCAAATGAATTGTCACCATTATTGCCATTACCTCCCCCATCAGCCCTCTTACTCATTGTTTCATCCATGTGCATAGCATGTGGTTTGAATATTGAGGAGAGGGTGAGTTTTATAGTGCACCTTATGCCATGCAACCATGCATATCACTATATTTGTTTTGTAGCACATTGTCATGTTTCAGTCAACTGTTTAGGACCTGAATGTGGTGTTGAAATACCAAAACATGTGCGGCAAACAATCTCTGGATTCTTTGATGGTGGATTCAACTTCCACAGAGGTAAGCTTGTCGTGTTGATTAATATTAATAATATTATTTTTTATTCATGGTTATGGCTTCTTGGTTAGTTATTTGTAACTAGATATTACTAATTAGGTTGCTACTTGTTACCTATTACTAAGTAGCTAGTTCTTAGTTACTTGTTACTAAGTATCTATTACTAATTAGATTATTACTAGTTACTGAGTTGCAGATTCTCGATAACTTGTTAGTATCTATTACGAATTAGCTTGTTACTAGTTAGCTATTACTAGGATACTAAGTTATTACTAATTATCTTGTTAAAAATTAGCTATTATTAAGTAGTTGGTTCTTAGTTAGCTGTTAGTAAGTAGATATTACTATTTAGCTTGTTACCAGTTAGTTATTACTAAGTAGCTAGTCCTTGGTTAGCTGGTTGTAATTAGCTATTACTAATTAGCTTATTACTAGTTAGCTATTACAAAGTAGCTAGTTCTTAGTTAGTTGTTAGTAATCAGCTATTACTACTAAGCTAGTAACTAATTAGCTAGTTACTAATTAGCTATTACTAATAAGCTAGTTACTAATTAGCTATTACTAAGTATATGGTTATGGCTAGTTGTTTGTAACTAATTAGCATTTACTAGTTAGTTATTACTTAGTTGCTAACTCTAGGTTACTTGCTATTAATTAGCTATTAATAATTAAATTGTTACCAATTAGCTATGACTGAGTAGCTGGTCATTAGTTAGCTATTAGAAGTGGTTATTAATATATTAGTTTGTTACCAATTAGTTATTAATAATTAGCTATTACTAAGTATCCATTACTAAGTAACTATTACTAAGTAGCTATTACTAAGTAGCTATTACTAAGTAGTTATTACTAAGTAGCTAATTCATCATAACTATTACTAATTAGCTATTACTAAGTAGCTATTACTAAGTAGCTATTACTAAGTAGCTATTACTAAGTAGATGGTTCTTAGTTAGTTTATTAGTAAGTTATTATTAATTAGCTTGTTACTAATCACCTATTCCTAATCAACTATTACGAATTAGCTATTACGAATTAATATTTAGTTTGCTAGTAATCAGCTATTACTAAGTAGCTACTACTAATTAGCTATTATGAATTAGCTATTACTAATTAGCTATTACTAATTAGCTATTATTGATTAGCTATTATAGATTAGCTTGTTACTAATTAGCTATTATTGATTAGCTATTAGTATTGGTGCAGATTTTATTGCGGAATTCTCTTACACCACAGCAACTAAGCTAGAGTGATATTAGAACACCTCTATAATCATCAGTAGCTTAGTAACCTTCTGTAACTGAAATTTATAAAAACTGTGTTTTTATCTCATCGAAGTTTCACCGAAACTTCACCAGACTGTCACCGTAATCTTATTGTAATATCACTGGAATGTTACGGGAATCAACTGCAATTTTGTTTGTAGTTACTTCAAATGATTGTTAATGAAGTAAGGAAGTGATACATGAAGTTCCTTCACTTAATGAACTCTATCTGAAGTTTAAGAAAAAACTTCACCAATTCTGAATGCCTTTTTCCGGTCAGACTTTGTACTCTGTACAAATCCCGTTTCATAGAAGTCTTTTGATCAACTTATAGTTGAGACTACTGGCTTCAAGATGAGCTATCTCTCATGAAAAACTTTACACTATGTTACGAGATCTAACTTGTTGTTTTACCGGAAAACGTTTACTGAGAAAACTGTAACAGTTAACTAACTTTCACCGTAACATGAAATCTCTCATATTTCTTCACATACGAAGAATGTGCTCAAATTTCCACATGAACATGTGTTTTTATTAGAGAAGATATGTACAAAGTATCTTGGCCTCACTTTGCTCATAGCTATGGAAAACTCTCCTACTCTGAGTAGTTATTCCTTACCATCTCTCTCATATGAACACCCAACATTTTAGGTTCTGTTATTCATCTCTACATACGCAATCACTGGTGTCTTCTATATCTCTAAATCTCATCTCACATATCTCACACTTGAGCTCTACTATTGGTTTCTATGCACTCTCTTATATATACAATTTTTGATTCGGTTTCAACAAAACTAATTCTGGAAATTTCTACGCTGTATATTACAGGCGTGAATTTGTCCCTTAACTAAGGCTTGTTTTTTTCTAAATACTTTGTTTCTGCTTCTCTTCGTCTTTATGTCATTATGCATAATTAGTGAGTGAATCTCCAACAGCTCCCCCTCAATCACTAATTTGCATCTCCGGTCTTCACATATCCTTCTTTTATTTTATCCCTGCCATTTCTTTGAATCTGCTTGTCTTTATTCCATCCAAGCTCTTTATCAGAATATCTACTAGCTGATCTTTTGTAGGAGTGAACACTATTTCAATCTCCTTTTCCATTACCTTTTCCCTCAGGAAATGATATTGAATCTCTATGTGTTTTGTTCTTGCGTGAAATACTGGATTTGCTGCAAGATACAACGAGCTCATATTATCTCCATGTATGATAGGTATACCTTGATCAATACCCATGCTTTTGAACAAGGTCTGCATCCATATCTCTTCTTTAGCTGCTTCCACAAGTCCTTTATATTCTGCTTCTATTGACGATAAAGCCACTGTGTGTTGCTTCTTTGAACACCAGCTTACTAGCTTATCTCCTAGGTATATCATATACCCATGTGTTGACCTTCTGTCATCTTGACTTTCAGCCTAGTCTGAGTCACTGTATGCTCTCATCTTTATATCTCACGTAAAAGGATAATATAATCCTTCTTTTATAGTTCTTTTGATATATCTAAGAACTCTTTGTCCTACAACCCAATGTTGATCCTTCGGACAATGCATGAACTGTGAGAGAACTCCCACTGCATAACTGAGATCAGGTCTTGTTAGTGTAGCATAAATTAAGCTTCCCACTAATGACTGATACTTCCTCATATCTTTAAACTTTGCACCATCATATTTGTTGAGTTTATGATTTACTTCAGGCAGTGTTGAAGCTTCTCTGCAATTCTCCATGTTAAACTTCTTCAGTAAGTTTAGGAGATACCTTTCTTGCAAAACATATATACCATGATCTGTATATGTAACTTCCATTCCAAGAAAATATGATAATTTTCCTAGATCACTGATCTTGAACTCTTTTTCAAGCAATCTCTTTACCTCCTTGATTCCTTCATCTAAGGTTCCTGTGACTATTATATCATCTACATAAATACATATGTAGATCATACCTTCATCTATTCTCTTAATGAGTAGACTTGCATCTGCCTTCGAACTTTGATATCCAAGGTCATTGAGATACTTCACAAGTCTATAATTCCAAGCCCTTGGAGCTTGCTTCAATCCATAGAGGGCTCTTCTTAATCTGCAAACATAATTTGGGTAACTCGAATTTACAAACCCTTCAAGTTGTTCCATGTATACTTCATCTGATATATATCCATTCAGAAAAGCATTCTTTATATCCAGCTGACTTAGCTTCCATCCTTTTGATGCTGCAATAGCAATCAATGTCCTTATGGTTGACATCTTTGCCACCGGACTAAATGTCTCATCGTAATCTATGCCATGTGGCTGAGCATAGCCTTTGACAACCAGTCTAGCTTTGTATCTGGCTATCCTTCCATCTGCAAGTTTCTTAACTTTGTAAACCCATTTATTTCCAATCTCTTTCTTACCATTTGGTTTTGGAACAAGTTCCCAAGTCTTGTTCTCCTCCAGCGCATTATACTCTTCCTTCATTGCTTGTTCCCATTTTTCTTACCTTTTGCTTCACCGTAATTCTGAGGTTCTTCATCTTCCTTTACTAAGTAAGCATAGTTTTTCTAAGTCAAATAAGAATTGTCATAGGAATACCTTGTTGGTTGTTTCCTTACTCTGTTTGACCTTCTTAGCTCATATTCTTCATGTGTATGTGAATACACATCTTCATCTTCGTTTCTCATACCTGATCCAATCCTGGACGTACATGCCTGCATATGATTTTCATCTCCATTCACCTGCATATGTGATTTACCTTTTTCATTTTTTCTTATCTCTTCTTCAAGTGTTTCAACACTATGCTCTTTATCTGTATACTAGCTCTTTCCTTCATCAAATGTTACATCTCTAGAAACAGTAAACTGTTTGGTTAGAGGACTCCATAACATGTAATCTGCTTTTCATCATATCTGATGAACAAATATTTTTCAGCTTTTGGTTCAAGCTTATGTCTCAGTTGTGATGGTACATAAGCATACACAACTGATCTAAACACTTTACAATGATCAAGTGTTGGTTTCTTACCCCACCAAGCTTCATAAGGGGTCATACCATTCAAAGCTATACATGGTAATCTATTTACCAGGTATGTAGATGTATTTATAGCCTCAGCCCAAAGATAATCTAGACAATTCTTCTCCTTTAGCATTGCTCTTGCAAACTCAACTAAAGTTCGGTTTCTTCTTTCTGCTACTCCATTTTGTTGCGGTGTATACCTGCAAGTTATTTCTCTTTTGATACCTACATTCCACAGATAATCATTGAACTCTCGAGAAAAATATTCTCCTCCTCCATCAGACCTTAGTCTTTTGAGTTTCTGTCCTGTAAGTCTTTCAGCATATGCATGAAAATGCCTGATCTTGTTGCATCATCAATAAACAGGACATAATACATTGATCTGCTGATAGATCCTTCTTTTGTCGGTCCCCATACATCTGTATGTATGAGTTCTAGCACACCATCATGTTTGTAACCATTTTTCTAAAATGGTAATCTGTGGGCTTTTCCCATCTGACAGGCTTCGCACTTGTGAATCATATGTTGGTTCTTCATATTTGGTAATCCTCTCACGAATTGTTTCTCCACCATAGTTTTGATTCCTGTTTCATTAAAATGTCCTAAACTCTTATGCCAGAGGTCCAATTTTGTAAACACCTCATAACCATGTGTGATCAAGGCTTGACCAACATTCCCTTGTACTTTAAGAGTAAAAAGTCTACCTTCCTTTTTACCATGGATAATTTGTTTGTATCCTCTTTCTGGATCTTCAACAAATACTCCTTCATTTGTAAACCTTCTTCTACTATCTGACCCACACTGATCAGATTCTTTGGGATTGTTGGAACATAAAAACATTTGTTAGTAGGTAAGCTCCATTCTTACACTTCACTTTCTCAATTGACCTTACATTATGTTTTGTGTTATCACCTGTTTGTACTGTATGATTTGAAATACCTCCTTCAAGTTCTGATAACAATTCTATATTTCTTGACAAATATTTGAACAACCAGAGTCAATATAGAATACCTTGAGGTCTTCATTCTCTGACACACTTATCGAGTTCATCATCAACGTTGTGTGATCATCATTCTGCGTATCATTTGCATAGTTGTAGTAGGTAGTGTTGTGAGACTGGTTCCGTCCCCAACTTCTTGCTCCACCTCTACGATATCCACCTCTTTGGCTTTGTCTTCCTCTTTGGCTTTGTCTTCCTCTTTGATATCTTCTGCTTCTGCCTCTGCTATTGTTGTTCTGATTTTGACTTGATCCTTGAGAATTATGCCAGCAATCATGAGCCAGATGATTGCTTAATCCACAGATCCAACAAGTCTTCTTGTTGTTAGTCTGATTACCTCTTCCTTTACCTCTTTTTTTGACGTTACCTCTTCCTCTTGCATAATTTGCCTGAGTAGTCACTTCTTCTTCATCTTTTTCTTTACCTTTATCACCTTTCTTCTTATTCTTTACATACATAGCCGAACTATGTCCTTTATCTCCATTTGTCTTCAAATCTTGCTCAAACATTAGCATTGGTCCAAGCAACTAATTTAAATTTGGTACAAAATGATTTAAAGAAAGTTCAGTTGAGAGTACGAAAGGTTTCCACCTTTCATCTCCTCTCAAACCTGCAAGCAATTGTGCTATCAACCTGTGATCTTCGATATCTTCATTAATCGATCCAAGACTGTCTGCCAAGTCCTTCATCTTAGTGACATAATCACTAATGCTTTGACTTTGCTTTTTCTCGTTGTAAACTCTGACCATAAGCTAGCCTTTCTAGCTTTCGTCGTATTTTGGAAATGATCTTCCAATGCTCTCCATACATCTTCTGCTTTCTCCAGACCTCTAATGTGTGGTAGTAGATGATCTGTAACAGTATTATAGATATACGCTCTTGCCGTTGCATCTTTCTTCTGCCACAGCTTCAAGGCTTCTAACTCTTCTTTCTTCAGTTGACTATCATCTTCAAAAGTCGGCTTCTTTTCTTCTCCTGTTACATATATCATTAAGCCCTTACTCATAAGTAAAGCTTCCATGCGCATTACCCATGCGGGATAATTATCTCTGTCCAATTTTTCAATTGAGACATGATCTACCATGATCTTCTTGTTTCTGTTACTTTTGGTGAGTGTAATGTTAAAAGGTTTTACCTTTTACAAACCTTTACACCTGAAAATTACTTCGGAACGTTTCTTGACACTATTTGTTGTTGATCACCTCAGCTTTCACCTTCCTTTATGAGAATGCTTCAAATTCTCTTTCCGTTTCTTCTTCTGAGAAACCTTTTCTGCTCTAATACCACTGTTGGTGTAGCTTTTATTGTAGAATTTCCTTACACCACAGAAACTAAGCTAGAGTGATATTAGAACACCTCTATAATCATCAGTAGCTTAGTAATCTTCTGTAACTGCAATTTATAAAAACTGTGTTTTTATCTCACCAAAATTTCACTGGAACTTCACCAGACTGTCATTGTAATCTTACTGTAATATCACCGAAATGTTACCGAAATCAATTGCAATTCTATTTGTAGTTACTTCAAATGATTGTTAATGAAGTAAGGAAGTGATTCATGAACTTCCTTCACTTAATGAACTCTATCTGAAGTTTAAGAAAAAAATTCACCAGTTCTGAATGCCTTTTTCCGGTCAGACTTTGTACTCTGTACAAATCCCGTTTCATAGAAGTCTTTTGATCAACTTATAGTTGAGACTACTAGCTTCAAGATGAGCTATCTCTCATGAAAAACTTTACATTATGTTACGAGATCTAACTTGTTGTTTTACCGGAAAACGTTTACTAAGAAAACTGTAACAGTTAACTAACTTTCACCGTAACATGAAATCTCTCATATTTCTTCACATACGAAGAATGCGCTCAAATTTCCACATGAACATGTGTTTTTATTAGAGAAGATGTGTACAAAATAGCTTGGCCTCACTTTGCTCATAGCTATGGAAAACTCTCCTACTCTGAGTAGTTATTCCTTACCATCTCTCTCAGATGAGCACCCGACATTTCAGGTTCTGTTATTCATCTCTACATACACAATCTCTGGCGTCTTCTATATCTCTATATCTCATGTCACATACCTCACACTTGAGCTCTACTATTCGATTCTATGCACTCTCTTATATATACAATTTTTTATCCGGTTTCAACAAAACTAATTCTGGAAATTTCTACGCTGTATATTACAGGCATGAATTTGTCCCTTCACTAAGGCTTTTTTTTTTTTTAATACTTTGTTTCCGCTTCTCTTCATCTTTATGTCATTATGCATAATTAGTGAGTGAATCTCCAACAATTATTGATTAGCTATTATTGATTAACTATTACTGATTAGCTATTATTGATTAGCTATTATTCATTAGCTATTATGAATTAGCTATTATGAATTAGCTATTATCAATTAGCTATTACAAATTAGCTATTATGAATTAGTTTATTAGGAATCAGCTATTATGAATTATCTATTACTCATTAGCTATTACTAACTAGCTATTACTAACTAACTATTACTAATTAGGTATTATTAATTTGCTATTACGAATTAGCCATTACTAATTATCTTGTTACTAAGTAGCTATTACGAAGTAACTAGTTCTTGGTTAGTTGTTCATAATTAGCTATTACTAATTAGCTTGTTACTAATTAGCTATTACTAAGTAGTTGATTGTTCGATGGTTGTTAGTAGTTAGCTATTACTGATTAGCTTGTTACTAATTCCTGATTATTAATTATCTATTAGTGATTAGCTATTACTTATTAGCTATTATTGATTAGATATGATTGATTAGCTATTACGAATTAGCTATTATGAATTAGCTATAATGAATTAGCTATTATTAATTAGCCATTACTGATTATCTATTATGAATTAGCTATTACAAATTAGCTATTATGAATCAGCTATTATGAATTACCTATTGTGAATTAGCTATTACAAATTAGCTATTATGAATTAGCTATAACAAACTAGCTATTAGTAAGTAGCTATTACCAATTAACTATTACTAATTAGCTATTATTGATCAGCTATTAATAAGTAACTATTATTAATTAGCTATTACTAACTAGCTATTAATGATTAGCTATTATGAATTAGCTATTATGAATTATCCATTACTAATTAGCCATGGTGAATTAGCTATTACCAATTAGCTATTACTAATTAGCTATTACTAATTAGCTATTACTAATTAGCTATTACTAATTAGCTATTACTAATTATCTATTACTAATTAGCTATTACTAATTTGCTATTATTAATTCACTATTAGGAATTAGCCATTACTAATTAGCTTGATAGTAAGTAGCTATTTTGAAGTAACTAGTTCTTGGTTATTTGTTTGTAATTTTCTATTATTAATCAGCTTGTCACTCATTAGCTATTACTAAGTAGTCGATTGTTCGATAGTTGTTAGTAGTTAGCTATTACTAATTAGCTTGTTACTAATTCACTATCGTAGAGATTCTCATCTCTACTTTTGCCCTTACATGCTGCAAACCGACACACTTTCTTGATCATCCATTGTTGATGCGGCTATTGGAGTGAAGTGTAGAGCAGGCATGAACATGAAAGGAGATTTTTTGCAATCTATCATTCATAAGAGATCATTCGTAGTGATGATGAAGAAGCTCCTGAAGGGATCTCATGAAGAAGTGAATCTCTATTGAAGCACCATATCTACAAAGGCAACAATTATTTAGCAGTAACAAACTTGTGAAGTTTGGTTCATCGGGATGCTGTGTATGTTTCAAAAAGAATCCACTCGGCATTATTGTTGTACTCAATAAAAAGTGCATGTTTCCAAATGCAAACCATGAAACCTTTGAAGAACTCTTTTCATGAAATAATAAGGCTTATGTTGTTGTGGCGCATAAAGCCTTGCTTAGGACTTCTCTGAACAGAATGGATTGTTTCCAGATCTACGATCTATTATGATCAAAGGCACTAGAAAAACATTTCTTATTTTAGTTTGTACATAATACTATATTATTAAAAATCATTTGGATTCGGCCGCTTATGTAATACATAAGCTTCATGCACGTCTAAATAATTCTTTAATGTTCTACTCTTGATATTCTATGAGCTACGTGACGCCATTCATCTGATATTCTACGAGTGTTGATCTTACGGAAACACTAAGAAGAAGAAGGACTTAACATGTGCAGAAGTTCTTAAGGAACAAAACAAAGACGTCATTCGCTGCGGTAGCTTCTTCTATAAATTAAATTGAAGCTTTCTGCTGTTGTACCTTCTTCATAAATTAAATTATGATGACATAATAGAGATGTACAATCTTATGGTGTGCTACTCCGTTCATCGCCTAACTGTTTTGAGCAATTTAAGTTCAATGAATCCATATTAAAAATTTTCTGATACACTAATGCTACGTTAAATTTTAATGAAAATGATTACAATATCTGCACGTGAGTTTTGCAAGGTGGTATTGATGCCGTAAATCTCTGCTAACTACTTTAGGCATGCGCCCTCATCTGCTGATGCATTGAAGCACAAATAATTGTAATGTTTTTTAAATTCTTCATGAGAAAATAGCGATTGTGCAAAGATTTCGAATCGTGAAAATAATGGGCACAGAAGAAAATATTTTCCTGATGATTTTTTTTTATAATATTATAAAGAAAATATTCTTTATAATATTAAAATTCTCGGAATCTCCTCTGATAGCGCCCACGCTCATATATAAATTTGAAACTACCGTTCAAATCAGGCGAGTTACATCATGTGATGACAAGGTATTATTGTGAATTTACAGATAAAAATACTTATCTCTGTTTTTAATTAACTCAATCATCCTCCTAGAGAAATTACAGATTATTAAATATCAAATTCATATTAACTTTGACACTTTGTATTTTGCACAATCATCTTCGCTTCTGACAGTCAATGTTGATTGATGATCTCTCTTTCTTTGTTTTATATATTTGTTAATCTAGTATTCAACGATGGGATGATGTCTTACCAGGATAAATGCAAATCATTATGAGTTTTGTTTGTGCGAAGTTTCGCCAATTAACTTTCTGTAGAAAAGATATAAATAGTAGGATCATGTGTTTACATATATCATATATTGAATTTTAAAGTTGAAAAAACAGAGGACACAACTTTGTTAGCACAAGATCGCTTTGAATTGATGAATCTGAACCCCGAAATCTCACTAGTGCCCAACTTTGTTTACTGTTTTATAGGTCTTCCGTTATTATTGACTTGGTACTCTACTTATCAAAAGATGCACGATGTGCTCAATACCTACTATGATTGAAGCTTTAGCTGTGCAAACAAAAGAAACGCTAGTTACTGGGCTTACGTATTAGCATAAGGTATACAATTCTTAGTTTTGTGTATGAACGAAAAACAAAAACGAGCTGACCGCTGTTTATGTAATTGTCATTGAAATTTGAAGAACACCTTACTTTTCATATGAAGTTGTTCATGTTTTAGAAAGGCACTTCTTGCCTTACATAATCCATAAACGGGACACCGGGTGGTGCTTACTTTCATTTGCAAATAGCAATAGTTTGTATATATAACATTCTAAATCAATGCACGTGCCCTATGGTTGATGGAATTAATCCGTATGCTTGAAAGTAAATGATGAAGATTACATTCCTATTGCATGAGAAAAATACAACGGAATGATCAAATTTTCTTGTTCCTTTGATAAAGATGCATAAAATTTCATTGATGTTAAGTATTCAAAATTAAGTTTTTTTCACAATTGAATTGCGTCCCCTATTACCATTTGTAATACAATAATTTAAGGTTTATTATTAATATTTTTTCTTCTTCCAAGTGTTGGAAGTTTACTTGAGACTGCTCCAAGCACCCGGCATGCACTGTAATTCCAACAGTTGGCTTGATCCACCAGCTGTTGCTTTTCGACCTACATCGTGATTACGAAGGATCTAGTTTTTCGTTAGTTGTTTGCAATAATTCATCTATCAACTACCTCTTTCTTACTCTTTAACCCTCTAGTGGAACACTAATCTAGTTGGTTTCATTGTGCTAAGTAGTTGTTCGTACCTCAATAGGAACAATTACCAACAATGCTGATGTTGCATACGATAGGAATTTTGGGAGTGTTTGGCTTATAGGTCAGATAAAGAACAAAGTTCCATCCACAGCTCCTGCAAAAGACAGTCTTACATCCTCAGCAAGTCAATGTTAGGTTGCAACAGAAGTTGAGCACAAAGATACCCAAAAAGAAAAAAAACTAAATAAAGTATCAGTTTCAACTCAAACTGATCCTATTTCAACTCAAACGTGTCCTTTTTCAACTCAAACTGATCTTCTTGCAACAGTAGTTAAGTAGAAAGTATCAGTTTCAACTCAAACTAATCATGTACTATTGTTTACACCAAAAGGCAATCAAGAGCCTAAACAAATACTAGGCAAGTCAAAAAAATGAAAGAGGTTGGATCATGTGATAATGGAACCGGAATTTATTAAGATAGAAAGGGATCCTCCAAAGATTCAACGGGGCCTGAGAGAGGAGGAGATACAGGAATTGAAACCTATTCACAAGGATTTATAACCTAGGGCTCTAATTCTAGAAGTCGAAGTATTTATGAATATCCGAAGTAAGCAGGCATTTCCTGACAGTAATGCTTTTCTTCAATGGTGCCTTGAACATTTCAATGTCTGGATTTGGAGTGCCTATGATCTAGATGAGATCAACAAATGTATTGATAAAATCTTTCTGGAGTTCAAAAGGAAATTTCTGGATATTTGGGGGAGGGATCAATGTTTTTGGAAATTTTCAATCCATTTCAAGAAATTGGCTCATTTTTGGGACAAGAATGTGGAGTACGAGCCTAACAATACATTGATGATTGATACTATTGCTTACAGGTTATTTTAGAACATTAGAAGATGTTGTCTAATGTTACCAAAGATGACAATGAGTGAAAGACAACATGGATTGGTGACATGGGTATTTTAATGCATCTTACAATACGGGAATACATATAAGCTGCTGGTCTTGTTTTTAACAACTTGTAGACATTTTCTTCTACTTTCTCATAAAATAAACCCACCACATAATATGTTCCTGAAGCAATCAAGTTGTTCCATGCATCCATTACATTCTTCAAATTGAATTGTTTTCTTATGTGCACTTTAATAAATAGAAATCTGCATCTTCATCATTATCCTCTTCTGCATTTACTGCAAAGTTGTCATCCATTGTCAATGCATCTGATAGGTAGTTGCCATCACCTTCAAATGTAAAATTGGAAAAGGATGAGTCTTTTGCTTCATCTGACTCATTGTTAGGAGTCAAAGTATGGTACGCCCAATTTTAAACGTGGCATTTATTGATGCATCTTTTCCACTAACCATGGATACAATGAAAGCAATAACATGTTAGTTCTCTAACACCAATGCAATGTCCACCTAACCTTGAATAGCCACGAATCAAATGCAAGGATTGAACTTGAGATATCCCCTTACAATCCCAAGCTTTCTCCCTGTTCACTTCATCAATCTTCACTTCCTAGAAGACTCATGTGACACCTCTCCCTTTTGACTCTAACAAATGTCCCCTGAGAAATTTCACAACATCTGTAGCACACTTCAGCATTGCACCTTCAAGTCTAAGTTGTTCATGGGTTAGCGCCCTTTTCACAACTACACCTGCACCATCATGTTCTCCCTTCTCATGCCCTAAATCAAAGAAGTTCCATATCATAGTCATGCATGTTAGCCCTAGATATCTTCCTATGAAGCAAAATGGACGTTTAGCTTTAACTTGACAAGCTGCACCATCTGACCATATCGAATGTTGGCTTAATTCAAGATTTAGCTCTCTCAACCATTGCTAGAGGAATTGGAAAAAATGTTGCACAAAAAGGTTGTCATGCTTCTTTTCATCGCATATGAAGAAGTGGATTACCTTTTTAGGAATACCCTCCAAATGAAAATATGTGATATGCACAAAAATAGTTACTTGTACAAACCACCAATGCATAGATTGTATTTCATTTTTCTCGTGGAATGTATAATTTTCTACAAAAACAACCACTAAAACCACAACATCGCCTGGGAATTCAGAGACGCACATCTTACACTGGTTCACTTGCCATAAATAAATGAAATTGTGCTTGATAAATTTCTTTAGAGTTTTCTCAAATAATCCTGTTACAACTTTAGGACTCATCTCCCTCTTTATCAATTCTTTCCTTTTATGAACTTTTCCTTCATACATTGACTCGACATCTTCAAAGATCTTTACAAGAATATTATATTCCTCAATGCTAGTCTCTCTTAGACACCACTTAAAATGTCCTACTCTGCAATCAAAGCACTCACCCATCACACATTTGTACTGGTGAAATGTGGTATCATTTTGACATGGATGGATATAGAATACTCTCTATACTGCTGCTAATTGATTGAAATGTCGTTGTTGAAGGATTGCAGCTTGATGTCTTTTCTACTTGACAAATAGAACAATCACATTTACAAACACAGCTATGCACGACCGAGCTTGATTAATGTAGGAGATTGATTGCATCCTTAAAGTATGACATTTGAACGTGATAAATGCCGCAACATGTGAATCTGTCTTTCAATCTCTTAACAAAATATGGCTTCAATGATTCAAACTTTCGAAGCTGGATATTTATCATTGGATGCAATTGTTCGAAGCATATAAATAGCTCCATCTACACAAGTGGTTATTAGTAGTCATTAATTAGCTAGTTATCAGTTTTCTATTACTAAGTAGTTGGTGGTTAGTTTTTACAAGGTGTTAGATTGTTACTAGTTAGTTCTCATTAATTAGCTATTACTAATTAGCTTTTTAGTAATTAGGTATTTTAAGTAGCTAGTTCTTGGTTAGCTATTTGTAATTAGCTATTACTAAGTAGCTAGTTCTTAGTTAGTTCTCAATTATTAGCTCTTACTGAGAACAATTATCTTGTTTGCAATTAGCTATTACAAGTAGTTGGTTCTTAGTTAGCTGTTTGTAATTAGCAATTACTAATTAGCTTGTTACTAATCAGATATTACTAAGTAGTTGATCCTTGGTTAGCTGTTTGTAATTAGATATGACTAATTATCTTGTTACTAATTAGCTTGTTACTAATTAGCTTGTTACTAATTAGCTTGTTACTAATTAACTATTACTAATTAGCTTGTTTTTAATTAGCTATAGGAAAGTGAATTGATTCCCTCCAACAACCATTCCCACCTTCATTTGAATTCAAATTCAACTTGTAAAAGTCGTGGAACACTCCTAGAGTCTATATAAAGACTTGAAATCACTTGTACATAACGGAAGCAATATACATACACTTGTGACCATCATTGTCTTGCTCCTTCAATTCTCTGCATCATCTTCTTCGCCAATAGTAATCTTGCAGAGGTTGCGGCTCTTTCTTCAGAGCTTCAAATTGAGTGGAATATATCTCATTGGAAAGGTATAAGTGTCTAGTTTATGCCTATAAATTTTCAAATCATTTGGTTGAGTAGATTGGGAGAAATCTGAGTTTTTCTGTCTCGGGGTCAATCTCTGCGTATTCCTGAAAAATAGGAAGTACCACCTATGAATGTCGCATTCATTCCTATAGCATATTTTGCTTATTCCTTATACTTTTGTGCATTCCATACACTCAACCCTATTTTTATCACTCCCATAAAAGGATTTTTTCTAATTGTAATCATGTTGGTCGCTATGGGCATTTGAAGCTCATTGTCTCTTCCATAGATAGTAAGTTTTTTGAGCTAGTCGACCCGCGAACCTATGTGTTTGTATCAACTCATTCTCCTTGATGCTCCAAAGTACATAGTGCATTTCTTTGCACTTATCACATCCCTATAAGGTCTATTTAAGTCTCCATAAGCTCAAGGGATGGTCTTGTGATGGTTGGCTTGACCAAACTTCGTCGCTTTGAAATGCACTTTTCTACCTTCTACAAGCTTCTCCAAGTTCTTTCAGTGGTATCAAAGCTAGATCAAGATGGGTGAAGGCTTTCCCTCAATGATCGAGAAGCTTGATTGGCACAACTACGCAGCTTGGCAAATCAGGATGGAGGCCTATTCGCAAGGTAGAAATCTTTATGGAATTGTAGCAGGTGATGAAGTTATGCCTATTCCAAGATCCAAAGGAGGACCTACACAAGAGGAGACAGATCAGCTCACACTTAGTTCAACCAAATGAAGAAGATCAAGGAGGTTGCGGATCAGTTAACATCCATTGGAGAGCTAATTGAAGAAGAGGTCATCATGAGGCAAATTCTCAACGGCATTCGAAGTGATAAGCAATGGCAATCCTTCACGACAGCTTATGATCTCATCATGGATGTGCAAACTCTAGACTTCAACATCTTTCTTGGACAACTCTTCAATCAAGAAGCAAACAATAGCATAAAGGAAGGTAACTCTTATCATGGTAACTCAACTGGTGCTCTATATGCAGATAAGAAGGATAAGAAGCAGAAAGGCAAGAAGAAGGAAGAAGATGAAGAAGAGACTTCTCAAGCCAACTTTGCAAGCAAGAGCAAGTGGAAAGAGAAGAAGAAAGGACAAAAGCAAGACAAAGCCAAAGGTCAGAATGTTCAACATTGTGCTATATGCGATAAGGCCAACCACACCACTCACAATTGCTGGTTCAATGGGAAGACCCAGAAAGGAAGTGGAAGAGGTGGATATGGCAGCAATAGAGGCAAAGGTGGACACAACTTCAACAATAACAGTAGAAGCTATAATAGAAGGGACTACAACAATTATTAAGAAGATCAACCACATGAAGACTCATTGCTTCTTATGAATCTAAGCCACAAAGAAGGTAAAGAACATGATCATTTGTTCTACATAGATTCAGGATGTTCGAATCATGTTGCAGGCAACATTGCTCTTCTATCTGATTTGGAAAGTCCAAAGCATAGACATGAAGTGCAAACAGGGGATGACACAAAGCACAATGTGGAGAAGATTGGTAATGTCAAAGCTTCCAATGGCAGGACAAACATTCTAAGTAAGGTTCTCTATGTACCCACTATCACTAAAAACCTAATAGGTGTAGGCCAAATAGTTGAAAAAGGCTTGCAAGTTAGGTTCACCCAACATGGAGCTTTTGTGGAAGATTGATGTCAAGGCTTCAAGAAGATAGCCCGAGGTGAGAAGCATGGTAGGCTCTTTACTTTTGAAGTAGGAGAAACCAGGAACATAGCTCTATTCAACTTTGGGTCTCAAACCCTAAGTGAGATTGAAGTGTGGCATAAGAGACTTGCTCATGTGAATGAAAGAACCTTGAAGGATATATGCAAGGATCAAAGTGTTCTAGGACAACCGAACATATCAAAGCAACACATGATCAACAGGTGTGATGCATGTCCGATTAGGAAGGCACAAAGACAACCATTCAACCACAAAGGCTATATCCACAACAACTTATTGGACTTAGTACATACAGATGTATGGGGACCAAGTCAAGAACCTTCATTGGTAGGATCAAGGTATTATGTCTCATTTATTGACGACCATAGTAGGTGGACTATTCTATAAAGTGTTTGATTGCTTCAAGAAGTATCTTGCACATGTGGAGAATCATACAGGTAGATCACTAAAGAAGCTCAGATCTGATGGAGGGGGAGAATACTTCTCCAAAGTTTTTGATGAGATCTTGCAGGACAAAGGTATCAAAAGAGAAGTGACTACTTGGTACTCTCCTCAACTAAATGGAATTGCAGAGAGGAGAAACAAGACATTGGTTGGATCAGCCCGAACAATGCTTGAAGAGAAAAAGAAGCCACATTATCTATGGGCGGAAGCTATTTCAACTGTTGTGTACCTTGTCAATCGACTACCATCCAAATCACTTCAAGGTATAACTCCTTATGAAGCATGGCATGGAAGAAAAGCTGGTCTTGGACATTGCAAGGTTTTTGGTTGTTTAGCTTATGTTCATGTACCATCACAAATAAGAGGTAAGCTAGATGAAAGGGCAACAAAGGCAGTGTTTATTGGATATGATTCAACTCAGATGGGTTACAGGTTCTTCAATCCTTCAACCAAGCAATTCACTACAAGTAGAGATGTTGTGTTTGGAGAACACAGATCTTGGTACGATGAAGACAAACAAAAGGTAACACTACCATATGATCTTGATTATGACTCTCATCAATTAGGAAGCGAGCATGATACACATGTCCAGGATCCAAGAAGTGACACAGATGATGACCAAGATGAAAGAGAAAGGGATTTCAAGCTATGGAAGTCAAGAGGCAAAGCAAAGATGCAAGAGGTTGGAGAATGCTCCAAACAAGCACCTAGAAGATCAGCAAGAGAGAAGAAACAACGAGAAAGGTATGGATATGATTCCACATTCGTTACGAAGCATTCAATATACTTGGCAAAAGACTCCATTTTAGAGGAACCCTCAACCTATGAAGAGGCAAAGGGAAACCCTAATTGGGAAAAGGCCATGAACGAAGAGATAGATGCATTGAAGGAAATGGACACTTGGGATTTGGTTCCAATGTCACCGAATCAAAACGTAATTGGTTGCAGATGGGTATATAAAGTTAAAAGAAATTCATATGGATTAGTTTGCAGGTACAAGGCAAGATTAGTTGCCAAAGGATGCTCACAAACTCATGGTATAGACTATGAGGAAACATTCTCACCAGTTGCAAAGATGACTACAATCAGGACATTGATAAGTGTAGCTGCTGTAAGGAATTGGAGACTCCTCCAACTTGATGTGAAAAATGCATTCTTAAATGGTTGGATGAGTGAAGAGGTATACATGTCACAACCACTAGGTTTTGAAAACCCTAATCATCCATCTTATGTTTGCAGAATTAAGAAAGCATTGTATGGATTGAAACAAGCTCCAAGAGCTTGGAATTACAGGTTGGTTACATATCTTCAAGATCAAGGGTTCAAAGCTAGCAGCTCAGATCCTTCTCTATTCATCAAAAGGGATCATAATGAGGTTATCTATCTATGTGTATATGTAGATGATATTATTGTGATAGGTGATGATCTAAATGGCATTCAAAGGATCAAAAGACACATGCAAGAGGAGTTCAAAATCAGTGACCTAGGTGAGCTCACATATTTCCTAGGTATGCAAGTGATATATACAGATGAAGGAATGTATTTGACTCAAAGGAGATACATTCAGGATCTTCTTCTCAAGTTCAAAATGGAGAACACTAAACCTGCAGGTACACCTTTGGAGATGAATCATAAACTAAGTGTTTATGAAGGTGAGAAAATTGAAGACATTAAAGAGTATCAAAGCTTGGTAGGTAGCTTGATATATGCTACTCATACAAGGGCAGACATCTCATATAGTGTGGGAGTGCTTAGTCAGTTCATGCACTCACCGAGAAGACCACACATGGATGCGGCTAAGAGAGTACTTAAGTATCTCAAAGGTACAATTAATGAAGGTATATTCTATCCTTACTCTTCAGATTTGGATATCAAAATCTACTCAGATGCAGATTGGGCAGGAGCAAAGGATGATAGAAAAAAGTACATATGGTTACTTAGCATTTGTAGGTTCAAAGCTAGTGTCATGGAGTTCCAAGAAGCAGCCAACATTTGCTTTATCCTCAACTGAAGCAGAGTACAGAGGCTTGACCATAGCTACTCAAGAGGCAATATGGTTAAAAGCATTGTATACAGATTTGGGACTAGTGAGTTCCAAACCGCACATATTTGGAGATAATGTAAGTTCCATGCATCTAGCAGCAAATCCTATTTTCCATGCAAGAACCAAGAACATAGAAGTCCATTATCATTTCATCAGGGAGAAGCTCATGGCAAAGGAGATTGACATTTCTTTTGTTCCGACTGAAAAGCAAGTAGTAGATATGATGACGAAGGCACTTGATGGAATAAAGCTTTGTAGATTCAAAGCTATGGCAGGTATTCAACCTATTAGAGAATAAAGACTCAAGCATACTTTAGCTTGAGGGGGATCTATTGGAACATCAATCTTACACTATGCTTGAGGTGGCTTTGATCTACATCAAAGGCTATCGCGTCGAAAAAATATCCGTTGGAGAGTTCTTTTTCATATGCTCATTTATTGTTTTTTTTTTTGAGAAATTTTTTATGGTTCATTTACCGTTGTAAAAGCCTTGAGCTTTACACATGTAAAGGTAGAAAGATAGAGCCCAAATTCCACGAATTTGTGGTGGTTGAAGTTGCATTCAATCAAGCAATCAATCACCTAAAAGTAGATCAAACTAGATCTTCACTTTTCCTAGATTGTAGGAAAGTGAATTGATTCCCTCCAACAACCATTCCCATCTTCATTTGAATTCAAATTAAACTTGTAAAAGTCGTGGAACACTCCTAGAGTCTATATAAAGACTTGAAATCACTTGTACATAACATGGAAGCAACATACATACACTTGTAACCATCAATGTCTTGCTCCTTCAATTCTCTGCATCATCTTCTTCGCCAACAGTAATCTTGCAGAGGTTGTTGCTCTCTCTCTCTCCAGAGTTCCAAATTGAGTGCACTATAGCTCATTGGAAAGGTATAAGTGTTTAGTTTATGCGTATAAATTTTCAAAGCATTTGGTTTTGTAGATTGGGAGAAATCTGAGTTTTTCTGTCTCGAGGTCAATCTTTGTGTATTCGTGAAGAATAGGAAGTACCACCAGTGAATGTCGCATTCATTCCTATAGCATATTTTGCTTATTCCTTATAATTTTGTGCATTCCATACACTCAACCCTATGCTTATCACTCCCATAAAAGGAGTTTTTCTAATTGTAATCACGTTGGTCGCTATGGGCATTTGAAGTTCATTGTCTCTTCCATAGATAGTAAGTTTTTTGAGCTAGTCGACCCGCGAACCTATCTATTTTGTATCGACTCATTCTCCTTGATGATCCAAAGTACATAGTGCAATTCTTTGCATTTATCACATTCCTATAAGGTCTATTTAAGTCTCCATAAGCTCAAGGGCTGGTCTTGTGCCGGTTGGCTTGACCAAACTTCGTCGCTTCGAAACACACTTTTCTACCTTCTACAAGCTTCTCCAAGTTCTTTCAATAACTATGGGGATACCCATTTTTTGTCATCATTCTAAGTGTATGGCCACTATTTGGAGGGTTTCGCATGAGGTTCGATCGGGATTATATGGGCACAAATCTAAGATTCAATGCCCTTTAAGTCTCTATAAGACTAAGAAAACTTATCTCTATATTGTTGAAACAACTCTCTGAGTTGAGTCTCTTCCATTTAGACACATCACTCCATAGTCACAACCATCTTTTTCTTCATTTCTTATTTTTCATTGGCCTCTCCTATGTTGGCTTGACTTTTAGGTCTTAGTTCTATGATCATTTGTCTTTCTACCTCCTATTTCTTGAAATGTTTAGGATGCCCAAAGTAATCTAACTTTCTATCTACTGAGGTAATACTCTCATCATTTGCTTACTCAACTTTCTACCTTATACAATCATTTTCATGAACTTCAATCAATAACTCATTTTCCATATGAAACTTAGGTTCTATATTTAATTTCACCAATTCATCATCATAAAAAAGTTCATATTGTACTAATTATGGTTCTCCCTCTTGAATTTCCTCAAGATTCGATATAATGATTAACCCATTAAGATAATGCCCTTCAACATCACAATGTTCTATTAAGATATTCTCATTAATAGAGATTTCCATGGTGGAGAAGTTTTGCATGTAGATAGTTGGTTTGATTTCTTCATAATTAAGCATTGAGAAATATATGGTAGATCTTCGATACATCTATCTTCAATCATGAAGTTTGTAGGATCTCTTTGAGCTAATCTTTGCTCTTCTCTATGATATTACCTACAAACCCACAAGTTTACATCCTCGTCCATCTAGGACTCAGAGTCTAATGATTTATTTGAAGGGAACTCATTTGCATCCTTGAGCAAATTATTCCATTGAATCATAGAAATACCTCTATGCTCAAATGTATGGAGAATGATTCTATTTTTTATTCCCAAGTTCTTCAAGTATAAAGCATTGTTACCCCAGTATTTCACTACTTTGAATTGGCATATAAACTTCCTACCTAGATTCATCTCATAATTACATGCTTGGATGAAATTGCAAATAGCTAGTCTGGTCAAAATCCACTCTACATGTGTTCAATTTCACATTCTCTGGCAAACCAATGAGTATATCCATATGTCCATCAACCAATTGTATTTTTAGATGAGTGTGATGCAATGCAAGCTTTCCCCCCATTTTCCAAAAGGATTTGCTAGCTATTTCCATGAATACTCCATTGTCTAAAATGAATTTTGTTGTATTACCATTGAACGCGGAAGGTAGACAAGTATTCCCCTCATCTCCTTCATTATATTGATAGGTTTTAGGAAAGATACCTTTTTGTGAAGCTTGATGAGTCCTTTATCCTTTGTCCTTTGTGCAAAGCTCCTTCCAATGATCCTTCATATATCTCAGCTCTGATCTAATACTATTTGTGAGATTTTAATCTTGGAGTTACAAGAAACATGATTAGGCCCTCCTAGGTCCTCTACTTCGCCCCCTTCTATAGCTAGTCCACCTGTTTGTGCATATTTGATCCAGCACCGCATATCCAAATCACATAGGGTTATGTCCACACATTGTAGACTTGTACACGCTCGTATATAGCTATTGACCACTCCAAATGGACTAGTTTAGAGCACACAACTAGACTGTACAAAATATACTATGCAAGCATCTAACTTATGACAAAAATAGAGGTTTCTAGAATTGCTCCTAGTAACTACAAGAGAATAATTTAGTAGAGATATGTAGAATGATGAAATTAAAAATGTTAAGGTTTACAAAAAGAAATGATATGCATTTAAATCTACATAGAGAGAAATGAACAAAAGAAATAGGTAGTGTCTACCAAACACTCTTCCTACAAGGGATATGAGATGTGCAACTCTTGGTATGGCCTCCTGTCTGCTTGTACGGGTCTTGGAAATCCTTGGGCTTGTTGTAGAGGTTATATCTTTCACTCTGCATGTTTGAATGGCCTTAGATGCATCTTCTCCACAAGGAGAGTGTATATAGACCTCCTTTTGATCTTTCACCTACCCTTATGTGATCCTTGGCTCTTCATCTAGCCTTGACTTCTCTGTGGCATTTTCATTTGACATAAAAGGATATAGATTTATGTTTTTCTATCTATTGGAGACTCTTTTAGCTTTGGAAACATCCATCCTTTTGTCCAAGATCGATGAGCTTTAATAATTCATAATTTCAATATTCATGCCTTCCATATTTAAAATTCCCTAAGCAACTAGGTCTTTGGCATCCCCTTCTATTGGGTCTCCCATCTAAAGGAACTTCCTACAATTTCTTTCTACTTTCACAATTTCTTAGTCTTTAGATCTTCAACATGTAAAAAAAATATATCAAAGAGATAAGGAACATATTAATCAACGTACTACATTAATTTGCATACCCTTCAAGTAACAAAGTTTCTTGTCAAGCTTTGCAAGAACCCAATCTTGTTATTGGACCATTGAGACCTCAAAACCCATTTGAAATCCCAACAATTGAAAGCTTTTTCCATTTGGGAATCTCCCTACATCCTTGATCAAATAGCCAATTAGTAACAAGCTAGTTAGTAATAGCTAATTACTAATAACCATCCAATAACCAAATACTTATTAATAGCTAATTGGTAACAAGATAACTAGTAATAACTAATTACTAACAACTAACCGAGAAGTAGCTACTTAATAATAACGAACTCCTAACAAGATAAATAATAATAGCTAATTACTAACAACTAAGAACTAGCTACTTAGTAATAGATAACTAGTAACAAGCTAATTAGTAATAGCTAATTACAAACAACTAACTAAGAACCAGCTACTTATTAATAGCTAATTAGTAGAAGCTAATTAGTAATAGCTAATTACAACCAGCTAACCAAGAACTAGCTACTTAATAACATTTAATTATTAACAAGCTAATTAGTAGTAGATAATTACTAATGACTAACTAAGAACTAGCTACTTAGTAATAGCTAATTGGTAACAAGCTAATTAGTAATAGATTATTAGTAATAATTAATTACAAACAATTAACCAACGACTAGGTACTTAATAATAACTAAGTGTTAACAAGCTAAATAGTAGTAGCTAGTTATTGAGAACTAACTAAGAACCAGGTACTTAGTAATAGGTTACTAGTAGCAAGCTAATTATTAATCACTAATTACAAACGAATATCCAAGAACTAGCTACCTAGTAATAGCTAATTAGTAACAAGCTACTTAGTAAAAGCTAATTAGTAAAAGCTAATTAGTAAAAGATAATTAGTAACAAGCTAATTAGCAATAGCTGATTACAAACAGCTAACCAAGAAGCAACTACTTAGTAATAGCTAATTAATAATAAGCTAATTAGTAATAGCTAATTACAAACAACTAACCAATAACTAGCTACTTAGTAATAGCTAATTACTAACAAGCTAATTAGTAACAAGCTACTTAGTAATAGCTAATTAATAGAAGCTAATTAGTAATAGCTAATTACAAACAGCTAATCGAGAACCAACTACTTAGCAATAGCTAATTAGTAACAAGCTAATGAGTAACAAGCTAATTAGTAACAAGCTAATTAGTAGTAGCTTATTACAAACAGCTAACCAAGAACCAACTACTTAGTAATAGCTAATCAGTAACAAGCTAATTAGTAATAGCTAACTCGTAATAAGCTAATGAGTAACAAGCTAGTTAGTAACAAGCTAATTAGTAAGAAGCTAATTAGTAATAGCTAGTTAGTAGCAAGCTAATGAGTAACAAGCTAGTTAGTAACAAGCTAATTAGTAATAGTTAATTAGTAACAAGTTAATTAGTAATAACTAATTACAAACAACTAACCAAGAACAAGCTACTTAGTAATAGCTAATTATTAACAAGCTGATTAGTAATAGCTAATTAATAACAAGCTAATTAGTAATAGCTAATTAGTAACAAGCTAATTAATAACAAGATAATTAGTAATAGCTAATTAGTAACAAGCTAATGAGTAACAAGGTAGTTAGTAACAAGATAGTTAGTAACAAGCTAATTAGTAATAGCTAATTAGTAACAAGATAATTGGTAATAGCTAATTACAAACAACTAACCAAGAACCAACTACTTAATAATAGCTAATTACTAACAAGCTAATTAGTAATAACTAATTAGTAATAAGATAATGAGTAACAAGCCAATTAGTAACAAGCTAATTAATAACAAGCTAATTAGTAATAGCTAATTAGTAACAAGCTAATTAGTAATAGCCAATTAGTAACAAGCCAATTAGTAATAGCGAATTACAAACAACTAACCAAGAACCAGACAATCTAGGAAAAGTGAAGATCTAGTTTGATCTACTTTTAGGTGATTGATTGCTTGATTGAATGCAACTTCAACCACCACAAATTCGTGGGATTTGGGCTCTATCTTTCTACCTTTACATGTGTGAAGCTCAAGGCTTTTACAACGGTAAATGAACCATCAAAAATTTCTCCAAAAAAATTACAATAAATGAGCATATGAAAAAGAACTCTCCAACGGATATTCTTTCGACGCGATAGCCTTTGATGTAGATCAAAGCCACCTCAAGCATAGTGTAAGCTTGATGTTCCAACAGTTATCATGCCCAAGCAAAATGGAAAGCTAAGCGTTTGCATCAATTTGACAAGGGTAAATGTTGTAACAATAAGAGGTAGGTATCCACTCTTGATCATAGATAGCCTCTTGGAGAGAGTACCAAACAAAGACAAATATAGTTTTTAGGATAACTTTTCATATTACAATCAAGTTGTGGTTGCACATGAAGATCAATAGGAGGCTCCCTTTGCTACCAGGTGGGGGATTTATGCATTCAAAATTATGTCTTTTGGTCTCGCAACCCCCCCCTATGCAACTTTCTAGAGACTAATGTGTCATTTTATCAAAGATTTTCTTAGGAAGCCGTTGGAAGTGTATGTGGATATCTTGCACAAATATATGAACATATCCATATGCTGGAGAATTTGCTTGCTAAATGCAAAAAATACTAGGTCTCATTGAATCTAGAGAAATGTGTCTTCATGTTGAGACATGGAAAGATCTTGGGACACATTGTCTCAAAGAATGAAATTTCCATAGATGAAGACAAGATCAAAGCTATAGTGAATTTTCTTAAGCCTAGGAACATTAAGGAAATACTAGCTTTCATGGGCCATTATGGATACTATTGAAGGCCAAGGCCACTTTACACCTTGATCACTAAATTCTAATGGATTCACGAGTGTGACAAAGCTTTCAAAGATTTGGAATAAGCTTGTCACATCTCCTATCTTAATGATAAAAAAAATCACCAGAAGAGGTGTGGTCAAGTTAGTTACACTAGGGGGTGAGATCTTACCCAAGTATATTAGTGGATGCTGCATTAACAGGTATCTTGAGCCCTTGACCATTGAGATGATGGCAAGACACCAAATGGCTAAGGATAGAAAGGCTGAAGAGGAAGGAATAAGAGAATAAGGTAAGGAAGAAACTTGGCAAAGGATCCTTCAATGTAAGCATTTGAAACAAGTGTTATTTGATCATATCCTTCCGCCACTATTGTCCAAGTATTCATAAAGAGATTTATAGACCAAGGTCCAATGGAAAAGGATCCTTTGTTATCCACCATGCGAGGACAAAATTTCAAAGTAGAAATGATGGCACACATAGACTCAAGTGCATCAAAGTGTGTGATTTGTATTGAATTAGCTTAATCTATGTGGGAATTTGTCTATCAAGTAGAAGTCGCTATAGTTGAAATAAAAGGTAAGAGCTAGCATGCCTGAGAAAAATGATAATTCTCTTGAACATACAAGGTCTATTTTGTTCGGAAGAATTTGAGTAATTGACAAAGAAAAAATCAAAGAGAAGTTAATCTTAGGTAGAGGTTGGTTAAACAAGCATCATGCAATTGTGTGGATTTTTTCTTAGGATATGTAATGGTTGATAATGGGCATATGCATGGTGTGGTGTCATTGTTTGATCCACAATGTTTCACATTTGATTCTGAATGCTTGATTCCACCTTATGATATGCATTCCTTTGAGCTTCTATTTGTTGATTCATGTGATGACACTTCTATCAAGAGTGAATATGGGGACCACCCTCAAAAATCTAGAGAGGAAAGGGAAATTTAAGATGCAAATAACTTTAGATGAAATTTTGGGCATCACACCTAATGAAGACCTAGAGAAGACTACACAGCATCCCCACAATGAGCAAGAAAAATAAAAAATAAAGCTCATCCCTTTTATTTTACAAGCACAAATAATCAAAAAGTCAAGGTCCCAAATGCTCTACTTCAAGCACACAAAGGGCAATCACAAATGAAGGTACCTAAACGACAATACAAGACAAAGCCAAGGAGAACCAAGAATCTCAAGCCATCATTGGGTAAGAATACCTGGAAAGTTTGGGTGCCTAAGAACTTTATCAAAGCTTGAGAAGGAAGGTTGTTGATATGTGGTACATTAAACTTGGTGATATCTATTACAGTTTGAAGTATATGGAAGCAACCCAATAACAAAAGAAAGAAGAGGAAGCTTGGAGGACAATGAAATTTTGAATGTATTACTAAGAGAATGTAAAATAATAAGTCAACCACTAGGGTTACAGATGTATATACAATGTGGGAGAAAAAAACTTGCTAAAGATGAATAAAAGTGCTTCCATCATCTTAAGTGTGTTCACACAGATCACTATCAAAATGTAAGAATGAATCAACCATCGGAGCGATGTGATGAACAAGGAGCTAGCACTTATGTATAAGTGCCAAGCTATGTGGAAAGAGATTAATCCACAAAATGATGTAAGCCCAAAGCTTTGCAAAAAGCTTCAAAATTCTCCCTAAACATAGCCGTTGTGAAAAGGTCTGCAACATTATCCTATGTGGGCACATAAGCCAAACTGATCTCTCCATCAGAGAACCTCTCCTTGACATAATGATACTACACCTCAATGTGCTTTGTTGTGAGCATGGAACATAGCGTTGCAAGCAAATTAATGTGCTCTAATTCTGAGTGAAGATGGTGGCACCATAAGAGTTACAAACACACAAACCACCAAAAAGGTATCTGAGCCACACACACTCAACAATTATTGTGAAAGCTTCCCAATACTCAACCCCTTAACTAGAGATGACCATAGTAGGATTCTTCTTGATCAAACAAATGATGAGCTACCAAGAATGAAGCAAAAACCACTAGTGGGCACATGATTATCACAGCAGCCAGCCCATTCTAAGATACAAAAAACATGTAAACCTAGTGGTAATGATCCCCCTTGGGATAAAACAATACAAATAGTCAAGTACCACTCAAGTAGTGAAAGATGTTCTTAATCACCTATCAATGCTTGAAACCTTGACAAATAAACATGCTCATCTAAGAGACAACAGACAAGATATTAGGTGAGGTTATGCATAAGTAAATCAAGCATACAATAGCTAATTGATAGAGAATAACATCAAATGCATCTCTAGCATCATGAGGACTCAACCATAAACTTGATTCCGTGGGAGTGGCAATAATTTTGCATCCTTCAAGGAGAAAACATTGGAATAATGTGTCAATATATTTTCTTTGAAACAAAGCTATTCCCCATCAAGTTGCATAAATTGAATGCCCAAATAATGATGCAACTTCCCCAAATGTGACATCTCAAAAGAGGCATGGAAATCAGCTTTAAATTCAGCAATTAACTTCTCATTAGGACCAATGAGTAGCATATCATCAACATATAAGGTGCTCTGAGTTGGACTATTCTCAAAACCATGTGTTAGTAAGTAGGCATGTATCTTCTCATACCAAGCACATGGTGCTTGCTTCAAACCATATAAATCCCTTTTTAACATGAAACTTTGTTTTCATGCCCTTTTGTGCACAAAACCATGGTGTTGAAGACATACACTTGTTCATGTAAATCCCAATTCAAAAATGCACTTTCCAACTCATGTACATTCCAACCATTATGATATGCAAGTGCACAAATGCTAAGAAGAGTGGTCATTTGACATGTGGGAGCAAAGGTCTCATCAAAATAAGCGCCTCTCTCTTGAGCATATCTTTTCACAACAAGCCTAGCCTTTTACTTATCAATTGTTTTATTAGGCTTAAGTTTTAGATTGTATTACCATTTATTTCCAATGGCCTTTTTGCTCCAAAGAAAATCACATTAAGATCAGGTAACATTCTTTATAATAGCATCATATTCTAATTGCATAGCACCAATCAAATTTTTTTAGTTTTGTCCTTCATCAAAAGAAACATTATCATTCTCATCACAAAGACAAGAGGTAGCCATTGCATAGGTGTATCTAATTTGCTATCTCGCAAAGTTTGTGCTATCATTTATGCATAGTTTTAGGTTCTTCTTTGCTCAACCCTCTCATCAACATGTCCATAATGTAAATATACATAAAAAATGGAATGATCTACATCATCATGTGGAACCTTTGAAAGCTAAGTAAATTGTACTTGAAGAGTCCAGCTGTTAAAAGAGGCAACAAAGTGTCTCAATTGGATTAGTACTTGAATGCTACCTATTAAAAGAGGCAACAAAGTGTCATACACATCCTTCAAGCTAATTGATGTCTTCTTCGTACATGAAAGTAATGTTGATGTATGAAACACCACAAGAAATGAATTAATGTGACACTAGAACACCTCTATGGTCACCATTAACTCATTGCCACTCCAAACTTTGAGAAATGATAGCTTAAAGTGAGAACTTTGCTTCTACAGAAATTCCTAGTCACCGAAATGACATACCTTCAGTATTTTGCTAATTTCTCCTAGCTCACATATTATTTCTCTATGAAACTTTATAGGCTAAAACTAGAAGAGTAGAGCTTTCCAACAAGCTATCATATGCATCAAACGGAGCTCTAGAACTCAAGTTATGGCCCTCACAAGATGACCCTGTATGACCTTCCAAAACTAGAATTTTTACTTCTTTTAGTATTTCTGATATCCAAAAATAAAAAATTCGATGCCTAGCATCGAATTTCAGTCCAAGTCGATGCCAGGCATCGACTTTGGGCTTTTTTTGGCTATTTTTCTGCACCAGAAACACTCTATTTTACACACACATGAAGAAGATGACTTATATGCTAGAAGTCGATGTCGGGCATCCATTTTATGCTGGAACTCGATGCCAGGCATCGAGTTGCTCCACAAACTTCATGTTTTTAGAAGATTCAACAATAGTTAACACACAAAGAATGAAAAAATGACTTATCAGCCAAGATTCGATGCCAGGCATCGAATTGCTCAGAAAACATGAACTTTTGAATTCATCACACAGTAGGCAAGCATGAAGATGATGGAGAGAGACTCATACACAGAACTTTACTCAGTTCTTTCTCATAACTATAAAAAACTCAGAAGTTTTACAGTTGCTTTCTCACTCAGAGAAGCCCGACTATACTCAGTCGTATAAAATGAACTCCTTCTTCTACTTCTTCCTCTATTCTCTCGCTCTCTCTCTCTCCACGTCAGTTGATACAAACTAACTTATATAGATTTTTGTATTCTCGTGATTTTAAAAAACTTCTAGAACTAAAGTGAACTAAATTTACAAATATGATACATTTGTGAATTTGTCCCTTCACATAGGCATGGGGTTTTCTTCCTAAGATTTGACCTTCAAATATATGTCTAATTAGTGAGTGTTTCTCCAACAGCTCCCCCTCAATCACTAATTGACATTCCCTGTTTCTTCATATCATCTTCTTTTCTTTTACTCCTGCCATGCTTTTGAATCTGCTGGTCTTCACACCATCCAAGCTCTTTGTCATTATGTCTGCTAACTGATCTTTAGTAGAAATGTACTCCACTTCAATCTCCTTCTCCATTACCTTTTCTCTGAGAAAATGATACTGTATCTCTATGTGCTTTGTCCTTGCATGAAATATTGGATTTGCTGCAAGATAAAGTGAACTCATATTATCTCCATGTATTGTAGGTGTACCTTGATCAATGCCTAAGCTCTTGAACAATGTCTGCATCCATATGACTTCCTTAGCTGCTTCCACAAGTCCTTTGTACTCTGCTTCAGTTGATGATAATGCTACTGTATGTTGTTTCTTTGAACACCAACTTACAAGCTTATCACCAATGTATATCATGTAACCATGAGTTGATCTTCTATCATCCTGGTTACCTGCCCAATCTGAATCACTGTAGGCTCTCAACTTCAAATCTGATGTAAAAGGATAATATAATCCTTCCTTTATAGTTCCTTTGATATATCTAAGAACTCTTTGACCTGCAATCCAATGTGGGTCCTTTGGACAATGCATGAATTGTGACAAAACTCCCACTGCATAACTAAGATCAGGTCTTGTTAGTGTAGCATAAATCAAACTACCCACAAGAGATTGATACCTCCTCATATCTTTGTATTCTGCACCATCATATTTACTGAGCTTGTGATTAACTTCAAGTGGAGTTGAAGCTTCTCTGCAATTTTCCATATCAAACTTCTTCAATAGATTCAGAAGATACCTTTCTTGTGACACATATATGCCATGATCTGTATAAGTAACTTCCATTCCAAGAAAGTATGACAACTTTCCTAGATCACTGATCTTAAACTCTTTCTCAAGTAATCTCTTTACCTCCTTGATTCCTTCATCTGAAGTACCTGTGATTATAATGTCATCTACATAAATACAAATGTAGATTGTACCTTCCTCTGTTCTTTTGATAAGTAGACTTGAATCTGCTTTTGAACTTTGATATCCAAGTTCATTGAGATACTTCACCAGTCTATAGTTCCAAGCTCTTGGAGCTTGCTTCAATCCATACAATGCTCTTCTCAACCTGCAAACAAAATTTGGATACCTGGAATCTATAAACCCTTGAGGTTGTTCCATGTATACCTCATCTGATATGTATCCATTCAAGAATGCATTTTTTATATCCAATTGACTTAGGGTCCATCCTTTTGAAGCTGCAATAGCAATGATTGTCCTTATAGTTGAAATCTTAGCTACAGGACTGAATGTCTCATCATAATCTATGCCATAGGTTTGGGCATAGCCTTTCACCACCAGTCTAGCTTTGTATCTGGCTATACTTCCATCTGCAAGCTTCTTCACTTTATAAACCCATTTATTTCCAATAACTTTCTTACCATTTGGTTTAGGAACAAGTTCCCATGTCTTGTTCTCCTCCAGTGCATTGAACTCTTCCTTCATTGCTTCTTCCCATTGCTTCTTACCTTTAGCTTCATCATAGTTCTGAGGTTCTTCATCATCTTTGACCATATATGCATAGTTCTTCTGAGTTATGTAAGAAGTATCATAAGAATACCTTTCTGGTTGTCTTCTAGTCCTGCTTGACCTTCTTGGTTCACATTCTTCATATGTGTCTGGATACACTTCTTCATCAAATATAGGAGCTTCTTCATTTCTTCTTGTTGATCCACTTCTGGATGTACTTGCTTGCATATAGTCTTCATCTCTATTTACCTGCACAATTGATTTTCCTTTCTCACATCTTCTTACCTCTTCTTCAAATTCTTCAGCTGTATGACTTTGATTTGCATACCAACTTTTCTGTTCATCAAATGTAACATCTCTAGAAACAATAAATTGTTTGGTTAGAGGATTCCACAATCTGTAACCCATCTGCTTTTCATCATAACCAATGAACACATATTTTTCTGCCTTTGGTTCAAGTTTATGCCTAAGCTGTGATGGCACATAAGCATATGCAATTGATCCAAACACTCTACAATGATCTAGTGTTGGTTTCTTACCCCACCAAGCTTCATATGGAGTCATTCCATTCAGAGCTGCACATGGTAATCTATTCACAAGATATGTGGCTGTATTTACAGCCTCAGCCCAAAGATAATTTGGACAATTCTTCTCCTTTAGCATAGCTCTAGCAAACTCAACCAAAGTCCTGTTCCTTCTTTCTGCTACACCATTTTGTTGTGGTGTATACCTGCAAGTTATTTCTCTCTTAATACCTGCATTCCAAAGATAATCATTGAACTCTTGGGAGAAGTATTCTCCCCCTCCATCAGACCTCAATCTTTTAAGCTTTTGACCTGTTACTCTCTCTGCATATGCATGAAAATGCTTGAAGGCTCCAAACACTTCTGATCTTTCCTTCAAAACATATAATGTTATCCATCTTGTAGCATCATCAATGAAAAGAACATAATACCTTGAGCCACTGATAGATCCTTCTTTTGTTGGTCCCCATACATCTGTATGAATGAGCTCAAGTACTCCATCATGTTTGAATCCTTTCTTTTGAAATGGTAACCTGTGTGCTTTACCCATTTGACATGCTTCACATTTATAAACCATATGTTGACTTTGCACATTTGGTAATCCTAGTACAGACTGATTAGCAACCATAGCTTTAATTCCTCTTTCATTGAAATGACCTAATCTCTTATGCCAGAGATCAAGTTCTGTAATCATTGCTTCACCATGTGTGAGCAAAGCTTGACCAATGTTCCCTTGCACTCTTAAAGTAAAGAGTCTACCTTCTTTCTTACCAGAGACAATCTGATTATATCCATTCTCTGGATCTTCAACAAATACTCCTTCATTTGTAAACCTGACTTGAAAACCTTTTTCAACTATCTGTCCCACACTAATCAAGTTTTTAGGTATTGTAGGAACATACAAAACATTGGTTAGCAAATCTGCTCCACTCTTGCATTTCACCTTTCCAATTGAATGTACACTATGTCTTGTATTATCACCAGTTTGAACTGTGTGACTAGAAATGCCTTTTTCCAATTCTGACATCAATTCTATGTTTCCTGACAAATGATTAGAACATCCAGAGTCAATGTAAAATACCTTTAGATCTTCTTTATCTGATGTGCTGATTGAATTCATCATCAATGATGTATGACTTTCATTCTGTGTGTCATTTGCATAGTTGTAGTAGGTGGTGTTGTAGGATTGATTCTGTCCCCAACTTCTTCCTCCACCTCTACCATAGCCTCCTCTTTGACTTTGTCTACCTCTTTGAAAATTACTTTGATATCTTCCACCTCGACCTCTGCTATTGTTGCTTTGATTCTGGCTTGATCCTTGTTGGTTATGCCAACAGTCATGAGCCAAATGATTACTCAATCCACAGATCCAGCAAGCCTTCTTATTGTTATTTTGATTACCTCTTCCTCTTCCAAAGCCTCTTGCTCTTCCTCTGCCAGTGCCCTTACCTCTTACATAATAAACTTGAGAAGTTGACTCTTCTTCATCCTTTGCTTTACCTTTATCTCCTTTCTTCTTGTTCTTCATGTACATTGCAGAACTTTGTCCTTTATCTCCATCTCCCTTCAAGTCTTGCTCATATGTGAGCATCAAACCAAGCAACTGGTTCAAATCTGGAACATAATGATTTAATGAAAGTTCTGTTGATAAGACAAAAGGTTTCCACCTTTCATCCCCTCTCAAACCTGCAAGTAATTGAGCAATCAATCTGTGATCTTCAACATCTTCATCTATGGATCCAAGACTATCTGCAAGATCCTTCATCTTAGTGACATAATCACTAATACTTTGACTTGGCTTCTTCTTGAATGTTGTAAACTCTGACCATAGACTTGCTTTCCTTGCTTTAGTAGTGCTTTGGAAATGATACTCCAATGCATTCCATATATCTTCAGATGATTCCAATCCTCTGATGTGTGGTAGCAAATGATCAGAGATTGTATTGTAGATGTATGCTTTTGCACTTGCATCCTTCTTCTGCCAATGCTTTAAAGCATCAAGTTCCTCTTTCTTTGGTCGGCTTTCATCTTCAAATACTGGCTTCTCTTCTTCACCTGTTACATATACCATGAGATCCTTACTCATAAGTAAGGCTTCCATTCTCATTACCCATGCGGGGTAATTATCTCTGTCCAGTTTGTCAATGGAAATATGATCTGCCATAGTTCTTTCCTTCTGCTGCAACCTGTGAGCTTAAAGGATAAAGGATAATACCTTTTGAAGTTCTTTGTGTATGAGGATACTTTTGAAGTAACCTTTTGATGCCTTGTGTCTTCAAATGCTTCACCTTTCAAACTTTAATGGAAAACTTTACAAAACTTCTCGTACCTTTGTCGTCTTCTGCTCTTGAGAATCTTTCTGCTCTGATACCACTTGTTGATGTATGAAACACCACAAGAAATGAATTAATGTGACACTAGAACACCTCTATGGTCACCATTAACTCATTGCCACTCCAAACTTTGAGAAATGATAGCTTAAAGTGAGAACTTTGCTTCTACAGAAATTCCTAGTCACCGAAATGACATACCTTCAGTATTTTGCTAATTTCTCCTAGCTCACATATTATTGCTCTATGAAACTTTATAGGCTAAAACTAGAAGAGTAGAGCTTTCCAACAAGCTATCATATGCATCATACGGAGCTCTAGAACTCAAGTTATGGCCCTCACAAGATGACCCTGTATGACCTTCCAAAACTGGAATTTTTACTTCTTTTAGTATTTCTGATGTCCAAAAATAAAAAATTTGATGCCTAGCATCGAATTTCAGTCCAAGTCGATGCCAGGCATCGACTTTGGGCTTTTTTTGGCTATTTTTCTGCACCAGAAACACTCTATTTTACACACACATGAAGAAGATGACCTATATGCTAGAAGTCGATGCCGGGCATCCATTTTATGCTGGAACTCGATGCCAGGCATCGAGTTGCTCCACAAACTTCATATTTTTAGAAGATTCAACAATAGTTAACACACAGAGAATGAAAAAATGACTTATCAGCCAAGATTCGATGCCAGGCATCGAATTGCTCAGAAAACATGAACTTTTGAATTCATCACACAGTAGGCAAGCATGAAGATGATGGAGAGAGACTCATACACAGAACTTTACTCAGTTCTTTCTCATAACTATAAAAAACTCAGAAGTTTTACAGTTGCTTTCTCACTCAGAGAAGTCCGACTATACTCAGTCGTATAAAATGAACTCCTTCTTCTACTTCTTCCTCTATTCTCTCGCTCTCTCTCTCTCCGCGTCAGTTGATACAAACTAACTTATATAGATTTTTGTATTCTCGTGATTTTAAAAAACTTCTAGAACTAAAGTGAACTAACTTTACAAATATGATACATTTGTGAATTTGTCCCTTCACATAGGCATGGGGTTTTCTTCCTAAGATTTGACCTTCAAATATATGTTTAATTAGTGAGTATTTCTCCAACAAGTAATGGCTAAATTGCATCTTCCACAAAAAAACATCATGGCTAACCAAAATTTGTTTAGTTGGTAGATGATAAAGACGATAGCCTTTGCTTTCAAAATTGTACCCAAAGAACATACATTTCATTGTTTTATGATCCAATTTTTTTGTTGTTGTTGTAGAACTAATGCATATGTGAGACAAGCAAAGAAACATAGATGAGCAACAGATGACTTGAAACTATTGTAAGCATCATATGGAGTGATTTATTGCAATGGTTTGGTGTGACACTTGTTAGGTACATATTTTACACACATAGTAGCTGCTAGAAGCTATGTGGCAAACCCTTACTATTGACCATAAACCTCTCCATTTCCATGAGAAACCTGTTCTTTCTTTTAGGAAGTCCATTTTGTTGCTATGTATAGGGCATTGTATACAATTGAAAGCATGTTAATGTTTACAAAAAAGTGATGTCCGGGACATAGTGAATTAGCTGGAAAAACCCGATCCTTCTTAGTTGAACATCGTGCAATAGTTATTGAAAGAGAAGTAAAAGCGAGGTGGTGGGGCGAGAGTAGGTGGCAGTATGCATGCTGGAACATGGAGCATTCATGACATGGGTTTTTCGGCTTGCAGCATGTTGGAGAGTCCGCCGCAGTACCTCATCTCACCTAGGAGTTTTTCTACATAGTTGATTGTTGTCTTTGGCAGCCATACATTCGTTATGGAGCGTGCAAGGTAGAAGTTTCCTTGGCTATTGTTTTGTTGATCTTTTGTTGTTGTAACGAGTCACAACCAAATCTTTCAGTGATTGTCTCGAAGGGCGATGGAAGATGTATGTGTCCAACACAGAATCGGAGGCCTTAATCAACTCTAAAGAATCGGTTCCCGCATTTGCTTCTACTCATTGCGCTTCAAGTTCCCTATCGTTCATGCTGCCAACAATAGGGTCGATCGAGATGTGTTGTATTGGATATTATTAGCCAAAATTGAAGTGGAAAATCGACTCTGTTAAGAGCCAGAAATAGCCTTTGAAAGCCACCACCAGCATGTATCCTTGGGACAAAAATGACATTATAAAACTTGATGTGATTTCTCTGGGTTGCAGAGTAGGAATGCTTTTCCAACTCCCTACGTGGATCATTCATGAAGTGGGTTTTTCTATGTGTTGCATGTTGGAGAGTACGCTGCAGTACCTCATCCCACCTCAGAGTTTTTTTGTGTGCTGCATGTTAAGTGGGGAACAGTGAGAGGGACTCCATCACTGTAGGCATTTCTTCTACACGTTGCATCCTGAGTGGGGAATACTGATAACTATTTTTCTGTGTGCTGCATGTTGGAGAGTACGCCGCAATACCTCTTCTCGCCTATGAGTTTTTCTATGTGCTACATGTTGAGTGGGAACAATGAGATGGACTCCATCACTATACATTTTTTTTCTATGTGCTGCATCTTGAGCCTGTATTTTGTGCATATCACATATTTTGTTATTTATTCTTACAACCACATGGAGATACTAAATTTAAAACTTTGTATAGGAGGCGACAAGTTTGCAGGTAGGAGCAAAGGGGATTGATGTTGAAGATAAATGTACAAGCTCATTTTCTTATGAGCTATGCTTGGATAAATTTACCAAATATAAAGATAAATGAAAATAAGAAAAAAAGAAAAAGTGAAAAGAAAAAATTCTATTCAAAATTCATGATAAGTAAGAGATACAATATCTTACCTTGTAGTTAGTGGCATGTAGTGGGAAAGTGGTGAGCTAAGAAGGAGGAACAAACTTCTTCACATGCTCATTGGTTATAAAACTGAATTAGGAGCATGTTCAAAAGGAGCAAAGAAAGAGGCAGGAGCTCCCGGTAGTCAGATCAGGCCATTTTGTCATTTTGTCTTCCCTTAGACTCCTTCTAGCCGCACATCAGTTTGTATAGATCTATGTTGTGAAGCTCATATCTCAGTATATATGAAATCATTTCTTGTGTTTAAACACTCATTGGAAAGCTTATCTTGTATGCTTTATGTATCTCAAATATATTTTTCAGATCTTACATATTCTCTAAGATATCAGTGAAAGAGTGAACTCCAATTTTTTAGTATACATGTGTAGACAAGTAGTCTATTTTGGTAAGTTATGTTTCCCAACCAAAACATATCCAAATTGCATGATTTTTATCTTGTTGGAAAGCTCTTGGCATGCGCTTTCTCTACTTCAAATATCTCATTTAGAAGATATATATTCTATGAGACACCTATCAGAGAGGCAAGTCTAGTTTTATAGTGTACTTATGTGTGCAGGTGGTCTATTTTCGTCAGTTGTGTTGCCTACCCAAAACTCATCCAAGTTACTTGTTTTTTAGCTTATTTGAAATTTATTTGTGTCTACATTCTCTGTACCAAATTATCAAAGGATATATAATCAAAGAGTTATCAGTCCAATAGTGAAGTTTAGTTCTTCAGCATACTTGTGTGGACAGGTAGTTCATCTCTGTCAGTTTTGTTTCCTAATCAAAACTTGTCCAAACTAAGTTATTTATAGCTTTTTGGAAAGCTCTATTTTTCCACTTTGATTGTCTAAAGGCACAAGTCCATTTGAGTTTTTTATTGAGAGCAGGAAGCTATCTAAGGTGCAGCTATTTGTCTAAGTGGTGGACATACAAGGGTGGTTCACTACACATTTCCGTTGCGCATAGGAGAACTCATTCTCCACAGTTGGTATTGGAGAAAACTTGGTGCTGAAGCTTCATCAACAGAGCTGGAGATAAAGCAAAGCAAAAGAGGAGCTACAAAAACAAGGGGGATCTTCACAAACACAAGAGCAAAGGACAATATAACTATTTCGGGTAACTCACAAACTCTTTGATAGTCCTCAATGGCTGACTTGGATCAACAAGTAGAGAAATTGGATATGGATAACTATTGGCACAAGACATTAGGTCACATAGGTGAAAGGACCTTAAAGCAAATGTGCAGGGACCAATGTGTGCTTGGGATACCTAATGTATCCAAGCAACACATGATTTACAAATGTGGTGCTTGTCAGTTTGGTAAGTCTCATAGATTGCCCTACTCAAGGAAAGGTTTTATGCATGAAGAATACCTAGACTTGGTACACACAGATGTTTGGGGACCTAGCAAGGATCCCTCTATTTCAGGATCAAGGTACTATGTGTCTTTCATTGATGATTATAGCAGATGGACTGTGTTATACTTTATGAAGCACAAGGATGAAGTATTTAATTGTTTCAAAAGATATCTTGCACTAGTTGAAAATCAAACAGGAAGGAACTTGAAGAAGCTAAGGTCAGATGGAGGAGGTGAATACTTCTCAAATGAGTTTGAGGACTTCTTGTAGGAAAGAGGCATCAAAAGGGAGATAACCACAAGGTACTCACCTGAACAAAATGGGGTAGCTGAGAGAAGGAATAGACTTATTGTTGAAACTGCAAGGTCCATGCTTAATGAAAAGAAGTTGCCAAATTATCTTTGGGCAGAGAGTGTATCTACTGCCACCTATCTCATAAACAGGTTCCCATCAAAGTCACTTGATGGAATGACACCTTATGAAGCTTGGCATGGTAAGAGACCATCATTGGATCATTGCAAAATCTTTGGTTGTGTAGCATATGTGCATATTCCCTCACAGGTAAGGGGAAAGCTAGACCCTAAAGCAGAAAAATGTATTTTCATTGGTTATGACTTAAATCAAAAAGGGTACAGATTCTACAACCCAACCAATAAAGGGTTCAAGGTAAGCAGAGATGTCATCTTTGATGAGAATGACTCATGGTATGAGAATGAATGCAGGAAGGTTAGTCTACCCTATGATTTGGAAGAGGAGTTTCCAAAACTCTCAAGGGAGGAACCAATCCAGAAGGAAGACTCAAGTTCAGAAGATGATGACACAATCAATCTTGAAGAATTTAAGGCATGGAAGTCCAGAGGCAAGATGAAGATGAAGAAGCTTGAGGATATACCAGAATCTTCAACTCAAGCAATAAGGAGATCTCAGAGAGAAAGTAAGAAGCCTATCAGATATGGGTATGATACATCTCTTGTTACTAAGCATTCAATTTATCTTGCAAAGGACTTGTTAAGTGAAGAACCAGGTTCATATGAAGAGGCAATCACCAAACCAGAATGGAAAGGAGATATGGATGAAGAAAAAGAAGCTCTCAAGGAGAGTGACACATGGGACTTGGTACCCAAGAAGGATTCTATGAAGGTGATAGGATCCAGATGGATCTACAAACTAAAGAGGAACTCAGATGGTACAATCAACAGGTACAAAGCTAGGTTGTTAGCCAAGGGTTTTGCACAAACCCAAGGCATTGATTATGAGGAGACATTTTCTCCTGTGGCTAAGATGCCAACAATCAGAGTATTGGTGAGTGTAGCTGCATCAAAAAATTGGAACATGTACCAATTAGATGTCAAGAATGCTTTCTTGAATGGATGGATATCTGAAGAAGTCTACATGTCACAACCACCTGGCTATGAAGATCCCAAGAAGGTAAATTATGTTTGTAAATTGAAGAAGGCTCTATATGGATTGAAGCAGGCACCTAGGGCATGGAACTACAGGCTGACAACATACCTCCAAGACCAAGGGTTTACTATGAGCAAGGCAGACACTTCATTGTTTATCAAAAGGAGCAATTCAGAGGTAATCTATCTCTGTGTTTATGTTGATGACATCATCATTACAGGTAATGATGTCCAAGGAATCAGAAGCATCAAACACCAGATGATGAAGGAGTTCAAGATCAATGATCTTGGATTATTGAAATACTTTCTAGGACTTGAATTGGTTTATACTAATTCAGGTATATATATCACTCAGAAAAAGTATGTACAAGACATGTTGAAGAAATTTAACCTGCAGGATGCTAAAGTCTCAAGTACTCCAATGGAGGTCAACCTAAAGCTAAGTGCTCATGAGGGGGATGAAGTCCAAGACATTACAGGATATCAAAGTATGGTAGGTAGTTTGAATTATGCTACCTTGACCAGAATTGACATAGCATATGGATTTAGTGTGCTAAGTCAATTCATGCACAAACCAAGGGTACCTCACCTTGAGGCTGCAAAGAAGATCTTGAAGTATCTAAAGGGAACTCAGAACCATGGTTTGTACTTTCCTTATACATTAGATATTGACATTAAAGTGTATTCAGATGCAGATTGGGCAGGATGCAAGGATGATAGGAGGATCACATCAGGATACTTATCTTTTGCAGGTGATAAACCTATTTCTTGGTCAGCCAAGAAACAACCAACAGTGGCATTGTCATCTATTGAAGCAGAGTATAGAGGGCTAGCCAATGCCACTCAAGAAGCTATTTGGTTAAAGCTTTTGTATACAGAGCTAGGCCTATACACTAGGCCCCCAATTATCCTTGGAGACAACACAAGCTCTCTTCACCTTGTAGCTAATCCAATATATCATGCTAGAACAAAACACATAGAGGTTCATTACCACTATGTGAGAGAGAAGTTGCTAAGCAAGGACATTCAGTTGACCTATGTGTCTACTAATATGCAATGTGCAGATTTACTCACTAAAGCTTTGGATGGAAACAAATTGTGCAGATTCAAATCCATGATTGGATTGCAGGATGTGATTGAAGATTGAAGATGAAGACTTAAGCCAAAATGTTTGGCTTGAGGGGCAGCTGTTGGTGCAATTCAAGCCTTCACAATTTGGCTTGAACTACCTCATGAAGATATCTCTTGAAGGAAGGATCATAGGAACTTATGCTTATAAGTTCTCACCATTTTACTCTTTGTAAAAGTCTAAAAGACTTGGCATTTCTTATGTACACACCTACTTGATTAGAGTCATGGAAAAAGTTGTTGAATGATTGAGAGAATATCTCATTACCTTTTTTAGGTGAAAGATTCTAGGAGTTTGAATTTGAATTCAAACTTGAAGCTTCAACTTAAATCTATAAAAGATGCAAGTCAAAAGTCGCGGGTAGCTCAGTTCAGTTTAGCTCATTTGTCTAGCTCAATTCCCGAGGCTTACACTACTGATCATTGAGTGTGTGAGGTCTACTCCATAGCCTACACCTCTGAGTACCATTTGCCAATGTTAATCATGCCAATGGGAATGTACATCAATGTGATTTAATACATACATTTACTTCTATCACTACTGTATTCTCTGAGTTTTCTACATCCAACTCTGTCAACTTCAAAGAGGCATATCTCAGTGCCTACTTCACCAAATCAAGTGATTCAAAGCTTGGTGGATCCAGCTCAAAGCATACTACAAGCATACAAAGTTTGAAGCAACTTGATTTTGTCAATCTCAAGAAATCGCCGTCGAAGTGCTCACTGGTATTTGTCTGCATACTTCCTAAAAAGTCGGGGGTGTCCATAAATTTGCTAAAGTTATTTCTCCTGGTATAGTTTATCATTTTGAATGATTCCACTTGCAAATGGTAGCTTACTAAGCTAATAGAATATCTCTAGAAGGAATTTTGCCAATTGTAAGTGTACTGGTCATACTGAGTGAAAGACTGAGCAGGTATCAAGACCAAAATAGAAAGTTTTCTAGCTTTGTGATTCACAAACTCATCTGTTTTGATCAAGTCATTACTCAGACCTTTTCCAAAGTACATATAGCATTTCTTGGTATCATTTGGAAGCTAAGGGTTTCTACTAATCATATCTGGAGTCACTGAGGGCTGGTGCAAAGCAGGATTAGCAGCACCTACTTAATCTCCTGGAGGATCCATCCATCTTTCCCAACAGCAAGCGATAAGGCCCAACAGAAAATATCCAATGGGCCTTATCGCTTGCATTGGTCATGGTCAATTTCTCACTAAAAATGGAGATCTTGGACAAAACCTTAAATTCATAAGAATATATTAAACAACATAGCTTGACCTCATCTTCCTCTTCGATGAGCTCTTTTGAGTCAATACAAATTGTTCCTTTGTCCTCAGCAACATCCAAGAATGAATAGCCACGCCCAAATGAGTATATTCCAAGTTGCTCCTGATGCTCATCAAACTCTTCATCAGCAAGTGTTCGCTTCTCTAAGATAGCTTTCTCAAAGCATTTTGAAAGATCTTGTGATGAATCTTTGAATTCTTCATTAGACAAATCCAAATCAAGACGCAAAAATTCTTCTTTTCTTTCCCATTTCTTATTGATGAATCTCCTTGCAACTTCTTCTGACTCAACTATAGTTGCAAGGCAGTAGTCCTCCCTTAGATTGAAAAGTTCCTGAATGTAAAATAGAGGTATAAACTCTTTTTCAAAGATAAAGTAAAAAAGTAGATTTGGGAGAAGTAGGGACTTCTCAAACACTTGAACTTCTTCAGTTGGCTCCCTTATTGCAGTCTCTGCTTTAAAAGTGGCCACATCAAAACCTTTGACCTGCTTATCTTCTGCTTGGAGATTGATCTCCTCAACAATCTCCATGACACCTTTCATAGTTTTTGAGCTTCCCTCAAGTGTTAGCTCTAAAGAAGGTTGGTCTTCAACATGAACATTTTCCTCCTTTTCAACTGAGATGTGATCAAGCCATATCAAGAAAGCAATGTTTAAAGGGAGCAAGTAGCAGTCCTTTTCATGCTTTGGGCATAAATCAAGCTTCCCTGGCAAAGGGGATATCCTTTTGCATTTTCTTGTGATTTTTGCCCTATCTATTGGATCCTTCCCAAAGATGTGAGGATGGACATAGGTTTTCTGAGAAATAGAAAGGATCTTTCCATTGATCACCCCCGAGAAAATCTCATACTCATCCTTAAGAATTTTTTTTTATTTCTCTAGGATTTTTTCAAAATCAATTTTGGGGTTGAATAGCGGCATTGCATCAGGAAAATAATCTCCAATTAAACCCTCTTGAACCATGAAGTCAAGAAGTTTCTCTGATGGAGAGACACTAAGGATCTCATTCATTGCCTCCATCTTAGCTGCAACGTCTCTTGTATGTCTTTGAGGAGAACACAACCGATGCAAGCGACTGAAGTGAGTCAACGTAGGTCAAACGAGGAAAATCATTTGTATGGGTCGTGTTGGGGATGAAAGAAAAATACACATGTAAATGAGACAAATTCTCTGAAGGTTCAAAATTTGAATTTGTGAAGGAAGTTGCTATTTATAGGCGAGGAGGGGGAAGTAATGGTCAAATGATGTGGACCAATCAATGAGTGTCACATGGAAAATGTACGTTGGGTGATTCAGTGGATAGATGATGTGGACCAATCAAATCATGCAATGTGGCAAAGGACATTGGAATTCACAACAGCTATATGATGTGGATCAATCATGGTGTGCCATGTGGCACCAACGGTCAACTCATTTTTGGGACCTATTTAAGCTTTCCTATTCATTTATTTCATTTTTTTTTGTCAACACTTTCCAAGCATCGAGGTTCCATTGCCACCAAGTTTTTAAGCTGCCTCTTCATAATTTCTATAGAGAGCGCTCTATGTTAGGTAATATGGACACGACCGATCCAAGCGATCAGGGTACATCTGAGATTTGTGGATAACCCTAATCGCTTGGATCGGTAATGTTTCTTAAATGGCATCGAGTCCTTGATCATACCTTGCAAATTATGTTTTTCTTAGTGATGCTTGAGTATTATGCATTGTAAGTGATATTTGAACTTATATTTATTGATATTTGATGATGAATTCAGGGACGACCGATGCAAGTGATAAGGGACATCCGGGCATTTCCAGATGACTCTTATTGCTTGGATTGGTCGTGTCTCTGATAGTGGAAAGAGTCATTGACCATAGCTTGTAAACTATGTTTTTCTTAGTGATATTTGAGTATTTTGCATTGTAAGATATATTTGAACTAGTATTGATTGATATTTGATGACGAATTCAAGGATGATCGATGCAAGCGATAAGGGACATCCGGGCATTTCCAGATGACTCTTATTGCTTGGATCGGTCGTGTATCTGATAGTGGAAAGAGTCCTTGATCTTTTTTTTTTGAGAGTAAGTTTCCTTTCCTTCATAATTCCTTGCCTAAAGACTCTCATTTTGTGCAGAGTATGGCTAGGACCAAAAAGACAGCAAGGAAATTGTACCCTGAGGATCATGACCAAAATGCCTAGGAACAAACTGCCCAGGAGCAAAATCCCCAGAAGTTTCAAGGCAATGTATCAGACAAGCCTTCAAAGAAAAGGGTCGAGTACCATGTAAAGTCCTTGAGGGAAATTAGAAGAGATCAAAAGTCGGTGGGATTGTTGATCCCTAGACTTCCATTTATGAGAGTTGTCAAGCATATCATGGGCAACCTTTGTTCTTTAATGAAGACCTCATCCTTTATCAATGTGAGGTGGCAAACTCAAGCACTGTTATGGCTGCAAGAAGCTGTAGAGGACTTTGCTATTGATTTTATGAATGATGCCTATTTATGTTCTGCTCATTCGCATAGGGTAACACTAATGGCGAAGGATTATATTATTGTTTCAAGAATAAGATATAAATTTGATAAATTTTTGGTTCCTATTGATCACCATGATCAAAAATTCTTCGATATTTTAAATATACCTCTAGCCCGAGCACCCAAAACAACAGTTGTCGTTGACGAGATCAACCCTCAAGTCACTCATGATCATGAAACTAGAACTACAGGAAATAGTGAGGAGGAGAGGAAAAAGTAGGGATTATTTACAGAGGAAAGTGTCATCTTAAACCATATTCAAAAGTTACAGAAAGCAAATAAAGAGCTCCTTAAGAAAGGAGATGGGCAGATAATAGTTAATGTTGCAATGCCATGGCAAAAAGAATGGTTTCTTAACATTAAACCTAAAGACAACAAAATGTTGAGGGAGTTTCATGTTGAAATATCATATAATGTGGTCAACATTTCACTCAAGTATTATCTAGAGGCCATAGTGTGCTCTTGTATTGCTTAATTTTCTAGTTCCTTAACTGAATTTTTATTTCTTGATTTGTAGGGTTCTTCTTCAACAATGTGAGGAAGCGGTTCAAAGAAAAGTATTTATTTTAGATCCTCTAGTGACACAGTGTTTTTTGCATAAACATGGAGATGCCAAGTCCTTTCTAGAGAATTTTACAGAAGAGGTAGAATGCGTTATCTACCCATATATTGAAAAGTAAGTATTCATCTTCATTTTGGAAAGATATTTGATTCATTTAAGAAAGTATATTTACATGCAACTCATTGACAGGGGCCATTGGAGTCTAATTATTGTTGACTTCAACGCATATCAAGCTCTTTTCCTCAATTCTCTACAATCACAACATGGGAATTGCAAAGTGTAAGTTGTTATACATTTTTTTGTTCTCTATTTTAGAGCCATGCCATCCATTCTAATTTTTAGTTTACAATGCAGTGCTGCAAAGCTTGGGGTGCATATTGATCAGAATTTTCCAGGAATTGCTAAATTGAATGAACAAAAGCAATTTGGATACATACAAATTCATGTGCCATTGCAGAAAGACGCAACATCATGTGGCTGGAGAGTGATTGCAAATGCTGTAAGATTCTTGGAAAGAAAGTTTTACAGTCTTGAATTGAATTTATCAGACTACCCAGATGCATGGATCATCTTGATCAAAGAGAGAGAGAGAGCAATAAATGGCATCATGAAACATGCAATCTACCCCTATGATCCAAACTCACCTCCACCCCCTCCACCTGATAAAAAAAAGTCTGAAGAAAAAAAGAATGGGCTTCTTCTTCACTCACCATTAAATCATGGGACCAAGAAAAAGAGTCAAGCTGAAAGCTCCAAAAAGGGACACAAGCAACAAAGAAAAGAGGGCTCCAAAAAGGATAGAAAGGGTTGAATCATTTTTTAGCCTAAGATTGAAATCTATTGTAAAACCAACACAGGTTGGAAGATTTATTTATGTACAAATAATATGTACTTATGTCAATCTTCATCTGGAAGATGATCATTGTAACCATATCTATTTGCCTTTACAATATTTATATGCCTTGAGAAATATACAGTTGTATTGAACCTCTTGAGAGTTAAGCAAAAGTTCATTGCATGGTCCAATCAAATTTGGTCGTGTCACAAATATGACTGCATTGTGGGTTTCTTACTTCATTCCTATTAGAAAGTTTAAATTGGAGAAGATACAAAAGAATAAATGGAATCTAGAGGACATGACCGATACAAGCAATATGGGGAATCAGACAATTTTGGATTGCCCATATTGCTTGCATTGGTCGTATTATCCATTTCAACATAGGATCCCCTTTTTTGCAACCTTGCATGAGATGAGTTGTTGCTAGTTGTCTTTATACTCATGATTCAAATCTTTATGCAAGGTCACTTGTTGAACTCTCTTGCAGTAGTTTGCTAAAACATGACCAATCTAAGCAATAAGGGTCATCCGACAAGTTCAGATTGCACTAGTCGCTTGCATCGGTCGTCTTCTCTAATCTCGTCTCCTCTATTTTATGCCTTAAGTCATGCTCTTCATATTTTGAAATATCAAACCTTGGATTGGAATTTGCACTAGGTTCTCCACCCTCTCTTATATTACTTGTTATGTGATCCATGATATTTTCTCTTGCATTACTTGAGGACAGAAAAGATGGATAGAATCAAATAATTTAATTGAGACTAATGTGCACCTTTGATAGACTATAATAATTAAATTGAAATTAGATATTGAATTCTAGATCTCTTGTTCATCTAGAAGTTACTTATGCAAGTTCCTGTATAATTTTTTCTTAGTTGGAACCTCATCAGAATGTTAAGATTAAACAAAAAAATGCCAATATGAGTTTAGATGAAGGGGAATAATTGAAGTCATAAATTCACTCCTACAAATAAAAAACAATGGAAATATGAAATAAAGGACCTAAAAAATATCTAATAATGTCTTGGTTTATATTCTTATCATTGTACAATAAGAACCTCATCAAAATCTTGAAAGTAAATTAAAGAATGCAAATATGAATATAGACATTTAAAATTCATAAATTAACACACATTCTTTGTCACCATCCTGCAAAGAAAATTCAATGGAAGTACCAATAGAAACTTATATTAGAGGAAGATACATTATGTAAGAATGTCAAGGTTAACTTGTTACAAACCTAAGGGTTGGAACTTAATCACCCTTGGTGGCAAGAAACTTATGCAAGATAATGATTTCTCTAATCTGATGTTAACTATTGCATCATCAATTGAGAATCTACATTGTGATGATACCTCATCAAGGTATTCTAGGAGCTCCCTTACATTTTTGAGATTCCAATTTGCAATGACAATTATTTTCCTTGATTGAAAATCTGGATGAATCAATACTTCTAACTCAAATTCTGGACAGCTCTCCTCTGAATCCAAGGCTATCCAAAGTCCAAGCTTTTTTTTCCACCTTCTATAGTCATATCCTAGAACCAAATATTGTCGACATATCTAATATGAGATTGAAAGAGAATTGGGACTAACTTTACATAAAATAATGTCACCTAGCTTTTGAACTTCTTTGTTATCCCATTCCCCACCTAAAACATCATCAATCTCTGAAATAGGGACTCTCCTATTCAACCACATTGTTTTTGTTTTCTATAATAACATGTTTTTAAAGCATGCTACAAATGCGTGAATAGGAAAAAACCATTGAATCTTTATCCTTCTCGAAATTCGGGCCTACTGACATTGCCTTTTGGATGTCAAATTTAATTTTGCATAGAAAACTTGAAACTGTTGAATGATTGGGAGCATCCCAATCTAATGAAGAGATGCAAGGACTAGGTACATGAACAAGATTTCCATAAGAACTCCTCCTTGATGGCACTTGATAATCTGCATAATGGACAAATAACTCTATGCTATTGAAAAATTGAACAGATTTGTCTGCATACATGTGTTCTGCATATTCCTTATGAAGAACTCTAAATGTTCCTGTTAAACATTCAACAGGTTTCCATTCCACAATATTGGAAGGAAAGATATCTGTAGTACAGAAACATATGTTTTATTATACAAAAACAACTCGAATGATAGAAGGGCATTGTAAAACTTCACTTACAGTATGAAGGGAAGTGCAGATGGTTTTCTAGAACAAGATCCTTTGCGGTGTACACATTGTACTCGTGCAAACCAACCGCATCTCTTCAATTTGAAACTGGGAATACGTCCCTTCCAGTGGTTTCTTCTGTTGTCTCTTTTGGCACGCTTGACTTTATGGGCACCTCTGCAGCTAGGAAGCATAGTTATCCATTCATTTACTTTCACAAAAAGAGGTTTCCACAAAGAATCCTCTCTTTTGTTGTAAACCTAGACTCGATGTATGAATTCAAAGTGACCATGAATCTTGCTCATGGATACATATCAACCAAAGTAGGACATAGATAAGTCTTTAGCCTCCTAAACAAGAAACCTCTATAGACAAAAGTGGAACTAGAAGACCCCAATGTATCCAATTCAAGTGTGCATGACATAGAACTTCAGCCACTCTCAATCTAATGAATCCACTCATCAACCTACCCTATGTATCAATCAAGTCCCTTGTTCTATCATGTGTGAACAACCCATCCCTCCTTCTCAAGGAAACAACTCAAAGATCTATAGTGAGATCATTAATTATCAAGAGGAACATAGGGTGCCTTCAATGAACCTAGCATCAAGAAGAACTAGACAATAGTCAAGAAAAGGACTCAAACAGATATGGATTACAAAAAAACAACTTCATGCATACCATCACGCATAGGAGCAATTACAACTAAGAAACCCTAAATTAGTGCAATCATTCAAAACATAAATCACACCACAAATCAACCAAAACATAATTCAAGTGTGGCTACCAAAACAACTCAGTAAAGCTCAAGGATAGTGCAAGCAAATTTGGATCTCAAGGAAGACATTGGAGTGAGTCAAGGAAGAAATCAGAGCATTTGACAAAGTGATCAGGCTTCAAAAATAGACTACTCCTAGATATCAAGAACATCGAGAATTACCGAGGCCAAGAACACAAAAGATGCCACATACTCAATGCAAATACATCTAGCATGTCAAAACAAAAGAAGTAGCATCAAAACTACCAACCAACATTGAAGGAAAATAAAAAGAGAGTTACAAAAACATGACAAACATGGAGACCAAAGAAAGCTCAGGAAAAGAAATAGATGAAGAGGTAGTGCCATGATTGCACTCATGCCAAGTTGAATGCACCAAGTGTATGCATAATATGTCCACACTACAAAGCCTCGCATTCGGCACATGCCTTCCTTTCAATCATTTAGTGGTGCACATTTCCTTCAAGGAAAATAGATTTAACTTGTACTCTAGTAATATAGGGCTACTACTAACCACAAGTAATTTTTTGTCTCGACTATGAGTAACTATTTTGTGATGTCTTTCAAAAAAAAAAAGTAAATGTATCTATAAGTATTTGTAATATCACAACTAGCACAACTAAGTGAGAGGGGACCACATAACAGATAGATATCAAATGCATGATCACTATGGAACGCATTAAAGTTTTCTTACTCTCTCAAGATTAATCAACTCGTGGGTTTAAGTGCAAATGGATTCTAGGGAATCCGAAGAAACAAAAATCATGGAAATCAATGAATTCCCCTTGGAATGTGTAGTAAAATATCATGGTCATTGGTTCAAGGATGATCAACCTGTCAGAGATCACCTCTTCTTGATTATGATATGGATAATGGATCATGACCATCACTTTCTAGTAATGAGCTAGAAGTTCCACATTTTGCATGATATTCCTAGAACAATTGAGACATGGACCAAAACTAGCATCAAAGCTTACTTGAAGCTTCCTATTTACAAATCGAATTTTGAGAGATGTATACAAGTCATGAAACTCTACATTCCATAGTGGATAAACCATCAGTGCAAGAAGCACAAGTCATGAACTTTCAAGACAATTGGAGAACCATCTGATTTACACATGAGCTAATTAAGGAAGCATTTGGATGGGTAAAAGATAGCATTGTGAGCTTGAAGGATGAAAGCCGCAAAGCGAAAAAGTGAAAATTTTGTGGAAATTAATAGATTAGACATAGAGGAAGAAGCATGACTCGTGCACCAACTTTTTTGCTTTCCAAATATGCATAGATACACAACTCCACAAAAAAATAGTAGTTCAACTATTATCTCATGCAGTGAAGCAAGTGGGTAATCACATTAATCTGACTCCTTATGTGAAATAAAGACTCTTCAAAGCTAAAAATCAATGGGGCATAAGGAATTTTTTAAATGGAAGCAATGCTTTGACTATCTTGATATACCGTGCATTGTAAATGCAAGAAGATTTATTGAAAATGCCTTCGATATTAGAGATGGCAAAATATGTCAAAACAACTTTGGTCCATAAAAAGAACTCGGTCATCATGGCAATTGACAAGGTGGAAATAAGTTCACAACCAAAAAGAGAGGATTTAAAATAATTAAGGAACTTGAAGAAGGGGATACCATATCTTTTGCAAAAAGATTCCATACGGTACCAACATCAACTCTTTCTCAACCACCACCTATTACAAAGGTAGAGTTGGAAGAGGCCTTACAAGCCACTCACACATATATGGAAGGACAAGTGAATCTTAATGTCCAAGGTCACCATTATCGATAAATGACTCCAAAGGTAAGAAGCAAGTAGGCACGAGACTATCAAAGATGATTCATTATAAGGAGTTGGGCTTAGAAAACTCAAACTCATGTTTTGGGTCAAAAACTAATGATGAGTAATCAATTTTGAATGTCTATTTGAATACCAATATACATGATGATTGGTAATGGGATCAGGTAGCAAGAAGTGGCTAGTAAACCAAAAGATCGGGAAACGAAAGAAGATGAGGTCGATGAAGAATTTCTATGCACACCAAGACCATGTTGGAATTCACAATTCAAATCAATGATACTAAGAATTTACAAATTTGAGAAGAAACGTTAGAATGTTTTAGAACAAAAGTACATCACAAAAAAGAACCAAAGCAAGAGAAGGCCCCAAAGCATACCAAACTTTCTATGACCCCAATTTGAGTTATGGCTTAGCCATCCACCTTGGATGTGCATCATGAAAGTAGTAGCTCTAACGCAATCTTTGAGAAAGAGGTTGAGCCCAAACTCCACTTGCAAATCAGGAAGCCATTCAATGAAACATTGCATATAGTTAAAGGAAAGGATATGCAAATATGAGAGCCTCCTATCATACCAAAAACTTGGCTAAACGTGGACGTGCATAGTTAAAACCGATCATTATACATATGATTCAAAGTGCTATCAACACACAACAAGAACTCATGGACGTTGGCAAAGAATATGAACAAGCTCATGTGGATAAGAATCTACTTAAAGCCCTAAGTGAGAATCCATCAGAACATTTAATAAAGACTCGGGAAAATCTTGATAGAGTGAAAGAAGAACTAATAGTAACACTATGTAGAATCAATAAATTAAGTAGTGAAAATGCTACCTTACAATAAAAATTAAAGAGATCAACCAAGCGTTGGATAACTTGAATATGGAGAATATAGAGTTGCACAACAAGCATTCACAACATAAAGCAGAAAAGTTATGCATCTCTGCACGAAGCAAACTCCTTGAGACATAAATCAAAGGATATATGGAAGAATCTGATTCATTAAGGAGTTGAAACAAAACAAACAATTAATGGCATCCCTATTGATCAATCAACCTATTGAAGTGGCTATGTCGCATGAAGAAGACATTCAAAACCTTAAAAAAAATTAAATGTTTTTGCAGCCCAACTAGAAGAGGAAAAGGAACTTTGTGTAGAGTGGGAAGAAAAATATGCTCAAGACATGATGGAGTTGAGACGAAATTGGAATGAAGCTATCAAAAAATACATTGAGCATTGTCAACAAGATGCAAATCAACTAAAGGATATATGTGAAAGGAAAACCAAGATAGAAGAAGAGATCAAGAACATAAAGAATAGTGTCATGGAGAAAGATCAATTGATTGTAAAATTACAAGAACATCTGCCAAAGCTCTAGAATACAAATAGAAATCAACCGACAAATGTGGGGACACCAATAGCACCAAACATCCATCTAGCTATTGAGGAGATTGAGGTATGTCCTCTTTCTCCCCCCATTATTCTGTCTCCAATGCAAGGACCACATGAGATAGCACCTTACGATATTCCCATGCCATACACCACAGAATTAGAGCAAAAGGAACGAGCACTACTAGTGTCTCATATGACACAATATTTTGAAGAAGTAGTGGTTAGAGTCATGAAAGAGGAAAAGATCAAAAGCAAAGACCTTGATCAGATTATAAAGCCCTTCAATGTACCATATGGAATAATGAAAGGGCAAACTTAGTGGTATATCAAGAGAGTTACCGAGAAGGATCCATACAAAAATCCTAAACTTCATAGTAAATACTTTTACATATACACAAGCGAAATTTGATGCAGATTATCCTATCTCAAGAAAATGATTTTTGGAAAAAACTACAACATTGCGGGTGCATTGGAAAGAAGCACCGTATTTATTAGAGGTAAATCCATCATTTTGTCCCATGTCAAGTTATCAACCATGGCCCAAATTTTGGGAAGAACAACAGAATGGTGCCATCAATATTCAGTGGCTCAATTTTTCAATATTACCAAGCTTGTTACATAACTACCTATCTACGTAGGATTATATGGTCCGAATGATCCAATTTTGGCTATCCAAACATGCTCATATCTCATACTTAATGATCAAGCTTACCAATAAGATACTCAGCATGATACTTAGAGTACTTAAAGCCTTCGAGCATGCGGAGTACACGTTTTTTAATTTTATCGACATTAACCAAGGAACAAATACACTTATTTTTTATCTCTCTCTCATTCCAATTAGATTAACCATTATGTCATATTACTCATGCTTAATGTTTTTGTCAACTCCGTACCTAGAAACCTCTGGAAGAAGCATTCTTCATAGGATTTTTTGAAATGGACTCACATATTTTCTTGAAAATGTCAAGGAACTTAAATGCAAAATTAGTTGCTTATGAGCTCAAATTTTTTTTGAACATCATCAAGCTCCAAATGATGGTGTCAAATCTATGAAATGGAAGGATTTCATGATAAGAGAGGAAAATCTCCTCAATCATATAGAACAACGAGTATATCAAATATACAGCTCTATCTTCACAAATCCCTAAGACATTGTGATTCTAAGTACACAATGTGTGTGTGTATGTGTGTGCTTCTTCTAGAGCTCCTCACTCATGCACTTGTGCATTTCTATCACTCACGGTCATCGTACTATCCTCACATCTCCACGGATAGACATTTACAAGGTGGAGCTTCGCCACAGTGGTACCTACATTGTGCTAGAGTGACACTTAGCTAGAGCTTTAGGCCAAGCTACATACATTTAAAAATCCATTGAATATTATCAAAATTGGGTTCACTTTTATTTTATGCTCTAAGAATGAAGTACTACAAAATTGTGAAGAGTTGTAGCCATTTTGGAAAAGATTAGGTTTAGATAACTACTTTGTAGCAAACATTCCAAAGGGAGAATTCCATAAGTGTTACCAATTGATATGTATTCTCAATTGAGGCAAAAAAAAGGATTTTTTGTGTATTTTTGTGATTCCAATATTTTGTGAGAATGGCCTTTACAAGAAGTTCAATCTCATGCATAAGCTCATCAAATAAGCTTAAAAAATTCCAAGAAAACACATTCCACCTAACAAGGAGGTACTAGTGTTTTGACCAATGAGACAGAAGGAAATGTTAAAGCTCTCATAGATGGTGTTTATAATGCCTAACCATCCACACCATTAAGGCTATGTATGCAGCACTTTATGCGAAGATTGAGAATCTTTTAATAGAGTCCATTGGATATGATATTCATCGGATGGATCTCAGGCCATGGCATTAAATGTAGGAAAAGTTTGTTTTTAGGCCATTAGATGTTGAGAGATCCAACGGTTGGATTCTACTTCGAACCACGTGAAATCTAAGATGAATGCCACATGTCCGATCTTCATGCATCGAACGGAGGATAGATAATCTACTGCCGATTTCGGTACCTCTCTCTTACTTTCTCCCCATCTCCCTCCAATGATGTGACTCTTTTTGTCCTCTTTTGCCAGACCCAAACTTCAATTGCATGCGTTCCTGAGAGAAATCGGACGTCGGTCAATTAACAGCGAGTTCGAATTTTTTTTCTTCTTTTTTCCCACATCTTTCAACTGATGTGATTGCCTTGTTTTGTCGTTTTATGACAGACACTTAGTTATCAATCGCATCCATCCATGGAGAGCATCTAACGACCTCAAATGCCCACGAACCAAACACACTGAGCACTCTATTTTGTCCTTTTTTGCCAGACAAAACTTGGTTAATCTCATGCATTGATCAGTAATATCCAACGGCTATTAAAAGCTGCGAATCCAACACAGCAAAAAACTCAATTATGATCCCTTTGAAATAGTATTTTTAAATTAAAAACCCTTGGTGGTTTTTTTTTCTTCCTCAATACCACACAAGATTAATCTTAATGCCTAAAAATTAGGGATCCTTACAAGGCCCATGCAAGGTTCACCTTTTTTCCTAATGCACCCTCTTGGTCAAAGAATATGACACACAAACATATGTTTGTTCTCAATGTAGAGAGGGTCAGAGCTCCCCCACCACCCACACCCAAAGAGGCTATCATCAATTGTTTGGTAGAGATTGAGGACTTTAGCAATAAGGTGCAACCTGGTAGGCATAAATGAAAATATGAAAATACATTTTCATTAACACTACCCACCATCACCACAACGAGCTCCACGCCTTGAAGAGTTCCTATAAGTCAAATCTGCACACGAGTTAGAAGGTGATGAGTACGAATAATAGACAACAATGGGAGGTACAATCATAGGACAAGGTAAATACATGTATGAATCACCAAGTCTTGGATGGTTATTAGAAGTGGAAGTATGGGAATGCACTCACTCTACTTGAGTGGAACAATAAATGGAACTTCAAGAAAAATATGGTGATAAGGTATTATGGTACAAATTCTTTCAATGAATCACTAACTCTTATGTCATTGAAATGCAATAAAGTTTAACAAACAGATTATCTATGCTACTTAGAAATTACAACAAAGAAGTCGCAAAATTGTGAGCCAATCTTTGACGTTTTCCACATAGTTTTAAAGTGAGGATTTGTTTGCAGCTTTGAACAAGAGCATTCTAGCCCTATTATCATAGTGACATCCTTTGACCATACCCTGAAATGATGCACATTTGGACCACATTATACTGCATTTTATCTACAATCCTTGTTATCACCTTGTGCTACAAGAGCTTCATCAACATAGAACAAGATAAAATGTGTGTCCTTTCATTGAACTGTCATTTATTTATGCTTCACATGCTCAAGCAATAGTAGAAAATACATTGGAAGATTCCATTATTTAGAACATGGTGTTCACAATGTCCCACATATTGCATGCTAGATGGTGCTCCGAACATTTGATACGATGCATGTGGTACTAACTATTTTTATAGAATTATCCAAACCACATGTAGATATGTCAAGCATTAATGATCTCATTTACAACCCCAATATCATTCTTGACAAGCAAAACTATGGACATAGCATTGTCATGTGAGATACCTTCTGTGTTCTACAAGCAAACTTCTAGGATGCACTCACAACTTGGTTTTAGGAGTACCACTAATATTTTCATCTCCCATCCAATGAATTTACTCCACCTATTTGAATGCAAGCAAATAGCATAATTCAAGCACCTTTCCAAGCCACAAGTTCCCACATTATGCTCTATTTGCTAGAAGAAACTAGAATATGATCTAGCACATAGCATCTGCATTGATGAATACATAACCCAGTTAAACCTAATCCAAATCTATATTGACACTTCTCGAGGGAACAAAGATCTATTAGGGACAAAACAACATGAGAGGGATGTTTGATGAGACCTTTTCTTGTACATGCTCTATGATAATTGTGCATAGCATTTGTGGATTTTTAATGATTGGAATATGTGATCAAACATCCTAGATTACAAATCTGAATGGGGATTTATATGAGGAATTGTATGCATTTCAACCTTATTATTTTGTGAAAAAGTGGAAAGAACGATTTGCGTGAGTTGAAGAATGTGTGTTATGAGTTGAAACAAGAACCATGTTATTTGCATTACAATGTACATCTTTATTTTTTTATTTCATGGATTTCCAATTATTCCAATTAACTGGACCTTTCTATGAATATTGCCATAAATTTATTTCAAATCAGTGTAGTTTATGTTCCTGATGAGGCATATGTTATTGAGTTTAAGGAAATATTTTTATGCCTCTTTTGAGATGTAGGATTTGAGCTCTTAAATCAATATTTGGCAGTTTTATTTTATCATATCTGATAGAGGAATTGTTTCAAAGAAAGTATGTGGAGACCCTATTGAAGAATTTTAACCATGATGATTGGAAATCCATTTTGACTCCTATGTGTCTAGGTTTAAAGTTGATTCGTCATGGCATTAGGGATTTATTTAATTTTAACGTCTATAAAAAAAATTATGGGATGCTTGATATGTGTAATAATTACATAGCCTAGTAATAAATTTATTTGCCTCACAAAGGAGCAAGCTATTCATAGCCTAGGCCTTAAATATTGACAAGAAATTAAGCACATTTGACATTATATGAGTGGTACATGATAGCTTGGGCTCTTTCAATCCCAAAGATGGATTGATATCACTAGATTTAAATGTTTTTACAAACTTATATTATCTTCTTTCTATAAAGTGTGTTTAAAAGTGGTGTTTGCTTCATATCTAATTGATCATGAATATATTGGTTATTGATATAACCAAGATATGTGTCCACCTCTAGATTTGAGATTGTGTATAGGTAGATTTTTTAGACACATCAAGTGTGTTGCTCATAAGCCTGAGTATTGGAACTCTATCGCCAACACAATCTCCTCAATAATGGATAATTTGGCACAAAAGAAAAGAATTATATGATTGCTTAGCATATCAAAAAACTCATACCAATTTCTACAATTTTTTTAGAAACCCCTTTTATACATATGTATTCCTTTTCGAACTAGTTAAAATAATGGAACCGTATGATAAATTTAAAATTTTCCATTCCTAGAAAATAATCCAAAATTAAGCAATTTTAGAACATGGCATATAACCTTTAAGTTCCAATTTCTTTTGTGAACTAGACATAATTCCAAATATTTTTAGAAACCATTTGTATTATGATATCTTCTTATGATTCAATCAAAAAGAACAAAGAACAATGAAAAAATCATAACCAAAAAATGTGTATGTGGTGACTTAAGCACTTTGTTCATCTAACTAAATGTCAAAGCTAATAGAGTTTTTCATCATGTTTTGCATTAATGGTTTCGTCTTAATCCTTTTCACAATATTGTGATTAAACATCCATCTTTCTTCACAAAGGTATCTTCTACATCCAATTTTAGAAACAATTAGTATAGGACATTCTTCCTTCATTTTATACACATTAAACATGTGCCAAATATCATATCCCATTTGTACTTTGAGTGATCATACTACTAAATTGTTATTATATTTTGATGTGAATCTATCATTTTTTCCAGTACTTTGGCTTGAAATAACTTGTTGATATATTTAGGTAGTGATGTGTGTGAACACATTGGGACGCCGGGGCACTTTTTTCCCTCTTTAGGAGGTTTTTTTCCCCCAGCTTGTATATACGCCTATTGCCCTAATGGGCTACTTATCTTTGTACATTCCCTAGTAATACATTCAGTCTTGTGTGTTGTGCTCCAAGCTTCTTCTTCTTCCTTGTGTTGTTCGCGTGCTTCCGCAGACGTCTAACTCCAACAATTGGTATCAGAGCAGGTCGCCGCTTCATCTAAGGCATCCTCTACACCTCTCTAGTTGCATTCTCAGATTCGCACAAAATTTGGTGAGCATACTTAGGGTGTTGGCCTCCAAACACACTATCGAAGTGCTTGTGCAGGCTATTTCATCTTTTTGTGCCGAAGGTATATACCAGTTTTTGTTCGCCAGTATAAGCGTCTCCAAGTCTGCTACAGGTCTAGCAGAACTCGTCTGGGTAGTTCCGTTCAACTTTTTGAGATACAGTCAATTTTCTGCATCAAGGTATTTAAGTCACCGGCCATGGCTGAAAGTAGTGATGTATTCCGTATGTTGGCTGTTGAGGATAAGTTGGATGGTACCAACTACCCATTATGGGCTTATATGATGTGACATGTATTGCTTGCAAAAGGATTATGGAACATTGTGCAAGGTGTTGAAAGACGTCCTATTATACCTCTAACTACAGGTACTGCAAATACAGGTGTTGGAGCTGATGAAGATGGTGTCGAAGATGATATTCCACAAATTCCTATTTGTGCTTCTATTTCTGCTGCACCTACTACGGAGCAGATTCGCTGGGATGGCAGAGATGCCCAGGCACATACATTGATAGCCTTGTTTGTCAAACGTGCCATTATTCCTCACATTTGCTCTTGCAGAATAGCTAATGGATGCTTGGGATACACTTACGACATTGTACCAAGCTAGGAATGAGACTCGTGTTGCTTACCTCCGAAAACAGTTGGAGAGTGAGCACATGAATGAAGGTGATTCTATAGACAGTTTCCTAATGAAGATCAAAGACTTGAAGGAGCAGTTGATTTCTGTTGATGAGGTTATATCAGATAGCTCACTTGTGCAGACCATTCTGAATGGTCTTCCTGATTCATACCAGAGTTTTGCTTCTACTCTTCGGTTGATGATGAAAGGCAATCCAAATGCCTTGTCATTTGAGGAGTTCGTCTTTGTTCTGTTGCAGGAAGATCAATCCAAGCAGAATAGGTCCATTATGCATATTGCAGATCAAGCTTTCTTGGCTAGTCAGAAGGGCAAAGGAAAATGGAGCTCTTCTACTAGTAAGCAGAAATCTGCAAATGCTGCACATTCGAAGAACCAGGATAAAGATGAGAAAACAATCAGAAAAGCAGAAATTGTTTTGTAAGTACTGCAAAGGGAATGATATATCATAAAGAACTGTCCAAAATTGGTTGCAAAAGAGGAAAGAAGAAAGAGGATGGAATGGTTGTTGCAGAAGCCTCTATACCAAAAACAAAGTCTCCTAATCTTGTGCAGGAAGAAGAATGGGCGTTTACTACTATTTGCAGTTTTGACCCATCTTCTCATGAGCAGTGCATGTCTGCAGTAGACTCAGATGTTTCGTACTTTGACAGTGGGGCGACCAAACATATTACCTCACAGCGTAGTTTCTTCTCTTCACTCGAGCCTACCCCTACAGGGAATACTGTCACATGCACCAACAACTCCTCTTATCCTGTTATGGGAGTTGGTAAGATCATTTTGACTACTACTGATGGTATTTCTTTCACCTTGTTAGATGCTGTATTTGTTTCAGGGATCAAGAAGAATCTGTTATCAGTTTTTGCATTAGCCAAGATTGGCTTGGTTGTGAAATTTGTTGATGACAGATGTACAGTTCATGATCTATCAAATGGCAATGTTATTATTGCTTCTGGCATTTTATGTCATGGGTTGTATAAGCTCATAGACTATGAAAGATCTGTGAATGATTCGGCATGTGCAGTTCATGATTCTCAGGCTATGTCAGATGCAAAGCTTTGGCATGCACGCTTTGGTCATTTGAATTTTGCTATTTTGCTATGCCTGCAGAAATCGGATATGGTGTCTTCTTTGCCCAAGCTTGAGGCACCTAGAAAACATGTTTGTGAAGGCAATATTTTGGGCAAAATGCAGCGTTCACCCTTTCCAAAAGATGGTTCAGTTCAGGCTACGCAGAAATTGAAGCTTGTACATAGTGATGTCTGTGGTCCTATGCAGACACCCTCTTTTGGAAATTACCTTTACTTCGTGACTTTCATTGATGATTTTTCTAGGCATGCATGGATATATCCACTCAAAGCAAAGTCCGAAGTGTTCATGTGCTTCAAACAGTTTTTGGTTTTGGTTGAATATCTGTTAGCATGTAAAATGGGCATCCTCCATTTTGATCGAGGGGCACTCCATATGAGGCTTGGCATGACCGCAATCCATCTATTGCTCATCTGCGTGTTTTTGGTTATTTGGCATATGCACTAGTGTCTGAACAACATCGCAGAAAATTGGATAATAAGGCAGAAAAATGTATTTTTGTTGGGTACAGTTTTGAAAGTAAAGGCTATCATTTGTATCACCCACAGACTAAACGCATTCTGGTTAGCCGTGATGTTGTTTTTGTGGAGGATGCTATTCAGCCATTGCTTTCATGTACCAAGGAGACATCTTTTAGCTCCAAATACATGTATGATACCTTGATGCCTCTTTTTACAGGTGGACAGTCTAGTGCTGGTCCTAATGAGGCAACTTCTCAGCCTTTGCAGGTTTCATGTAATGATGCAGATAATTCCATTTCTGATGCAGATGTACATGATGCACTTATTGATGAGAGAGCTGATATTAAGCAGGCCAGAACTATGCCAAAATGGCTGGTGCAAACTTTGCATGACAACAAATTAGATGCACCTCTGTCATATCATACTCGTTCAAGCTCTCATAGTGCCTCTTTTGCATCAGATTGCTATGCTATGGCTGCATCTAGTCTCTGTGATGAGAATGAGCCTGTTTCGTTTGATGAAGCACAAAATTCAGAAAATTGGATGGCTGCTATGCAATCTGAATATGATGCTATAATGAAGAATGGTACTTGTTCTTTATGTGAATTGCCTCTTAGCAAGAAAGCCATTGGTACTAAGTGGGTATACAAGCTGAAGCATAAACCTGATGGTACAATAGACAAGTATAAGGCTAGGCTTGTTGCAAAGGGTTATGCATAGGAAAGAGGCATTGATTTTGATGAGACCTTTGCACCCACATGTCGTATGACTACTATTCGGAGCATATGTGCACTTGCAGCCCATCATGGTTGGAATGTACATCAGTTGGACATTAAAACTGCATTTCTGAATGGTGACTTGCATGAAGAAGTGTATGTTTTTCAGCCCCGTGGCTTTGTGGAGAAAGGGCATGAAAACGAGGTTTGTAGGTTAAAGAAGGCATTATATGGTTTAAAGCAAGCACCACGTGCTTGGTATGAGAAGATACATGCCAATCTATTTGCACATGGTTTTGAGAACAGTCCAACTAAAAGCACCTTATATGTTAAGTGTGCTAATGATGTGCGTCTGATCATTGTTGTCTATGTTGATGACATGTTTCTTACTGGTCCTATTGAGAAGCATATTGCTGATTTTAAGGCTGATTTACATGCCTCATTTGAGATGTATGATTTGGGGCATTTGCATCACTATTTGGGCATTCAATTTATGCAAGTTGATGGTGGAATGCCTTTGTGTCAAACAAAATATATTGACAAATTATTGCAGTGTTTTGGCCTTGAAGACTGTAAGCCTATTGCCACTCCTATGGAGACAGGTTTACGGTTGAGTCTTCATGATGCTGGAGATGCATTTGATGTTGTTCTCTATCAGCAGGCTATTGGATGCTTGATTTACTTATGCATTACTTAGCCAGTTATTCAATTTGTTGTCTTACAAATGAGCAGGTTTATGCATTGCCCAAGAGTCACGCATTGGAAGGCGGTTAAGTGCATCTTTCGCTACTTGAGTGTGTTGATATATTTAGGTAGTGATGTGTGTGAACACACTAGGACCGCCGGGGTACTTTTTTCCCTCTTTAGGAGGTTTTTTTCCCCCGGCTTATATATACGCATATTGCCCTAATGGGCTACTTATCTTTGTACATTCTCTAGTAATACATTCAGTATTGTGTGTTTGTGCTCCAAGCTTCTTCTTCCTTGTGATGTTCACGTGCTTCCGCAGACGTCTATCTCCAACAATTGGTATCAGAGCAGGTTGTCGCTTCTTCTAGGGCGCCGTCGACACTCTTCCGTTTGCAGTCTCAGATTCGCACGAAATTTGGTGAGCATACTCAGGGTGTTTCGCGATCTGAGCTCGTTTCGGCCTCCGAATGCACTATCGCAGCGCTTGTGCAGATTATTTCATCCTTTTGTGTCAAAGGTATATACCAGTTTCTGTTCGCCAGTTTAAGCGTCTCGAAGTCTGCTACAGGTCTAGCAGAACTCGTCTGGGCAGTTCCGTTCAACTTTTTGAGATACAATCAATTTTCTGCATCAAGGTATTTTAGTCACCGGCCATGGCTGAAAGCAGTGATGTATTCCGTATGTTGGCTGTTGAGGATAAGTTGGATGGTACCAACTACCCATTATGGGCTTATATGATGCGACATGTACTGGTTGCAAAAGGATTGTGGAACATTGTGCAGGGTGTTGAAAGACGTCATGTTACACCTGTAACGACAGGTACTGCAAATACAGGTGCTGGAGCTAATGAAGATGGTGTCAAAGATGATATTCCGCAGATTCCTGTTCGTGCTGCTGTTTCTGTTGCACCTACTGTAGAGTAGATTCACTAGGATGGCAGAGATGCCCAGGCACATGCATTGATAGCTTTTTCTGTCAAACGTGCCATTATTCCTCACATTCGCTCTTGCAAAACAGCAAAGGATGCTTGGGATACACTTACCACTTTGTACCAGGCTAGGAATGAGACTCGTGTTGCTTACCTCCGAAAACAGTTGGAGAGTGAGCACATGAATGAAGGTGATTCTATGGACAGTTTCCTAATGAAGATCAAAGATTTGAAGGAAGAGTTGATTTCTGTTGATGAGGTTATACCAGATAGCTCACTTGTGCAGACCGTTCTGAATGGTCTTCCTGATTCATATCAGATTTTTGCTTCTACTCTTCGGTTGATGATGAAAGGCAATCCAAATGCCTTTTCATTTGAGGAGTTAGTCTTTGTTATGTTGCAGGAAGATCAGTCTAGGCAGAACAGGTCCATTATGCGTGTTGCAGATCAAGCTTTCCTGGCTAGTCAGAAGGGCAAAGGAAAATGGAGCTCTTCTACTAGTAAGCAAAAATCTGCAAATGCTGCACAATCGAAGAACCAGGATAAAGATGAGAAGAAATCAGAAAAGCACAAATTGTTTTGCAAGTACTGTAAAGGAAATGATCATATCATAAAGAACTGTCCAAAACTGGCTGCTAAAGAGGCAAAGAAGAAAGAGGCTGGAATGGTTGTTGCAGAGGCCTCTACACCAAAAACAGAGTCTGCAAATCTTGTGCAGGAAGAAGAATGGGCATTTACTACTGTCTGTAGTTTTGACCCATCTTCTCATGATCAGTGCATATCTGCAGTAGACTCAGATGTTTGGTACTTTGACAGTGGGGCGACCAAACATATTACCTCGTAGCGCAGTTTCTTCTCTTCACTCGAGCCTGCCCCTACAGGGAATACTGTCACATGCGCCAATAACTCCTCTTATCCTGTTATGGGAGTTGGTAAGATCATTTTGACTACTACTGATGGTAGTTCTTTCACTTTGTCAGATGCTTTATTTGTGCCAGGGATCAAAAAGAACCTGTTATCAGTTTCTGCATTAGCCAAGATTGGCTTGGTTGTGAAATTCGTTGATGACAGGTGTACAGTCCATGATCTCTCAAATGGCGATGTGATTATTGCTTCTGGCATTTTATGTCGTGGGCTGTATAAGATCATAGACTATGAAAGATCTGTGAATGATTCAGCATGTGCAGTTCATGATTCTCAGGCTATGTCAGATGCAAAGCCTTGGCATGCACGCTTTGGTCATCTGAATTTTGCTAGTTTGCTATGCCTGTAGAAATCTGAAATGGTGTCCTCTTTGCCCAAACTTGAGGCTCCTGGAAAACATGTTTGTGAAGGCTGTATTTTGGGCAAAATGCAGCGTTCTTCCTTTCCAAAAGATGGTTCAGTTCGGGCTACGCAGAAATTGCAGCTTGTACATAGTGATGTCTGTGGTCTTATGCAGACACCCTCTTTTGGAAATTACCTTTACTTCGTGACTTTCATTGATGATTTTTCCAGGCATGCATGGGTATATCCACTCAAAGCAAAGTCCGAAGTGTTCATGTGCTTCAAACAGTTTTTGGTTTTGGCTGAAAATCTGTCAGCATGTAAAATGGGCACCCTCCGTTCTAATTGAGGGGGGGAATATATGTCTTCAGATTTTAATGCATTTCTGGCTGAACGTGGGATAAAACACCAGTGTATAGTGCCGTATACACCTCAACAGAATGGAGTTGCTGAACGAAAGAACAGGTCACTCATGGAGATGGCGAGGTGCATGGTCAAAAGTCAGGCTTTACCACATAGTTTCTGGCTTGAGGCTGTCATGTGTACAGCATATGTGCTGAACAGGTGTCCCACTAAAGCGTTGCAGTCTATCACTCCATATGAGACTTGGCATGACCGCAAGCCATCTGTTGCTCATCTGCATATTTTTGGTTGTTTGGCATATGCATTAGTGCCTGAACAACATCGCAGAAAATTGAATGATAAGGCAGTAAAATGTTATTTTGTTGGGTACAGTTCTGAAATTAAAGGCTATCGTCTGTATCATCCACAGACTAAACGCATTCTGGTTAGCCGTGATGTTGTCTTTGTGGAAGATGCTATTCAGCCATTGATTTCATGTACTAAGGAGACATCTGTTAGCTCCAAAGACATGTATGATACGTTGATGCCTCTTTTTACAAGTGGACAATCTAGTGTTGGTCCTAATGAGGCAACTTCTCAGCCTTTGCAGGTTTCATATGATGATGCAGATCATTCTATTTCTGATGCAGATTTACATGATGCACTTGTTGATGAGAGAGCTGATATTGAGCAGGCAAAAACTATGCCAAAATGGCTCGTGCAGACTTTGCGTGACAGAAAATTAGATGCACCTTTGTCATATCGTACTCGTTCAGGCTCTCATAGTGCCTCGTTTGCATCAGATTGCTATGCTATGGCTGCGTCTAGTCTCTGTGATGAGAATGAGCCTGTTTCTTTTGATGAAGCACAGAATTCAGAAAATTGGATGGCTGCCATGCAATCTGAATATGATGATATAATGAAGAATGGTACATGGTCTTTATGTGAATTGCCTCCTGGCAAGAAGGCCATTGTCACTAAGTGGGTATACAAGCTGAAGCGTAAACCTGATGGTACAGTTGATAGGTATAAGGCTAGGCTTGTTGCAAAGGGTTATGCGCAGGAAAGAGGCATTGATTTTTATGAGACCTTTGCACCTACATGCCGTATGACTACTGTTCGGAGCATTTGTGCACTTGCAGCCCATCATGGTTGGAATGTACATCAGTTGGACATTAAAACAGCATTTCTGAATGGTGACTTGCATGAAGAAGTGTATGTTTTTCAGCCCCGTGGCTTTGTGCAGAAAGGGCATGAAAACCAGGTGTGCAGGTTAAAGAAGGCATTATATGGTTTAAAGCAAGCACCACGTGCTTGGTATGAGAAGATACATGCCTATCTGGTTGCACATGGTTTTGTGAACTGTCAAACTGAAAGCACCTTATATGTTAAGCGTGCTAATGATGTGCTTCTGATCATTGTTGTCTATGTTGATGACATGCTGCTCACTGGTCCTATTGAGAAGCATATTGCTGATTTCAAGGCTGATTTGCATGCCTCATTTGAGATGTCTGATTTGGGGCATTTGCATCACTATTTGGGCATTCAGTTTATGCAAGTTGATGGTGGAATGGCTTTGTGTCAAACAAAATATATTGACACATTATTGCAGCGTTTTGGCCTTGAAGACTGTAAGCCTATTGCCACTCCTATGGAGACAGGTTTACGATTGAGTCTTCATGATGCTGGAGATGCATTTGATGTTGTTCTCTATCAGTAGGCTGTTGGATGCTTGATTTACTTATGCATTACTTGGCCAGATATTCAGTTTGCTATCTCACAGATGAGCAGGTTTATGCATTGCCCAGGAGTCACGCATTGGAAGGCGGTTAAGCGCATCTTTCGCTACTTTGAGTGGTACTCGGCTACTTGGGTTGTTTTATCCCAAGGGGGGATCACTACTGCCAGATTTGCATGCTTTTTCTGACTCAGATTGGGCTAGTTGCTATGACACTCGTGTGTCCACCAGTGGTTTTTGCTTCATGCTTGGTACCTCATGTATATCTTGGTTGAGCAAGAAGCAGCCTACTATGGCAACTTCCAGTTGTGAGGCTGAGTATAGGGCAGCTTTCACAGCAACTGTTGAGTGTGTGTGGCTCAGACGCCTTATGGCTGATTTGGGTGTTGGCCAGTCTTCTGCCACCACCATCTTCACTGACAGTCAGAGCGCATTGGCAGTTGCGAGGAACCCTGTGTTCCATGCTCGCACTAAGCACAGTGAGGTGCATTATCACTATGTCAGGGAGAGGTTCTCTACTGGGGAGATCAGCTTGGTATATGTGCCCACGCAGGAGAACATTGCAGACCTTTTCACGAAGGCTCTGCCTAGGGAGAAGTTTGAAGCTTTCCGCAAAGCTTTGGGCTTACTTCCTTTTGTGGAGTGATTTCCACATAGCTTGGCACTTCCTTATACATGAGTGCCAGCTCCTTGCTCACCGCATCACTCCCAGGGGGGATTTGTTGATATATTTAGGTAGTGATGTGTGTGAACACACTAGGACCGCCGGGGCACTTTTTTCCCTCTTTAGGAGGTTTTTTTCCCCCGGCTTGTATATATGCCTATTGCCCTAATGGGCTACTTATCTTTGTACATTCTCTAGTAATACATTCAGTATTGCGTGTTTGTGCTCCAAGCTTCTTCTTCTTCCTTGTGTTGTTCGCGTGCTTCTGCAGACGTCTATCTCCAACAGAGTGGTACTCGGCTACTTGGGTTGTTTTATCCCAAGGGGGGATCACTACCACCATATTTTCATGCTTTTCTGACTCAAATTGGACTGGTTGCTATGACACTCGTGTGTCCACCAATGGTTTTTGCTTCATGCTTGGTAGCTCATATATATCTTGGTTGAGCAAGAAGCAGCCTATTGTGGCCACTTCCAGTTGTGAGGCTGAGTATAGGGCACCTTTCACAGCGATTGTTGAGTGTGTGTGGCTCAGACGCCTTATGGCTGATTTGGGTGTTGGCCAATCTTCTGCCACCACCATCTTCAGTACTGACAGTCAGAGCGCATTGGCAGTTGTGAGGAACCCTGTGTTCCATGCTCGCACTAAGCACATTGAGGTGCATTATCACTATGTCAGGGAGAGGTTCTCTACTGGGGAGATCAGCTTGGCATATGTGCCCACGTAGGAGAACATTGTAGACCTTTTCACGAAGGCTCTGGTTAGGGAGAAGTTTGAAGCTTTCCGCAAATTTTTAGGCTTACTTCCTTTTGTGGAGTGATTTCCACATAGCTTGGCACTTCCTTATACGTGAGTGCCAACTCCTTGTTCACCGCATCACTCCCAGGGAGGATTTGTTGATATATTTAGGTAGTGATATGTGTGAACACACTAGGACCGCCGGGGCACTTTTTGCCCTCTTTAGGAGGTTTTTTTCCCCCGGCTTGTATATACACCTATTGCCCCAATGGGCTACTTATCTTTGTACATTCTCTAGTAATACATCCAGTCTTGTGTGTTGTGCTCCAAGCTTCTTCTTCTTCCTTGTGTTGTTCGCGTGCTTTCACAGACGTCTAACTCCAACATAAATCGAGTGCACGTTGTCTACTTTTGATATATACATTTAGCACATAATTGATGCTAGCTATAAACTTTATCCTCTAATTCAATGTCTGGCATTGAATTTCAACATGAATTTTATATTTCCTTCATCTCAAGTGATAAATGGACTATCTTTTTCTTTTTTCCATAGGACTATGCTTGTATGATTACTTACTATAAATGAGCTATAAAGTGGATCCTTTCGACTATCCTTTAAATTATGCACATAAAAGGGCATATTAATATTAGGAATAACCTTTTCTTTTTTCCTCAAAAATAGCCTCTCATGATGGCTCTTAGATGTACTAATAGAAAGCCATATTAAGGTTGAATCGAAAGATATGAAGAGGTAGATCAAGATAGAATTTGAAAAATCTGTAGGCACGTATCTTCTCATGCCAACACACTTGGCTTTCATAGCCTTTCTGCACAAAACAACAATGCTAAAAATCATGCACTTCTTCATGCAAGTCCCCATTCATGAATACAATTTTCATGTCAAACTTATGGGCCTTCCAACTATTTGATTTGAAGCACACGAATGCTATGAATAGTTGTCATTTGACACATAAGTGCAAAGGTCTCATCAAAATCAATATCTCTTTCTTAGGTGTAACCTTTATCAAAAAGCCTAGCCTTACATGGATCAATACTACCATCAGCCTTATGCTTCAACTTATACAGCCATTTAGTGCCAATGGATTTCTTGTGAGGAGGCAATTCACATAAAGGACAGGTACCATTCTTCATACTAACATCAAATTTTGATTGAACATTAGTCATCCAAATTTTTAAATTTTTTGCTTCATTAGAGGAAACACAATCATTCTCATCACAAAGGCTAGCACATATCACAAAAACTAAATGAAAAAAAAACACCATTGAATCATCATTGGTTGCAATAAGGAAAAGATGCATATAACTTACTATCTCTCATAGTTTGTACCAACCGTTTTGGCATAGATTTTGCCTTGTCCATATCTACTCTCCCATTAATAAGTGCATCATGTATATCTGCATCAAAAATGAAAAAATATGTGTTCTCATTCAAAACTTGAATAGGCTAGGAATTTGCCTCATTAAGAGGTAGATTTGATATCCCTCCATTGGAAAAAGGGAGTAATGTATAATATACATCTTTTGATGTCTCCTTAATACATGAAATTAAAGGTTGCACAACATACTCCACAAAAACTACATCATGGCTAATCAAAATGCATTTAATTTTTGGGTGACATAAACGATTACCTTTGGTCTTAGAATTGTATCCAACAAGAATACATTTCACAAATTTATGTTCCAATTTCTTAAATTGTTTATCAGGCATATGTAAATGCCAAACAAGCAAAAACTTGTAGATGCACAGTAGATGGCTTGCAAGAATGTCAATATTCATAAGGAGTTATAGATTGTCATGATTTTGTAGGACACCTATTAAGAACATTTGTAACACACATTATGGCATCAACCCAAAAACTATAATCTAAAGCTTAACATTTCACCATACACCTTGACATTTCCATGAGATACATATTTCTCCTCTCAAAAACACCACTCATTGTGGTGTAGACAACACTCTACACTCATTTTTTATCTTTCACAAAGCCAAAAATGCACTGAATTTAGAAGACATACTCTCCCCCTCTATCATAATGGAGGGTATCCATTTTACATGTTGGGGAATTCTTTAGTTTAAAACGTCTTGAGTGCTTGTAGGAGAGAAATGGAGAAGACGAAGAAAGATAACTTGCATGAGAAGCCTTTGAGTCTTGATTAGCATAGAAGATTACAAAATCTTTGTCTAGAATAAGACAAAATGTTCTTTATGTGTAGCAACTAAGCCAAAGAAGTACAGACAAGTACACAAAATATCACAATTACTTGTGCAATCAACCTTTGCGCCAGTCCTTCACCTTGTCTAGTAGCTTGCTCTTGTGTACTCCTTGCACTTCAAGCTTCCATTAAGGTTGAAGGCTTGGTCGCTTCTATTTTCAACCTGCAAAACCTCCTTGATGATACTTTATCGCACTAGTTTCTCTCTTAGTTGCTCATTGTGCTCCCTCTGCATTCTTTGTCACCTCCTTTGCACACTTTGTCTCTCTCTTTGTTCTCCAAGTGTAGTGCATGCTCTTGCTCAAACTTTTTCTCTTGCTCTTAGTATATCTCCAAGAATGCTCCTTATGGTGTGTTGATTCCTCTTACGTACATTCCTTCACTTCCTAATAGCTTGCCTATCTTGGTGCTTACTGTTTTGTCCTAAGGACCTTCTCATGTGAGGACCAATGACTCCCTCTTTCTTCCTGTAGTGACTTTATGGTAAAAAAAATCAAATTGCGGGCCTACTCTTTATTAGAAACCTCTTCCTTTTCATAGAATCAACCTTATCTAGATAGTTACCAATCTTGATAAAATCTTTGATATCAGCATATCATTCTTGTGCTTTAACTATGAACAACTTAGGATCTAGGAATTCATCGTCCACTCCAATGGCCTAGTTCTTTATTCTAATCCTTCATAAATGATCAGTCATGGCATTTCTTTGTCTGATTTATGCACAATAGTGAAATAAAATTCTTCAAATAATCGAAGCTACCAACATGATCTACTTGTTGCTTGTGGCTTGTTTAATAGATACCTTATTGGTTGATGATCAATAATTATGATGATTTTCAACCCCTACAAGTAATGACAAAATTTTTAGACAACAAATAACATTTCCAAGGTCTCTCTCTTGGTGCTACTGTAATTCATCACTACTTTAGTTAGACACCAACTTGCATTTTGAATGGGTCTATCCAACTTATACTCCTCATGATACTGTGAGAATTGCTCCTAGTGCATGGGCACTTGCATCTACATGGACATGGAAAACCTTAGACCAATTGGGTGTGACCAAAATTGGTGTGGCCACAAGCTTGGATCTCAACATCTGATGAGACATTTCCTCTTCATTATCCCACTTGACTGGGACTTCTTTACCAGTGAGCCTAGCCAATGGTCTAGTTAGATCTTCATACATCTTAATGAATCTCTTGTGGTAACTAGTATGATCCAAAAAACTTTGAGTCTATTTTGGTGTTTTATCCCTAGGTAGCTTTAATATGGCTATGATTTTATCTAGGTCAAGGGACATAACTTTACTAGACACCACATGTCCAAGGAGGATACCTTCTATCACTAGAAAGTGACACTTGTTATGATCCAACTTCAACTTTGTTTTTATGCATTTATTGAAGTTTTATTGCAGCTGGGTCAAATGACCATCCAAGAATTTCATAGATGTTGGGTTGTAGGGTATACACGCATTTACAAATCTGCATGGAAACCCTCCCTAGAACATAAGAATACCCCTTTTTTGTATCTACATAGAGTTCTCATAAAAACATCCTCTTAGGACACTTTTGTGATATTTCTCTAACACTATGGTAGAGAAGCTTTGTAAATAGCCTTCCCTTCACACATCTAAGAGTTTTCCACGATCAAATTCCCACGCCTATATTTCTTGGGATTTGGTTGCTAGAAAAGGAATATTTGCCAAAGATATGGTAGTTACACACATGCTCCTTTTTGGACTAGTCAAAGAAGCACATGGGGAATTGTGCTTAGGCTATAAATAGAGCCTCATTTTTGTAGAAGGGGGGGCTCTTGGTTCGACGTACTCCATATAAAATCTTCATGAATGGAAGAACTCTCTTTTATTCTAAAGCTTTGTGCACTTATGTGTGTAGTCTTGGAGTGTGAGAGGGTGTGGTGTGTGTGTGCTTGCTAAACCTTCCTTTGTGTGTGAGTAATGTGTTGCATTACTTGTATTTTCCATGTGTGACCATGATCCTTGACTCCCATCTCTCCATGTTTTCAAGCATGTGGCATAGCCCGGGGCTGATGCCAATGGCTTGAACATGTTGGAGAATGGGGTGGATGAAGGGAGAGTCTTTCTTGGGTCCTCCTCTTGCTTCCATGCAAGGTGGTGTGGGTTGGTTGCTCCCCTATGCTCTCAACAACAAATTTGGCGCCGTTGCCGGGGATGGTTGGCCTTTCATCACTTGGAGAGCTCAAGAACATGTGGTAAAGTATTGTGTTGCAATTTTTTTGCTCATTTGCGTAGGATTTGAGTTTTTGCTTGACACTTTCACCCTTCCTTTGGGCCAATTGCTCCCCATTTTCTTGTTTTTAGTAGTTTAGTTTTAGTTCTTGTTTGGTTGATGCACAAAAACACCCCCTTACCCCCCTTCTCTCATCCTCTCTCACATACACACACACTCCCACATATTCATTGGACCATCACTTTCCACCACTAGCATCTCTATGTTGAGTGATTGTCTTGAATAGAGGGTTGGGTAGTACTCTGTGTCCCTCTCCTCTCTTCATTTTCAAAATAATAAAAATAAAAATGATTTTGTTTGCGCAATATGACACTCCACGAAATGGTTTCTCTCTCCTCTGCACAAAATGCAAGTTTCCTCACAATTCTAACGCCATTCGAAATACAAGCTGAGCGTGGGAAAAAATTTTGGAACAAGCTGGAATTGTTGAGTTGGCAGTTTCTACTTTTATTCTCTTTTTAATTAATGAATTGAAGTTATGCATGCCGCGGGTCTATTGCACGGTAGGACCAAGAGGAACATTAACTCTCCCGCTTCCCCTCGCTTTAGGCGGCTGACATGCATCTGACTCACGCATGTGAGGGATTTTAGGCAGCCTCTCCCTCTCAACTATGAAGCGGGGGAAGCGCCTTCATGCTCCCCCTTTCTTCTCGCCAGAACTGCTGATGGGGCAGAATTTTTGGGCATGTTCCCTCTTGTGGCAAGTTGAGTTCGGCTCTGTGCGAGGTTGTACTTGCATCTCCCATCTGTGTAGGTGAAAGGGTTGAGCTCCATTGAGCTCCCCTTTCTGAGCTCTGTCAGGATTTGAGCTTCACTGTGTTCTCCGTGCTCGTAGGCCCTCTTTTCTCGAAAATGTTATGCCTGAAGGGATTCCGTGGGTGGAGCATCCTCTTGCCCCCATCACACTTCCCCTCGAACTCGTGGTGCGGGCATACAGAGGTCTTGTTCTCTACCTTCATCGGGATGGGCATTGCAGCTCTGCGCTCCTCATGTGATGAACAATGGAAGCCGATGTGTGAAATGCTGCTGTGGGAGCCATGGGTACCTGCGTTTGCTCGCCTATTTGGCATATCTCCAGGCCCTTCTCTCTTCTCCATTGTCGGAACTCGGAAAATGTTGGGCTCCCCTGTTGTCTACAGCGAGAGGTGAATTTTGAGGATCATATTCGCTCTTTGTTCCTTCATTATTGTTGAGTATTTGTGGATTTTGTGGTGGTGTTTGTTCTCGTTGGTCCCTCTCTGCGCTACCTACAACCGCGAATCGGGTTTCATTCTATTCACCCACCTTGTTCGTGCAATTTCTCATTCATAGCATTTGTCGAGGTTGTTTTGCATGTGGTCCTGGTGGGCAAGCTGCACTCTTGTTATTGGCTTGGGTGGGGATGATATGTTAATCAATGTTACATCTTCTGATGCACTCTACGTATAGGAGATCCCCACGGCTGAACACTGCCTGCCTCCCTATTCACATCCGGTTGTGGGTTAGTGACTTTAGAGGTCTGTGTACAACAAACCACACCATCATATGAGAGATGAAAAAGCTCAGATGTTACTATTGTCTTTTTCCACGCCGGGATTCGGTAAGCTCATTGCTCATATCCTTTTACTGGAAAGTGTATCAGCCACTCTGAGGAAATCTTTGATCTATGTGCTCCATAGATTTATGTCATCGTGATCTCACTAAGTTGTCATATGCGCTTCCACCCTCTACCCATTGTATGGTTGCTTTTTCAGAACTGTTAGTCATGTGGATATGCTCGATGAATGATAAGTGACTTCGTTAACAATGTAAAAGATGTGAAAGATGTTGTGAATGATTAATGACTTCTTGCTCACCGTTATTGTGATGAGGTAAGTCTTGTCCTATTTGGTGTAAGCTCCGACACTTCCACTCTTCATTTTCTGTGGTGTGATCGAATCAGAAATATGACTCCCCTCTGCTCCTCTCACTTGAATGTTGAAGACTATGTAGGCTTACAAGATTGGTGCCCGACCATCACTCATTCATCTTGCAAAAAATTAATTGTTCTCTGCGCACATATGGATCTCGTGGTTTTCTTTCTACCATTACGTTGTTGACTAGATTTCACCTTGGGCAAATGACTTTCTTGTCATAACTAACTCAAAAAAAAGAATTTCTGAATCATTTCTGATTATTTATTGCCTCTGTGTTCCTATGCTCTGCTAAAAACTTGCAGAAACCAGGAATTGAGGGTCATGCAGGACACTCGAATCACTTGCGTATCCCTCTCGGACTACCATTTCTTTTGTCTTGCTTACATCAGCTATGTCTATGCCTCTGTAGGCTCGTGGTTGGGTCTAAAACTCCCATCCATAATCTTCAAGGCATATCTGACCTTTTCCTTTCTCTCGCCCAGCTGGACATAATGTTGGAACCAGTACCACATTATTTTGGATAAGTTTCGGATCAGGACTGAAATTGGGTGTTGATAGCTTGAGAGCCTTAGAATGGGTAGTTTATTTTCTTAATCATCAAGCTCTGATAGGGCAGCCACTTCAAGACTTTTGGGGAAAGGCTTGTGGGTGTTCTACTAAATATCTAGCTTCAATGTCATAAGTAATCCCATGTGATTGACTAATGCACTGTTTCAAGCTGGCTTGTTTATGAAAAGAACTTATTACTTGCCTTGGTCAAAGAGGTACAAACCATTGAACTTTTCATCGCTATTTCAATTTGATCTTGGCAGGTACATAATGCTCGCAAGGTTGTGGGAGCCCATAACACCTTTTTTTGCAAGGACACTTTGGAAGGCTAGAGTGCTTAAACAAGAAATTGTTTGTTGTCTTATCGTTTGGTTAAAGCAGACGTTCCTGTTGGTTGGTGCATGTCATCTATATGTATTAAAAATCTCTCAATGACCATGCACACTAAATAGTTCTTGATAGGCTTGACTTTTTTGATTGCCTCACTGTTCAACTCCGGGTTATCGTTAGAGAACATTGAAAAAGTTGAATGATTTTTTGTATTCATCAATGCATTGGGTTTGTCCTTGATTTCCTCTTGCATGGGATTTTTCATCCTAAACTTAGAGGTTGGTGGTAGCTTGGGTTCTAGCTATTACTATTGGAAGTCCATCACTAGCTTTCTTCGCATGTTCTGTCATGTCCATTTGTGTTCACTTATGTTTCATGAGAAAGATGTTAGTGGTTGACGTATGTGATTGTTGCGGGCCTGATATCATGAGGAATAGATAAAGGACTTCTCTAGGTGTTTTTTGAAACCTCACCAACAAGTGATGCACATGTTGGATTTAAAGATTGCTGCTCCTTTAACCACATCATAGGGTAAAGGAAAGGTAAGTCTAGAACAAGAGGCTCATGTAACTTGTGGTGACTCCCATCCCATATTGATAGGAGATAGTATGCACTTGCTCTACTGCTCGGCATTACAAAGGCGACCTCTTGCTTAAATGTTTGGATATTGAGCATTCATCTATGTCCAATCTCATATTGACTGCTTCTGTGGGGCTCAAGTCATTCACAAGCTTCCCTTGTTGTGATTGGATAGACGGTATGAGCTCTTTCGATGTAGTTAAATAGCATGCATCCTCCTTAGGTAGTGCTCACTCATAAGCTTGGCTATATGAAAATTCTGGAATGCCCATGATTGTACTTCTTCCAATGTATGCCTTGCATGACTACACACAAGAAAATCCATGAAGTCCTTAAAATAACTGGTCGGGTTCCTTCCTGCTATATGCAAACATGACAGGTTTGATGATGTCCAATGTCATGCTTTACAAATGACATGGTGTATGACGAACATGGCTAAGCTTTTTTGGTCACAACTTTTTTGGGGGTGGACCTTTGCAAGGCAATGTCTTCGATGCATGGATTTGAAAAGGTTGCTGTGCAAATTTACTATCGTATGAACCACTGATGAATCCCAAAATCTTAACTTCTTGCTATCCAAAATGCTATATTCGCACATTTGAATTGACATGTCTACAAGCTTCTTGTTGGTATTCTATTACAGCGGACACAACCGTTTTTCATGTAGCAAACCTAGAGTTGAAGAGAAGATATAATGTCGATAGTCTCTTGGCTCTTTTCTCTTTGGATTTTCCAAGATGTTTCTGGTTTTAAGTCGTCTGTTTCATACACTCAGAATTCCACGAAGTTTTTGAGCTATGACTTTAGATATATCATTAACAATGTTGTTGAGAGTTGTTCTCACAGGTTTTACAGATATCCATTGGGGATTCTCCCTCAAGGTCAAACTAATTCTTGGATTTGATTGCCGATTTGTTGGGATGGTGTCCAATAAACCCATCGATGGAGGGTTCAAGCCTCTACTCTCTTGGAAGACCCATCAACTTTGGGGTGTCATAATTTGTGTCCATAGTCTTGCAAGGCTATGAGACACAAGCATGTTCACGATGATGTTGTAAGGGCACTCTTGGCATGCATTGGAAGGTGATCTTCTCTGTTCACTTTTTTATATGCTTCCTTGATGTTGAGCTTCTTAAGTGTTGTGTGGCTTCATGGTTTTGTGGTTGCACCTAGTAGGATGGTGCCCAAAACCAAAATTGCTAAAAATGTGAACTGATCAGGTTGGCGTGGCTCTCTTGAGCTGCAAGGAATGGTGTCTTGGCTTTTTTATTGCCAATCCACTTGGGTGGTTATTGTCGATGGGATGCATTGGAATGTTTGATCTTTGATTGCTTCTATGCTTGATATATATCATGAATTTTGTGCACATATAAATGATGCTACTAAAGTCATGCCATCTGGATTGTTAGCATGTTTATGATGCATCCATGAGGATTTCCTTTCGTTAATGGGCCTTGCTTGACCTGCATAGCAATTGGCCATGTGTGTACTTGAGTTCACTTAATGAGCTGTACCAGTTGAATACTTAAGTATGGAAGTCACAAAGGTTCGAGTGATTGTTTTTTGCCAGGGAATTAAATCACTGGTTTCACAATGCTCCTATAGCTCTCATAGAAAGACTTTTTTGCTCAGAAGATTGGCAGCTTTGCATGTGCAAAATGAACCTTATGCTCATAACTATTGTGTTTCGTTATTTGGCATTTATGCACTATACAGATAAAGATCTATATTGCTTGAATGAATCTGAGGATCATCAATACACCTTCAGTGTGGTCAGATCCTTTGGGGATTTTGATTTTCTACTTTCTAACCACATAAATGTAGAATGGATCTTCATTTGCTCAGAAATTGTTCAGATTCATACAGGTCAAAGAGGAGGGTACCTGAGGCTCCTAATTTTTGGGGATAACTGTTGGTCTGTTTGATAAATGCTTCTATGATTTGGAGATTAGAATGAGCCTTACAGGGTTAACACTAGCTGAACTTGTGTCCGAGGATCGTGGCCCTCATTTTCACTTACTCTCTTTTGAAAGAATTGATGTGCACTTGGTTTAAAAGTTCAGGTTTTGTATCTCTTTGACAGGCAAAGAAAAGCTCACGAGGACTTGAAGAGTCAGTCCCATAGGACTTAATGTCCCTTGGAGTGGAAACAAAAAGATGGAATAAATGTTCTATTCAATCTCTTTCTCCAGAAACAATCTACTGGTTATGTATGTTTTATTTTCAGGTTAAGGAGCTCCCTACAAGAGCTTCAACCTTCTTACATGGGACTACACAAAGGGAGGCAGGCTGGGCTGACTGCCCCCATGGGGATTGTGTCGCCCAGCCCTGAAGATCGAACGTGCGGGAGTGAAGAATATGGAGGTTTGGGAGCTTCCTATGAAGGCATTTCCAGCTTTGCAAAGGACTTCACTAGTGGAATACATGATGGGTTGACTACCCCCCAAGGGGATTCTGTCGCTCAGATCTGAAGATTGAAGGGCTGAAGACCTGCAGATCAGAAGACTGAAGTGCTGCAAATGTGAAGATAATGGATAACTTGATGATTTGCAGCCGACTAAAGAAGTGCCGATTTGAAGACTTGAAGTTTTCCATATTCCAACTAGAACAAGTCAACTGTGTCTGCTTCACTTTCCTAGCTTTGTCGAGGGCGACAAAGTCTAGGAGGGGGAGAGTGTTGGGTTGTAGGGTATACACGCATTTACAAATCTGCATGGAAACCCTCCCTAGAACATAAGAATACCCCTTTTTTGTATCTACATAGAGTTCTCATAAAAACATCCTCTTAGGACACTTTTGTGATATTTCTCTAACACTATGGTAGAGAAGCTTTGTAAATAGCCTTCCCTTCACACATCTAAGAGTTTTCCACGATCAAATTCCCACGCCTATATTTCTTGGGATTTGGTTGCTAGAAAAGGAATATTTGCCAAAGATATGGTAGTTACACACATGCTCCTTTTTGGACTAGTCAAAGAAGCACATGGGGAATTGTGCTTAGGCTATAAATAGAGCCTCATTTTTGTAGAAGGGGGGGCTCTTGGTTCGACGTACTCCATATAAAATCTTCATGAATGGAAGAACTCTCTTTTATTCTAAGGCTTTGTGCACTTATGTGTGTAGTCTTGGAGTGTGAGAGGGTGTGGTGTGTGTGTGCTTGCTAAACCTTCCTTTGTGTGTGAGTAATGTGTTGCATTACTTGTATTTTCCATGTGTGACCATGATCCTTGACTCCCATCTCTCCATGTTTTCAAGCATGTGGCATAGCCCGGGGCTGATGCCAATGGCTTGAACATGTTGGAGAATGGGGTGGATGAAGGGAGAGTCTTTCTTGGGTCCTCCTCTTGCTTCCATGCAAGGTGGTGTGGGTTGGTTGCTCCCCTATGCTCTCAACAATAGAGTACTAGTGCAAATACATGAAAATGATGAAAAATCATCCATGAAAATCCAAAGATCTTGCAAAAGCAAAGATCCAAAAATAAGGTTCACTACTCTATTCAAAGTAATTTGGGGCATTTTTTAGTCCAAAAGGCATCTTAACATAAACATGTGCCCCACAGGGAGTGATAAAAGTAATATTTTCCTGATCCATAGGATGGATATATATTTGTTTATACCCACTAAATCCATCCATGAAGCTATAGAGTGTTGAGCATTATATCACCTACATATACACAAAGGTATATGACTCCTCCATGAGTGCTCTTTATGAAGAGTGAAGAATCTACTTTGCTAACAATGAAACCCTTATCTTGCAAGTAGGTCACAAGCCTATGATTTCAAGCTCTTGGAGCTTGCTTTAGACCACATAGAGCTTTCCTCAATCTACATACATGCTCAATAAAATGTGAATATTCAAACCTAAGGAGTTGAGAAATATATATCTCTTTAGATATCCATCCACTAAAACATGAATTCTTTACATCCATTTGATAGATCTTCCAATTCTTGGTAGCATCAATGCTCATAAGTACTCTAATTGTTGGCATCTTCGCCATATGTGAAATGGTCTCCTCATAGACAATACCTTGGGTCTGAGCATACCCTTTGGCCACAAGTCTAGCTTTTGATCTGTTGACCTTGCCAAAGTTTTTTTTGCAGTGTCATGCAAAAAAATATTAGGCATATTATATCTCTGGATAGTATCTAGGTTGAAAAAAATAAAGTTAAATTGATGCATTTTCTCATGGGCAAGGGAGTATGGGGATTAGTTAGTGGAGTTGAAGCTAGACTTCAATATACAAAGCCATTCACTCAAGAACAAGCAAGAAAAATGAATGAGTGGATTGGAAGAGTGAGTCATATTCATCATATCCTAACGTGAGAGGAATAGCATGATTTTTCATATCCAAGACTTGGACTCGTCCAAGAAGGTGTGGGAGACTTTGGAGAGATTGTACTCCACCTCTACAAAGGCTTGTAAGATTCAAGTTAAGAATGAGTTGAAAAATTAACAATAGTAGAATCCATGATTATCTATGAATCATGAGTTTGTTTCTTTCTGATCATCAAAGACTCGTGAGTCATGCATGATCTTCATTGCTAGTACTTCGGAAAAATTCAAAGTAGTTCTAATTGTAACTTCTTGGAAAAACTTTTCCAACTTTAATTATCTAAAGCTCCTTGGCTTACCTTTAGGATCTTTAGAGATCTTTCCATTAACTCAAGTCAAATCATGTGTTAATATCGTTCATATTCCAAAGCTAAGAATCTCTACAAGATTGGTACACCTATGGGTTATATCAATTTTGACTTTTAAGTACTACTACCGATGGTTTGGGACTTCCTTGGAAACTACTTGGTGTCTAATTAGCTTGAAGAATTTCTTTCTCATTACCATCATACTAGGTGGACCTTGCTCAAAATATTTCGTGTTTGAACCTTTTTTTCCTATCCAAATATCTATTACTTTGGATTTTCAACATAGCTTAGTGTTGAATAGTGATTGTGTAAGAGATATTCTTGAATGTTTAAGGATGGATGATATTTTTGTCAAGAATACCAATTAGATTCTAGTTCATTGGACCATTAGGGATGAAGATCGTGAATTCGAATTACCAATTTTTTTTCTCTGGAGACATTTGATGAAAAACTTAGCCATAAGTGTTTTACACCCCAACTTTGGTTTTTATATCCTCGAAAGTTATAACCTTCCAAAGTGCTCGTATTTCTTTGGAGATGTTTAGTTTTACAAAGTTCCCATAGTTGACTTGAGACCAAGATTGTGGTATGCTCATGATTCTAAAATGCTCTTTAAGTATCTTAAATACTTAGAGAAAATCTAGGAACTTCTTGTGTATTCCATACTTACGTATAAATTGTATACTTATCTTTATGGAATAATACAGAAAGAATCATGACTTAACTAATCCCATAATTTATATGACAATTATTATTGTCAATAAAGTATGCATGAACTCTTTATAGTTTACGTCTAAATTCTCTAATAATCATATATGTCTTATAAGACTTGATGAACTACTCTAGTTCAAACTTATAAGTTCACTTCAAGATTGGCTTACTTTTAATCTCCTATGAAGGTCCCTTTACCTCTTAACTAATTAGAGTCATAAGATAGGTCATATGAAGAAATATTGCTATATGTTAAATAATGCTAAAGGTAAAGGATAGAATGTTGATGGGCATGCTAAGTAGCTACTTGCACCATCTGGCTCAACTATAAACATAGAATAAATTAATGCTAATTTTAATGATTTCGATGTGTTGACACTTAGACTGTATTGTGGCCATTGAGCCTCTTATGGCTGATTCTCTTTCCCACACATGGCTTCTAGATTTTGTTGTGCCTTTCCATGAGACACCACATAGAGAATACTTATGTACTTATGTAGCAAAGTCTCTTGGTACCGTGAGACTTGGTGACTTTTACCGATGTCACATTGTTAGGATTGGCAATGTGGTTGTGCAATTCATTGATGGTTCGAAATTCACTATGCATAATGTACACCATGTATCTCAGTTATCACATAGTTTGATGTCTGTTGATCAACTTGATGACCTTGGTTACAGAGTGGTTTTCTATGTTCAATCCTTTCGCATATTAAAGGGCAATAATTGCCTACTTACACGTGTTATCTTTCTCTTATTTTTCATTTTGTGAGCATTGTCAATATGGAAAGCAAACTAGGAACATGCATAAGACGCACATTGAATCTTTAGTTCAACCTTTAGATCTCTTTCGTACATGTGTGTGTGCTCATATGCCCACAAGTTCATTAGATGGTTCTCTATACTTTGTCACTTTCATAGATAATGCTACTGGAAAAGTTTGGGTATATCTATCAAATGGAGAGATGATGTATGCCCAACTTTCAAGAAATGGCGTACTTCAGTTAAGAATGAAAAAGAAACTAAGCTCAAGGCTTTATGTTTAGATAATAGAGGTGAATATATCTCACATGATTTCAATCTTTTTATCTAAAGGAATTTGTAGAGATTTTATAGCTCCTTATACCCTAGTACACAATGGTGTGGTTGAGAGGATGAATAGAACTATTCAGGGTAGAGTAGTTTCTATGCTGCATCATACAAATCTTTCACAAGGCTTTTGGGTAGAAGTAGTATTGATTATAGTTCATGTGATTAACATTTTTGCCTAGTATTGGCAAAGGTTTAAAAGTGGCAAAAGGTCATGGATAGGGAAGCCACCATTTTATGATCATCTTTGAGTTTTTGGGTGTGACACATATATTCATATGCCTAGGAATCTTAGACAAAAGCTAGACCATAAGTCAAAGAAATGCATTTTTCTTAAATATGGTCAAGAAGGTCAATTTGGATATTGCTTATGGGATCATGAAACACGGTGTGGTTAAGATTTGGATTTCAAGTTGCAATTCAATTAGTGGCAACAATTATAAAGTTCAATTGATGTGAGTGTAAGTGAATCAAAACATGAATGTTTGTTGATTTGCAAGTAGGATTAGCAAGCAACAAGCAACTCACGTGGAACGCTATCAATATGATCATAATCATGTGATATCCATCTTTTATTGTAAGGTATGTTATAAAGAGATAAGGCATGGCTGACTTGCATTGGTCATGAGAGTGTTGGATTTTGATTGTGTTTTTACCTGCACGAGTGTTATTGTTAGTATAAATATGGACATAATGGTGTGTGAGTGTCTGATGTTAAAAGAATGTGCATTTCAGAGCATGCGATCAAAAACTACATGTTAACATGTGTATGTTTAAATTCCAAATGTTGCCATTCGAAGAGCTTTGTCATTATGTGTGCTTAAGCCATGTTGGCATCCATGTGTATTCGTAAGAATGATTTGACCATCAAGAAAAGTGATGTGTGCTTTGCCTACACTCATGTGAATGCATTAAATACGTGTGCATATGTGACTATATGCCTTTGTATATGTATTTGTGAATATTGTTGTGTGCATTATGCATGTGCGCATTTGCAAATATTGGTATGAGTAAGCGAGTGCCATTATGTTCGCGTGTGTATATATTTGAGTGCATATCATTAAATATGAGCATGTGAATGAGGGTGCGTGCTATAATATGTTTTCTTTAATTTATATGGCAAGGGCAATCCTGCATGGGGGAGCACATATCCAGGAGAGTTTATTTTTCCTTTCTGGGCAGGTATGATATGTGGCATGGAGGATAGCAGTGGAGTAAAAAAAAAAAGGGGGGGGGGGGGGGGGGGGGGGGGGGGGCAGAAACGAAGGGCTGGATAAAGTTGAAGGAAGAGTAATAGTGGGCTTACCAAAAAAGAAATGATTTAATATAGAGGATTATTGATCTCTATCCCTTTTTATCTTCATCTTTCATGGAATCCTGTTGGTTTCTGGCTTGCTCATCCAGGGCCAGCTTCGAATGCAATGGGCAAACCACATGCCTGATCACTATCTCCAAGATGTAGACCATCAGCCTATCCCTCTCGAAGCTAATAGTCCTCGTCGAATGATTTTGGGAGCACAGTTGAGCAATCTCGATTGCATTTTCACTGGGAATCGTTTGAAGACTGTCAATTTCTGTTTTATCTACTGCCTGGAGGTGTTAGAAGGATAGAAGGACACAGATTGGGGTCATCTTTATGTTTACCCGATCGACTGCTACTAGAGCTCCTGCTGTTTATGCTTGCACAATGAATGTGGAAGGAGCATAAACTCTCATTGATGAAGTGATGCAAGCTGTGTGTGATCTATGAGGGAAAGAGGACAATTCAAGCAGATTTTCAATGTTGCTTGGATTGCTGCCTAGCTCCAGCTGTGCACATGTTTCCTGAGAGAAGTTTCACTAAGCAGAGTAATTTTTCTACTAATTTCATAGAGAGAATTTTTGATAGCCATGTCTTTTTTATGCGATTGATTCCAGGCACAGCTGTTTTCTCAGTTGTTTGGTTCTGTGGAGACAAAGATGGCATGTTTGACAGAAAAATCTATCAACTCATGTGCCTATGCATCTCTACCATCCTAATGAAGTTGCTCTACATTAGGTACAATAGAAAATATAGTATGATTAGGAATTCGAAGATCATCATATTCAACACTAATACTTGCATCATCTACAATTACTTTGTTTGCAAGTGTAGGAGGATTTATTTCAACGTCCTACACAATATTCCAAAGCCTTTTTCTATCCATACATGATGCATCATGTATGCCCACATTGGGTAATTAGAAACTCCAATTTATCCTCAAAAAGCAACATATGGAAGACACTTTCGCTTTTGTCCAATGACTAAGTATTGTTGGATTCAAGGTCTGCAAAACCACATTGTTTGGTTCTGTGGAGACAAAGATGGGGTTCATCCTAACTTGTCATAATCCAGAGGTACACAGCATGATGGCTTGTCCAAGTTCCCATTTGATTAAAGGTGCAGGTGTGTGTAAAGAGATTCATAGGATTGTAAAAAATGTGCATAAGAAATTAGATACCCCTATTAAAGTGATGTTACAAAGAGGCTTTTCGCCACGACTCTGTGAAACAATAGGGAAAAGAATCCATGAGATGGAGGAACTTAAATAGAGTGAGTGACACTGGAGATTCAGCCCACATCACTAGGAAAAAACTCAATTTGCAGAGAACCACATGAACAGGGGAAGGTCATTTTTTTGTTGGAAACCACATAAGAACAGGGCTACTTCATCATCAAGAAGGAAAGAGGCAGGGGACATTTGGGAAGGCCCTGTGTGTTACTCTAAGGGAGGAATTAGACACAGATGGATGGCAGAGAAAGAGAAAAGAGATTGTGTCGAATGAAGGGAAATGAAGGTTTCATTGACCCAGTTGAGAGCTAACCACAAACACAGGTTCAAATTGGGGGGAGGCCACATTCCCATAGCTGAGTGTATAGTCGTGCAATAGTAATTAGCTTGATGAGATGCAACCACTGAATTCAAGACTGCTAAGGTTTCTTTTGTAAGTATGGAGTGTAGCTCATTCTGAAATTCTGTGAGGTTAGAATTGAACTTCTTTTTTGAGTCAATTTGAGAATCGTTTTGGTGTTTGAAGGAACATTTCTTTTGAGTATGGCAATTATTCATGCTTAAGTTAACATATCTGCAGGTTCAAAGTTTGAAACATTTTGATAGAAAGTGATAATGCTATAAGGAAGCTTGACATCTATTTCTGAAGCAAGATCAGTTTCAAAATATTCTTCCAAAAGCAAACGTGAGTTTCACCCCAGATATTAATAACAGGTCACAGTTGGCAGCTCATTATATGATCCAAAGGTTTCAAGCTTCCCAGATAATTTCAAGTGCTTATGGTGCAATCCATGCAGATGTGCTCGGATGATACTTCCTAGCTCCTGACATAATTGTTTCCATTGGTGGCTCTTGTTTTCTCGACCGGATGGAGACAAAGTGGTTCATAACTGGTCATCAGAGTGGCTCCATCAAGCTCTGGCATATGTTGCATCATTCTGTAGATGGTGAAACCAAGGCGAATGTTAGTGGTCAAAGCAATACCAATCAAACGAAATGTAATAATAGCTCACCAGCTGTCTCTAAGCAAACAGGGATGCCAAGTGCTATTGTGAAAGAAGAGTACCATTTTGTTCTTCGTAGAATCCTTAAATGATGCTCATGACGAATGATCTGAAGCAGTTCCTCAGTGGGAATTCAAGAGGGCATTTGGTTTCATGGTTGGCCCCCAATGAGAAGGCAAGGGTCGGATCCATATTGTCTCAGGACATGGAGGAAAAGTCCTGAGAGCATTTTGATGCTTAGCCTTTTATTGAAATTTGTGGTTCTAGTCTGAATATCCTAGACCAACTGCTAAGATAGATGTATGAGAGTCTCCATTCTTCCATCCTTTGTGCAATTGACAGTACTAGGAACAAATTTCCCAATGCAGGGTACTATACGCTGACAGATGATTTACTCTTGGAAGAGGCGTACCCTATGAGTCATTCAAAGAGATGGTATCTAAATCCATGCGCACAAAGCTTTCCTTGCTTCAGGCAGTCTTTTCTCAATCTGACAGTATGTTGGAGACGTATCTGGACATCAGTTTACAGAAGAAATGGTAAAGAACTTTGGGTATGTGCGTGCCTTTATCACCTGTAAGAATCTGGATAAGTTGATTTGTGTTTCATTCTGCTTTCCTCAAAAAACTGATTTTCTCTGGTGAGAATGGATAGTTTCCTTGCATGTTATGTCTGGTGGTAGATTGATGTGCTTTGTCCTACTAGTCTCATGTCTGATAGTCCTAGTAGAATTAACTTGTTAGCCAGAAAAGCAATTCTAATGCTTTTATATATGTTGAGATCATTTCATCCATGGCATTTCGGTTTCTTTATTGATTTGTAGTTTAAAAGGATACAGCTGGATGTCTCGAGTGATAGTTCATATGGTTGTCTTGTCTAGTTGGTGTTTGTGTTTCCTTTGAATTCAATATACATATGTGTCTGCCTGATGCCTGCCATCAATCAGTTTACTCAATCATGTGCTCACATACTTATATCCTGGAAGATTATTGCAGAATATGCGCTGAAAGAGGAGTTAGTGATTCAAAACATTAAATGATATTCAGAATCTTGCTCTTTCCTTTCCGAATATGAATGGAGCTGAATTCTGCTCATTTAGACTAGTGGAAAGGTTGATGTTCAGACTGTTTTCGTAACATGAATGAAACCGTTTGATCAGGCATTGGTCATTTTGATTAGGCTTTTTTTGCAAACTACTTCATCCCAAGTGGAGTGTCAAAGAGATCCTCAAGCTTCTTGGAAATAAATGGCATGGACAGACTGCTAAAGTTCTCACTAATGGAAACATTTTATTTGCTGATATAATCTCATTTGTATCTGCAGATATTATAAAAAGAAGAGAGGCATGATTGAGCTCACAAAGTTCTCGTATGAAATAATTGATCTACAGCTGCCTCTACGTATGTTTAAGGCATGATAAATAGCTCGAGTTACTCTTGTTACTCTCTTGTGAATCTCTTCACACTATATTCATAAGCTTCTTGATTATGTTGAATTTATCCAATCAAGGAAGAGAACCTATTTCATTAGCTTTAGACATGGTTTCCTAGGGTCTAAAGCATTCACGTATCAATTTGCTCAGAATTGTTGGGGACAAAGGCCCCAAGGAATCTCCTTTTGATATTTTGACTCTTCTATGTGAAAGTTCTCTGTGAGAGCTTTCCATACATGTTTTTGTTATATTTTTTGGACCCCAAATTAGGGAGTTACAGGCATAGTTACCTAGGATGGGCCCCGCAGGTCTGGGGGCAGGGGCAGGTCCTGAGACAGGGTCGCCCGATAAGGGGGGCCCTGGGACAAGGACCGGGATCTGCAGGGGGGGCCGCCCGGGGGGGGGGGGGGGGGGGGGTGTGTGGGTGTGGACTCTCAAAGGGGAGGAGGGGAGGGACACTAGTGAGTAGATAATAGATAAAAATTTCAATAAACGTGTTGCAGAAGTCACATCCATGATTTTTGAGATCTCTCTCTCTCTCTCTCTCTCTCTCTCTCTCTCTCTCTCTCTCTCTCTCTCTCTCTCTCTCTCTCTCTCTCTCTCTCTCTCTCTCTCTCTCTCTCTCTCTCTCTCTCTCTCTCTCTCTCTCTCTCTCCCCTCAATGCTAGATGGGCTTAGAAACCCTAACGGGTAAAAGATGACTTTAAAAAAATTGACACTAGCTATTGGGACAAATCTCGTTCGAGACAATCGTCCCTAACATGGGACAGGGCATCCCAAATGATCTCGAACGGTCGGCTGAGATGGGATCCATCCCTGACCCCCGTTTTTCTACATGGGACGCTCTGGACACACATTTTGGCCCACATCTCGCAGTCCTTTGTCACTATGGTTATAAGCATTTACATTGTTTTTATTATTTTTTTTGGCCATTGGCCATGTGTGAACATGCCCAAATGACCTAAAACTCACTTATCAATAAGATTTGGTCCCAAAATCTCTCATAACTTGATTGAGACTTCAACTTATCTCTCATAACTTGATTGAGACTTCAACTTCACCTTCTTCAGCTTTTTCTCCAAATTTTTGCATAAATTTCTCTCTACTTTCTCTCTCCTCGTGCAAGAGCCCACTCCCTTGGAGTTTGGAGCAACTTAGCACACCACCACATAGCTCTCCATGACCTCTTTCATCTAATGTTAGAGCTTTGAGCTATTCCATCACAACGAAATTTCTCCAAATGCTTTTCTACTTCAGCATATGCTAAGCTGGAGGTTTTTTCTTACATTTGGGAGAATTTCATCACGAAAAACCTTCATTTTTCAGGATAAAGTTAATGTTTTTGGAGGATTACTTTAGGCTTCAGCCCACAGAAATTGAAGGAACTTTTGAGTTTTTCAAAGGGTTTCATCACAAAGAATTTCTTCCATTGTTCTTCTTGTATTCTCACACGTCATTTCAAGCATCCACACTCGTTATTTTTCATTTACAAGTCTTTTGTTGCAACAACTCTCCATCATGGGTGTGTGTGGACTCTCAAAGGGGAGGAGGGGAGGGACACTAGTGAGTAGATAATAGATAAAAATTTCAAAATACGTGTTGCAGAAGCCACATTCATGATTTTTGAGATCTCTCTCTCTCTCTCTCTCTCTCTCTCTCTCTCTCTCTCTCTCTCTCTCTCTCTCTCTCTCTCTCTCTCTCTCTCTCTCTCTCTCTCTCTCTCTCTCTCTCTCTCTCTCTCTCTCTCTCTCTCTCTCTCTCTCTCTCTCTCTCTCTCTCTCTCTCTCTCCCCCCCCCCTCTCCCTCTTGCCCCCTCCTTTCCCTCCCTTGCTCCTCAATGCTAGATGGGCTTAGAAACCCTAACGGGTAAAAGATGACTTTAAAAAAATTGACACTAGCTATTGGGACAAATCTCGTTCGAGACAATCGTCCCTAACATGGGACAAGGCATCCCAAATGATCTCGAACGGTCGGTTGAGATGGGATCCATCCCTGATCCCCGTTTTTCTACATGGGACGGTCTGGACACACATTTTGGCACGCATCTCGCTGTCCTTTGTCACTATGGTTATAAGCATTTACATTATTTTTATTACTTTTTTGGCCATTGGCCATGTGTGAACATGCCCAAATGACCTAAAACTCACTTATCATTAAGATTTGGTCCCAAAATCTCTCATAACTTGATTGAGACTTCAACTTATCTCTCATAACTTGATTGAGACTTCAACTTCACCTTCTTCAGCTTTTTCTTCAAATTTTTGCATAAATTTCTCTCTACTTTCTCTCTCCTCGTGCAAGAGCCTACTCCCTTGGCGTTTGGAGCAACTTAGCACACCACCACATAGCTCTCCATGACCTCTTTCATCTAATGTTAGAGCTTTGAGCTATTCCATCACGACGCAATTTCTCCAAATGCTTTTCTACTTCAGCATATGCTAAGCTGGAAGTTTTTTCTTACATTTGGGAGAATTTCATCACGAAAAACCTTCATTTTTCATGATAAAGTTAATGTTTTTGGAGGATTACTTTAGGCTTCAGCCCAGAGAAATTGAAGGAACTTTTGAGTTTTTCAAAGGGTTTCATCACAAAGAACAACTTCCATTGTTCTTCTTGTATTCTCACGGGTCATTTCAAGCATCCACACTGCTTATTTTTCATTTACAAGTCTTTTGTTGCAAAAATTCTCCATCATGGGTGTGTGTGGACTCTCAAAGGGGAGGAGGGGAGGGACACTAGTGAGTAGATAATAGATAAAAATTTCAATAAACATGTTGCAGAAGTCACATTCATCTCTCTCTCTCTCTCTCTCTCTCTCTCTCTCTCTCTCTCTCTCTCTCTCTCTCTCTCTCTCTCTCTCTCTCTCTCTCTCTCTCTCTCTCTCTCTCTCTCTCTCTCTCTCTCTCTCTCTCTCTCTCTCTCGCCCCCTCCTTTCCCGCCCTTGCTCCTCGATGCTAGATGGGCTTAGAAACCCTAACGGGTAAAAGATGACTTTAAAAAAATTGACACTAGCTATTGGGACAAATCGCGTTCGAGACAATCGTCCCTAACATGGGACAGGGCATCCCAAATGATCTCGAACGGTCGGCTGAGATGGGATCCATCCCTGACCCCCGTTTTTCTACATGGGACGCTCTGGACACACATTTTGGCATGCATCTCGCTGTCCTTTGTCACTATGGTTATAAGCATTTACATTATTTTTATTACTTTTTTGGCCATTGGCCATGTGTGAACATGCCCAAATGACCTAAAATTCACTTATCAATAAGATTTGGTCCCAAAATCTCTCATAACTTGATTGAGACTTCAACTTATCTCTCATAACTTGATTGAGACTTCAACTTCACCTTCTTCAGCTTTTTCTCCAAATTTTTGCATAAATTTCTCTCTACTTTCTCTCTCCTCGTGCAAGAGCCCACTCCCTTGGCGTTTGGAGCAACTTAGCACACCACCACATAGCTCTCCATGACCTCTTTCATCTAATGTTAGAGCTTTGAGCTATTCCATCACGACAAAATTTCTCCAAATGCTTTTCTACTTCAGCATATGCTAAGCTGGAGGTTTTTTCTTACATTTGGGAGAATTTCATCACGAAAAACCTTCATTTTTCATGATAAAGTTATTGTTTTTGGAGGATTACTTTAGGCTTCAGCCCACATAAATTGAAGGAACTTTTGAGTTTTTCAAAGGGTTTCATCACAAAGAACTTCTTCCATTGTTCTTCTTGTATTCTCACACGTCATTTCAAGCATCCACACTGCTTGTTCTTCATTTACAAGTCTTTTGTTGCAAAAATTCTCCATCATGGGTGTGTGTGGACTCTCAAAGGGGAGGAGGGGAGGGACACTAGTGAGTAGATAATAGATAAAAATTTTAATAAACCTGTTGCAAAAGTCACATTCATGATTTTTGATCTCTCTCTCTCTCTCTCTCTCTCTCTCTCTCTCTCTCTCTCTCTCTCTCTCTCTCTCTCTCTCTCTCTCTCTCTCTCTCTCTCTCTCTCTCTCTCTCTCTCTCTCTCTCTCCTCCCCCCTCCTTTCCCTCCCTTGCTCCTTGATGCTAGATGGGCTTAGAAACCCTATCGGGTAAAAGATGACTTTAAAAAAATTGACACTAGCTATTGGGACAAATCTCGTTCGAGACAATCGTCCCTAACATGGGACAGGGCATCCCAAATGATCTCGAACGGTCGGCTGAGATGGGATCCATCCCTGACCCCCGTTTTTCTACATGGGACGCTCTCGACACACATTTTGGCACGCATCTCGCTGTCCTTTGTCACTATGGTTATAACCATTTACATTATTTTTATTACTTTTTTGGCCATTGGCCACGTGTGAACATGCCCAAATGACCTAAAACTCACTTATCAATAAGATTTGGTCCCAAAATCTCTCATAACTTGATTGAGACTTCAACTTATCTCTCATAACTTGATTGAGACTTCAACTTCAGCGTCTTCAGCTTTTTCTCCAAATTTTTGCATAAATTTCTCTCTACTTTCTCTCTCCTCGTGCAAGAGCCCACTCCCTTGGCGTTTGGAGCAACTTAGCACACCACCACATAGCTCTCCATGACCTCTTTTATCTAATGTTAGAGCTTTGAGCTATTCCATCACGACGAAATTTCTCCAAATGCTTTTCTACTTCAGCATATGCTAAGCTGGAGGTTTTTTCTTACATTTGGGAGAATTTCATCACGAAAAACCTTCATTTTTCATGATAAAGTTATTGTTTTTGGAGGATTACTTTAGGCTTCAGCCCACAGAAATTGAAGGAACTTTTGAGTTTTTCAAAGGGTTTCATCACAAAGAACTTATTCCATTGTTCTTCTTGTATTCTCACACGTCATTTCAAGCATCCACACTGCTTGTTGTTCATTTACAAGTCTTTTGTTGCAAAAATTCTCCATCATTTCAAGTAAGAGTACATGTATAAGGATTGAGGAAGTAAATACTTGTTCAAAACTTAGTACAAAAGGTCATTTCTCTGATTTTACAAGTCATATTGCTACAAAAATTGAGGCTTTTGTGAAAACAAGCACGCATTGACTCTGTTTTGCATATATGTATGTTTTTTGCGGTTGGAAAACAACAAATTTGTTTCTGGTGAATTACATCTTGCTAGAATTTTTTGAAATTTTTTACAGAAAATCTCAAGAATTGCTTTTTGCAAGTTTTTGGCCTTAATTTCTCAGTTCCAGTCTCGTCAAGTGATTGCGCACAGGACAGCATGTGAATGTTAACTTTTTTGGTGAAATTTTGAAGCTCTCAACGTGCAAACATGGCTTCAATGTACTCTGATATGAAAAACTTGTTTGAGATTAAGAGATTTGAAGGTAATGGTTTCGATTTGTGGAAAGAGAGAATGTTGGGCATCCTCTTTCTTAAAGATTGCGAAGGGGCTCTTGAGGAAGTCAAACGTAAAGATATGTCAGGTGCAGCATGGACTAACCTAAACAAAAAGGCCATCACTTATATCAAGATGGTTGTATCATATCAAATCTTAGTGGATCTTAAGGACCTTACAAGTGCTTTTGAAGTGTGGGAGAAGCTAAAGGCCGCCTATGAAAATACCACCCTATAAATCAACTACATCTTATGCGTAAGCTAGTATGCAGGAAGCTTGATGAGCCAAAAAATGCAACTAAGCACTTATCTTCTTTTATAGGTACTCTCTCGTAATAGCAAGACCCTAGATTACCTCCATTTGATGATAAGCTTAAAGCCATCTTCTTGTTGATGACCTTACATGATTCATGGGAAACATTGGTTGTTTCACTTTCGAATAACCCCAATCTTACCTTTGATGATGTAAGGGGTTCTATTTTGAATGAGGAAATCAAGAGGAAAGCGAGTGGAGAAGCAGTGGTTTAGAAAATGTGGCTAGAGGAAGAATAGAAAAGAAAAGTGGAAATGTACAAAGGAATGGGAGTAAAAGCAAAGGCAAGGCTAAAGTGACTCGTTACCAATGTGGCCGGAAAGGCCACAAGTACCTGATCGCAGATACTACAAAGCTAAACTAGAAAGAAAGAAGAACACAGATGATAAGAAGAAAAAGGACACCAAGAATGAGGAACACGACAACTCAAAAGAAAAGGACAAAGAGAAGGCCAATGTGGCCTCTAATGTCGTCATTTAAGAGCTATCAAATGTAGAAGATATTCTTTGTGCAACTATGGAAACATATCATGCTAACTATAATGATGCTCCTATTGATATTCATGCACAAAATATGCAGATCGCAAAGAGGGATCTGATTCATGCCTTGCTTACTATGAATGATGCTTTGTCACAAACATGGATTGTGGATTCAAGTGTATCATTCCATGTTACTCTTGGTAGGGAGCATTTTACTACCTTTCATGCAGACAACCAAGGACATGTATATCTTGGAAATAACCATCCTTATTCTATTGAAGATATTGGCACACTACATCTCACTGAAGATGGCACTAATGAGCTTGTTTTGGGATAAGTTACCTTGTGAAACCCCCTATTTTTGGAAGACAAGATATCAATGTTCAACATGACTCCCGAGAAAGAGAACCGAAAGTCACGAAGGTAGGCGGAGCCAGTTCTAAATGACTAGTGAGATAACTCCTTGGTTCACCTCCTAACCACACAACCATATAAAGCCTCTTTTTCTCCATGCATCCACTACATGAGTTCCATGTGGCCTCATGCCCTCAACCTCCACTAAAAGTGGTTCATACCTAGAGGTATCATAACATTTTCTTCCCCTTACGTTCACGTTTATCTTCAAACCTTGACATGGAAGAGACAGATGAGAAAGAGAGAGAACATATGTGTCATTCCTGTAGAACCCCATGTACTTGGAGTACATGGTCCTCTTTATTTAGAGGAAAGTGGACAAGCTAGCAAGAATGTTTATCCCCCTTCTTCCAAGAAAAGAAAGCTCAGCCAACAAGCAATATCCAAAGCATGGATTATGAAAGCTTGCAAAAAAGCCAAAATTGCTCTTCATGGCTTCTTTTATGCTGAGCATATAACTTTCTCGAAAGTGAGAAGCCTTTATTTCAAGGAAATGGTTGCACCTATTGGACATGCTGTCCGTCCTCCTTTATATGTTTAATTTACATTGAAAAGATCAAAACTTTGATTTGCGTACAACAAACTGCAAGTTTTTATTTCTATTTTCGTGACAATATGTAGAAACTAATAAAATTTCTACCTGTTCAAGAGTTTTATTCTTTGATCATAAGAGAATGGGAGCCAATGGAGTTTATTGGATCAAGTTCTAAAGCAAGGAACCATGGATTTCTCTCTCTCTTGGGTCCCTCAAGCCACCTTTTTCAAACCCCCAAGTTTTTACCCCTCAAGAGCTCTTCTTTCAAGTTATCGCCCTCACATGACCATTCCCACCTCGTATCCAAAGGAGGGTCTAAAATTGATGGGTTGGGCAACCTTTATTATGACAGGAAAATTTTCTCTATGCTTGTCATATGACAGATTTCTTCTAAACACTCTCTGTCATAGATGGATGAAATGAAACACTCGAGCATATGCATATACATTGAAAGATCATTTTGCATGCATTGCCAATCAACATAAGTATTGACAGAAGATGTTTCACATATGTGAACATGACATAACCACTAGACATATGTAACACGTACAGATTTTCATCCTTTCATGTGTAGATTCTGAACAAAGGATTCATTGTACGCACTGACATGTAATATATATACCTTCATATGTCCGAATTATATCCAAACTTACGAACCCAAGATAGAGAACACAAACAAATACACATAAGAAAAAACAACAAACAAGAATAATAGGATTTTCTACAAAAAATCAAGTATATGTATATGCATATAATCAATTCATATTTGAAAATTTGCTAGCCGCTGACATTCAAAATTGGTACACTTGTTTATGGTAGGAGCTACAATAGCTCATGGATATGTACAGATTTTATCACTTCTTTGCTCTCTCTAATATGTAGAAGTATTACAAACTCTTAATGCTTACTGGCCTACTTCAAAAAATGAAAGAACTTATGCAAATGGATAATATTGACCATTATGACTATACAGAGCATAGACCAATGCAAAAAAAATGTTGCCGAAACAAAAAGAATAGCATGCTTTAGATTGTTTGTGCAATTCTTAATGATTTGTATCGAATCCTTTATTGTGATATAATATAAAACCATTGTGAAGAAGATTTTAATAGGGCAACATACTTTCCATTGTATTTATGTGCGGCACATCATATTTCAAAGCCAACCTAACTTCCAAAATTGCTCTCGTTGGTGAGATTAAATAATATTTAGAAGATGATTCTTTGGATCCCAAAAAGGAGCTCTCTTTTCAGCAAAATAAACTTTAAATGTCAAAGCTATTATGAACTGAGTATTGAGAAGAAAATATTTAGTTTCCTTCCAGTAGAGGGCATTTCAAAATTTGTTTTAATTTGATAAAGCTACAACATTTGCATATCATATGGGAACAAACAGGTAAAGAAAAAAAGCACCTAAAAACTTCTATGTACTGATCACACATTCTCTAATATCTATAACCTGGAGTTTATCAACATACCCAATCATGAATAATCATGCACCATTGGCTCATTCAAAGGGGACTTCCATACCATGGTTATAGAATTCAAAAAGTACTTAATCTACAAAGCAATTCAGACAAAGGAATTTTCAACACTCTATATTCTATACAAAACAAAATGGGTAGTCTTCAGTCTACAATGTGAATCCAGTAGGAAAAGATGCACCGATTCTTTATATATAACTCAAAAGTGCTGTCGTTGCAAAACATTGGAATCAGCATTTTTTTTTTTGGGTGAAGAAATGTGAGGTTATCCTTTTACAATACCAAATTCTGAGTGACAAGGGCAACTGCTACATATTGTATGCAATTCTTTGAGCTTATGCTAATGTTTCCTCCTTTTTGGGACCTGAAGCATCCTTTTTTAAATATTAAATGTAGAATTAATCATAGCAATAGCTACAGCATGAGGAGCATAAAATAAGATGAAGATGAACCTTACAAACTAGAATGATTCAGGAAGAAACGAATAGCTATAGACAAGTAGAGAAGAAGTAGAATAAATATCTGCCAAAAGAAGAACAACACGCTCACTTACTAGAAGATGAAAGAATTTTTCTTTTTAGGGTTTAGAGACTTGCCGCTTTAGGTTCGAATAGAGGCACAAGTGATTCATGATACTAGTAGCTAGTCATGACCCGGCTGAAAGGGGAGTGTGACCGGCGACACCTGTTATAAATGCACATAGAAAGTGGAGAGTGAATCTCGATGCCTTATAATCAGTGTAACCAGAGAATACTTTCATGGACCTAACCAGGTTGCGTGAATCGCAAAACTATAACCTATTAACCAAGTTTCAAACATCTGCAAGCAGTCCAAAAGCAACATGCATCAAATGGCTTTGGTCAACACCTCAAAGTGTGGACACTGAACTGTGACTTGCAAGTTGCCACTACATTCACATTATAAGGTACAGCTTACAAGCTATATGTATATTTCACGTTAAACTTATGTACTTACAAGGTATAGTAAATATGAAAATGACAGGTGATTTATTGATATGTACTTGTCAACCGACAGCTAAATTTACATCCAACCTGTCAAAATCTTCATATGCTCTTGTAATTCGAGAAGAAAAAAATTCTTTTACCTATTTTTGACAGGAAAAATTCCCTTTGACAGAAAAAAGCCATCAATTTTAGGGCTGGATCCAAACTTATCACATTAAACCCTTCACCTAACTCACCATTATCCTTAAGCGGCTCATCCCCTAGTAATCATTCCTCATCATACAACTTTGCACACCTTCGTCCCTTACATCCATCAATCACAAGGCCAGTTAACACATTATATCGGAGAATCCAGAATACTTCTCATAGCTAAAGGATAAGAATAGATACTCAAACTACAAAGGAATAATCCACTCAAGAATTGGGGAAAAAAAACACACCACAAATTTAATTACAGAATCGAGGACAAAGGTGGCCAAAGAAATACACATGGCCACAATATGCAGTCATTTCATAGAACCTGATCAAATCTTGACTCTAGTACCTCTAGCTATGATACACTGTGTTTTGGAGTGCCAATATTCTAAATTTACTTGCCAAGCACTGTGTTTTGGAGTGCCAATACACTGTGCAAATTTTAAATTTACTCTAGATTCCAATCTTCAGGGAGCTACAATCAAAAAAACAGACCTAAGGTTTATGGAACTTAGACCTTATCAGAATGAAAATGAGTGCCATATAAACGTTCACACCTGTGATTACAGTAGGCAAGAAGGTACTACTTTTACACACACACACACCCCATAAATTTGGTTACAGAATAGAGGCCACAATATGCATTCACTCCATAGAACCTGATCAAATCTTGACTCTAGTACCTCTGACTATTACACACTCTGATTAGGCGATAGTAGGGAAATCGATAAGGACATTCCGATATGATTCATTTTGCAGCAAGTTGGCGGAGGTGAGACCTGCGGAAAAGGTCGAGCATGAGCAGAACTTCGACATGCATGAATTAGTTGATGCTTGTACACGATAGACATACCTGTGCGCTTAATTTATATCAGAATAACGAAAGCGTTGAGCAACATGAGGCATACGAAAGCACAAATGCTTCCAGTCCATCAAACCTTCAATCCTACAATTGCTGTACGCAACGAAAGCGTTGCATCCCGATGTCGATTATATGGAAGTCGTTGCGTACAGCAACTGTAGGATTGAAGGTTTGATGGACTGGAAGCATGTGCAAGTTGCTCGGATCCATGGCCTGGAGCTCACTGATGGAACGGAGGAACCAAAGAGAAGGGGTGTTATTCATATTCATGAAGCGAGTCTAAGCTTTTCTTTTTTTCCTTTTTTCTTCTGTCATGCGCACCCGCCGCGTGTGGCAAATTTTGGCTTCTGTCTCTTCAAGACAACAAGTTACTTTCCCTCAAAATATATTACTTTATATTTCTATCAACAAGTTGGGCGCGCCATAGTCGTGGAGCTGACTGATGGAACGGAGCTCACTGACGGAGCTCGCATCCATGGCGTCGATGACGGTGGAGCTTACTGATGGAGCGGCGCAAACAAATAGAAGGGAGCCTGGACGACAATACACTATGAGAGTGGATGAGTGAGGAGGGCGTGGGTGGCGGTCTCACTCTCCGGTGGCGCTCCCACCGTGGAGGACGACAAAGAACCTAAAATATGTATTGCATGTAGTGCGGGGTCCTACAGGAAGATCAATCTAGGCAAGAAAGCATAAAAGGTGTATTATGCATGTTGTGGATCAAGGTTTCTTGGTTAGTTAGTTAGAAGGGAAAAGGAAAATTGGAGCTCTTCTATTAGTAAACAGAAATCTGTTAATTTTGCACAATCAAAGAAGAAAGAAAAAAATGAGAAGAAATTGTTTTGAAACTATTGTAAACAAAATAATCATGTCATTAAGAGCTATCCAAAACTGGCTCCTAAAGAGGCAAAGAAGAAAGAGGCCAAAATAGTTGTTACAGAGGCCTTTACACAAAAAATAAAGTCTGTTAATCTTATGTAAAATGAAGAATGGGTGTTTACTACTATTTGCAATTTTGACCCATCTTCACATGAGCAGTGCATGTCTGTAATAGACTCAAATGTTTGGTACTTTGATAGTGGGGTAACCAAACATATTACCTTGTAGTACAGTTTCTTCGCTTCACTTGAGTTTGCACCTACAGGAAATACTGTCACATGTGCAAACAACTCCTCTTATCCTATTATGGGAGTTGGCAAGATCATTTTGACTACTGTTGATGGTACACTACAACATATCAAGGGTATACTAAGGCTGCTACCGAGGAAAATGAACGGGCATAATTTCTCCACGACGTCAGTGTGGTAGTCGGTATGCGCGTTGGAAACATAGCGCCGATATAGGCATTGGTATAGGCGTCAAAAATACCGATGCTCATACCGATGCCTCTCCTGGGTGTACCGATGCCCATACTGATGACTCTACTAGGTGTACCGACGATTATAACAACAACCATATCTAAAAAAAAAAAAATGGGCAGAGTGTGTTGTCTTTTGCTACAACAACGTTATCATAATGTTGTTTACCAAAAGACCATACACTCTGCCCAACCCTAAACCGAGTACATGTGATATGTACTCTAATGGAAACCAAAACATGATATTATATGAGCAAAAATGAACCGCGAATCATGCACAAAAAGTTGTATATTCCATAAATGAAGGATGTACAAGAGTGTGGCAAAGCACTTCCATATAGGAACCGAATACAAAATGTGACAAAGCACTTCCATATAGGAATCAAATACAAAATTATGGTACACCATTGCCACATAAGAGTGATATAAAATTGTGGCAAAGCACTACATGTATACATATGCATATGCATATGTGTATGCATATATGTGTGTATGCATATGCATATATATATATATATATATATATATATATATATATATATATATATATATATATATATATATATATATATATATATATATATATATATATATATATATCCTAAAAAATCTATTTGTGTATGCATATGCATGTGTGCATGTGTCTATGCATAGCATGTGTGTATGCATATGCATGTGTTGCATACATTACTTTCATGTACTAAAGAGACATTTGTTAGCTCCAAAGACATGTATTATATTTTATTGCCTCTTTTTACATGTGGATAGTCTAGTGTTGGTCTTAATGAGGCAAATTCTCAACCTTTACAGGTGTCATGTGATGATGCAGATCATTCCATTTTGATGCAAATCTACATGACGCACTTGTTGATGAGAGAGATCATATTGAGGAGGCAAAAATTATGCCAAAATGGTTGGTGCAGACTTTGTGTGACAGCAAGTTAGACGCTCCTCTATCATATCGTACTCGTTCAGGCTCTCATAGTGCCTCTTTTGCATCAGATTGCTATGTTGTGGCTGCATCTAGTCTCTGTGATGAGAATGATCGTGTTTTGTTTGAAGAAGCACAAAATTCAAAAAATTGGATGGCTGCTATGCAATCTGAATATGATGCTATAATGAAGAATGGTACTTGGTCTTTATGTGACTTGCCTCTTGGAAAGAAGCTCATTGGCACTAAGTGGGTATACAAGTTGAAGCGTAAGCCTGATGGCACAATTGACAAGTATAAGGCTAGGCTTCTTGCAAAGGGTTATTCACAGAAAAGAGACAATATTGATTTTGATGAGACCTTTGCACCTACATGCCGAATGAATATTGTTTGTAGCATCTATGCACTTGCAGCTCATCTTGGTTGCAATGTACATCAATTGGACATTAAAACTGCATTTTTGAATGGTGGTTGGCATGAAGAAGTGTATGTTTTTCAGCCCCCTGTCTTTGTGCAGAAAGTTTGCATATGGTTTTGAGAATAGTCCAACTAAGAGCACCTTATATGTTAAGCATGTCAATGATGTGCTTATGATCATTGTTGGTTATGTTGATGACATGATGCTCACTGGTCCTCATGAGAAGCATATTGTTGATTTCAAGGCTGATTTGCATGTCTCATTTGAGATGTCTAATTTGGGGTATTTGCATCATTATTTGGGCATTTGGTTTATGCAAGCTGATGGCAAAATAATTTTGTGTCAAACAAAATATATTGACATGCTATTGCAGCATTTTGGCCTTGAAGACTGTAAACCTATTACCACTCCCATGAAGATAGGCTTACAATTGAGTTTTCATGATGCAAGAGATGCATTCAATGCCATTCTCTGTCAACAGGCTATTGGATGCTTGATTTACTTATGCATTACTCGGCTAGATATTCACTTTGTTGTCTCACAGATTAGCAGGTTTATGCATTGCCTAGGTGTCAAGCATTGGCAGGCAGTTAAGCGCATCTTTTGCTACTCGAGTGGTACCCGGCTACTTGGATTGTTTTATCCCAAGGGGGGATCACTATCGCTAGATTTGCATGCTTTTTTCGACTCTAGCTGGGCTGGTTGTTATGACACTGGTGCATCCACTAGTGGTTTTTGCTTCATGCTTGGTAGCTCATGCATATCTTGGTTGAGCGAGAAGCAACCTTGTAGTTGCGAGGCTGAGTACAGGGAAGCTTTCACAATGACTATTGAGTGTGTGTGGCTCAGATGCCTTATGGTTGATGCATTATCATTATGTCAGGGAGAGGTTCTCTGTTGGAGAGATCAGCTTGGCATATGTGCCCACATAGGAGAACATTGCATATCTTTTCACGAAGGCTCTACCTAGGGAGAAGTTTGAAGCTTTCCACAAAGCTTTGGGCTAACTTCCTTTTGTTGATGGTGCAGATTTCTTGTGAATCACCATAAAATCCTGTAACAAATATTCAATGACTTGGTTTAGAAAGTGAGTGCCTCGATCGCTCACTAACTCTATAGGCAATCCATATCTTGTAAAGACATTTTTAAATAAGAATTTTGCAGTCGTGTGAGCATCATTCTTTTTTGTGGCTTTTGCCTCTACCCATTTGGTTAGATAATATGTGGCAACAATAATGTATTCCGCATGTGTACCTTTTGCAGGGGGGTTGATGGGTCCTACAAAGTCTATACCCCACTTTGAAAATGCACGTCCGCCCATCATGGGTTTCAATGGCATTTCATCTCTGCGAGTAGGAAACTGAGTTCTTTGGCACACATCACATCTCTTTACATAGGTATGTGCATCCATGTGAAGAGTGGGCCACCAGAATCCTGCAAAGAGAATGGCTTTGACTATCCTATCAGGTCCAAAGTGACCGCCTACCACACCTTGGTGTGCAGCCTCGAGTATGTTTAGATAATCACTCTCATGAACACATTGTCTTAGGTATCCATCTCGTCCTCTTTTGTATAGATTATCGCCAATAAGTGAATAGTCGAGAGCTTCCTGCTCTAGACTGCGTTGTCGAGCTAAGGTCATTCCTTGAGGGAATGTGTTCGTCCTCAAGTATGTCACTAGAGGTTCACTCCAGTCTGGTGTGAGAGACACGTGATATAATGTAGCATGCTCTACTGGTGGTCTTTCACAGCAACCATGGCATTCTTTACACAACTTGTAGACATCTGCTTCCATCGTAGGCCAATATACTCCTAATCTATGTAGAGTCTGTAATGTTCGATGTTTTGAATGATGTTGCTTTAATGCACCTATGTGTGCTAATTGCAACCAATTCGCATGTTCTGATTCATCTACACAACAAGCAAGAATCTTTTGATTATCCTGTTCATATATGCTTCCTGCTAAGATTTGGTACCTCTGAGACTTGGTAATCTCTCCTTCTTTGATCTTTATCCTAGGATTCTTGGGTCCGTATGTCAGAATAGGGACTATAGGCTTAGCCCATTCTGGTGCTATCTCAAGGTTAAACAAGTATGCATCTGGTAATTCATCCGCTACTCCTTGAGGAGCTTCTCCTGAGGTTAATCTTGAAAGGTGGTCAGCTTTAAGATGCGTCTTTCCTTTCCTGACTATTACTTCAAAATCATACTCCATGAGTAATAGAAACCAACGTATTAGTCGTCCTGTGTTACATGGCTTGTTGACTAAGTACAATAGGGCTTGATGATCTGTAAAGAACTTGAATTTATTGGCCAACAAGTAGTGCCTAAACTTCTTTACCGCGTAGATCATCCCTAATCCTTCTCGTTCCGTAGTGGTGTAATTTCTTTCTGTTGCGTTCAATTGTCTGCTCGCGTAAGCTATGGGGAGATCTATGTTACCTTCACTCGTGGGTTGTGCTAACACACATCCTATGGCATAATTGGATGCATCCACATGTACATGGAATGGCTTACTCCAATCTGGTGTAGTCAATATAGGTGCTGAGCACAAGCGTCGTTTAAGTTCGTTGAATGAATTCTCACATTCTTCTGTCCATTCAAAATTGGTTAAAAGAGAGTACAAAGGCTTGGCTATGATTGCATACATGTGTATGAATCTCCTATAATAACCGCAATGGCCCATAAATGCCTGTACCTCTTTCACATTAGTTGGTCTAGGTAATTCTGCAATTACCTTCACTTTTTCCTCATCCGTAGAGATTCCATTTTTTGACACAATATGTCCTAGAATTTTGCCTTGTCTGACCATGAAAACGCATTTTTTTGGGTTCAAACAAACCTGATATTCTTGACATTTGTCAAATATTTGTCTTAACTCTGGGATATGTGTATGTCTTACATTTGAATGAGCACAGATGTCATCGACATATACTTCCAAACTCTTGCGTAAGAATTCCTTAAAAACGTGACACATGAGTCGCTGGAAAGTAGCGGGTGCATTTGTTAAGCCAAATGGCATTACACGAAATGCAAATATGCCCCATTCTGTGGCAAAAGCCGTCTTGTGCTGATCTTCTGGAGCGATGGCTACTTGATTATAGCCTGAAAAACCATCAAGAAAGCTGTAAACTTCCTTGCCCGCAACTCTTTCCAATAAGTGTTCCGTGATAGGAAGAGGATAACTGTCTCTAATCGTGGCGGCATTAACTTTTTTAAGGTTAATACACACGCAATTTTCCATTCTTCTTGGGCACAACCACAATGGGGGATACCCATTCGGTATGCTCAATTTCGTAAATGAACCCTGCTTCTATCAAGCGATCTATCTACTCTTTAATCTTCGCAGCGTAGTTATCATTGTACGTGTACGGTTTCTGTTTCGTAGGTTTTGCATCTGGAGTCATAGGGATTCTATGAGAACATATATCTGGATCTACTCCTTTCAAATCTTTGTAACTCCAAGCAAAAACGTCTCTATATTCGCGCAATAGGGCAACGAGCTCTTCTTCTTCTTCAGTTGTCAAATCATGCCCTATGTATGTACATTTTTCTTCTTCTCCTTCTATGGCTACGATTATTTTCTTGGTTTTCTCTCGGTTATCATATACTTGTCCGTCATTCGCTTTTCTAATAGGCATTCGTACCATGATTCTTCTATCTTCGATTTCGTATTTTTTGAAATTCTCGGGTACTTCAAACAAAGATTCTTCTTTTTCTGACATGGTTTCTTTCTTCTTTCTTTTCTTGCCCTCACTCTTGTTAGTCACTTCTATGGCTAACCTCACCTCATTCGTAATTTCCTCGTGTCTCTGAGTGTGAGTCTCTACCTCGAAAAAATATTCTTCCTCTGATGCAAAGGGAGGGTCCATGATAATTGATTCTAAATCAAAATCACTTGCATCCTCAAATGCATCAGTGTTAGGTTCACACTCTTCTAAAATTGCATCGCACATGATTGGCTCTATCGTGAAAACTGAGATATCATAGCCATCCTCGTCACAGTGGGGTGTCCATTGTTCTTCATTGATGGCTACATCCATGGTTGCTAGGATTTCTGCCCAACCATGGGGTTCAAACTCTTCGTCTGGGAATACTACAGGTGCGTAAGCTGGATCTTGAAGGGTTCGTGGATGTTGTTCTACACCTAAGGTCCTGGCTTCTAACCTTTCTTCCTCTTGTTTGGCTACTTTACACATCCATAAATGAGTATCCTCATGCAACCAAGAAGGATCTGATTCTAATGAGTGCACGGATTCCGTCTCTACTGGTGTCTTATGGATGGTATTCCATTGTATTGGGGGTACATCTCGATGTGAATAGTCTTTAAGATTGACTTTAGTAGTCACTCCTAGATGTTGCAAGTACAAAGAATTAGTTCCCCAATCTTGTACAATTTGCAACTGACGCATGAATGGTCGTCCCAAGATCATCTCATAAGCATGATTTTTTGCAAAATCACAAATGGCAAAAGTATGCTCAAATTCTACACCACAAGTGGTGAGGGATATTCCTTCTAGTAAGCCTAATGGTTTTTCTATGTGTCCGTCAGCCATTTGTAGCTTCATCCTGGTGGGTCTCAATGCTGGCTTACCCCAACGTTTCCATAAAACGGTGGTAGCTATGGCTACGCCGGCTCCTGAATCTAAGATGGCTTTCGTGGTGTAGCCCTGATGGGTTATTGGAAGATATGTGTTACCTTCCTCTCCTTTGCTTACGTCTCCAATCTTTTCCACGGGTATCTCTGGTACCTTCTTATGTGATCCTATCTGAGAGGATGTGGTAGCAAGCTTAGGGAATTGATTTGCTACGTGCTTCCACAATTCTGGTTTTACCTTTAACAATTCCTCCAGAGTGAGATTACACTGTACTTTAGTGTTCTTGATCACTTCCGTGTTCCTAGGGATCACTGATTCTTCATTCCTCACTATTATCGTGGGTGCTCTCATACTAATAGACTTTGCTTCCCAAGGTCCTGTGAACTGAGGTAATTCTTGTAAAGAATTAGATTCAAATCCTGTGGGTTCACTCAGTTGTTCTTCCTCTACACCATCGTAAATAGAGGGAATGTCTTGGGGGAATTGTTCCTGCAAGTCATCTATTTCTTGAATAGGAGGATGGGTTCCTTGTTCCTTTCTCCATTTCTCTTCTTGGATTTCTCTCAAAAATTCATGTGAATATTTATGTATGGAAGATAGGTTGTCTTGACTTTCTGTACTGGGTACTTGAGACAGGGATGGTGCATTCCTTTCCTGTGTCTCTGGGACAATAGGGTTCCTATGCTGATCCTTTTTCTCTTTGCTCTCTATCAAGTATTCTAGCCTCTCCATTAGTCCTTGAAAGTGTAGTTCCGGTTTTGCCATGTTATTCCAATTAAGATATCTAGAGGCTTCGAACAAAGCTTGTGCTAGTTCTACCATCTTCATGCAAAGTTTAGTTCTCTCAATTTCTAGATCAGCTCGAGGGTAGTTTTTGCTCATTTCAGCTACCTGAGGTCCCTCTTTTAATCTAGCCTGATATGCACGAAACATCATGTCTAGGTTTTCTGGTATGGGTTCCGCTAAAACTGATCCTGATTTCTGAGCTGGATTCTCTTGATTCAAGTCCTGTGAAGTCAATTCTTGGATTTTGGCTCTAGATTCCTTGAGACTTCCTTCCAATTCAGTTATCTTTTTACTCCATTTTCTCTTTATCCTTTCTCTAGAATCTTTCCAAGATTTCATCTTTTTACTGCTAGATTCTGCAACTTCACTAGTTCCGGCTGCTTTCTCTTGATTAAGCTGTTGGTTTTGTAAGAGCGCCTGGGCTCTTGTTATAGCTTGGATAGGCACGTATGTAGGGTTGGATCCATCTGCGTTACTTACAATACCTATCATGTTGATCGGTGTCACATTCGTAGCATTAACAGGGTTCTTAGGACAATCTTTGATTATGTGCTCGTTGCCACAATCGGCACAAAAGCCTTGTACATTATAGTACTGTGACTGTCCTGCTATCGGGGGATGTGGACAATCCTTTATGAAGTGATCTCCCTGGCACCTAAAGCATGGTCCTCTAGGGCCCTGTGGTCTCTGTTGTCTCAATTGGGGCCGTGGGTTTGGGTTTGCGTACATCACATTAGCATAGTCTGGCTCCCAACTAGGTTCCATTGGTGGACTATCATAATGATATGTCTCCGCATGTTCTGGTGACTCCGTGTAATAAGCGGGTGGACTAGTTACATGACTAGAGTCAAAATTGTTTGAGTTCGGGTCACTTTCTGTGATCAAGGGTGAAGAAGGCACTAAGGCCCTACTTAGGTTCTCTTCTGCAGCAGCGTATTTGACTGAGATGACATTCGCTGGTGGGGGTGGCTGCTGAGCTAAAACAGGTTGAGGTCTCTGTTGAGCCTGGTAGGAGTAGTTCTGAGGGGGCCTATAGTAATAAGGTTGAGCATTGTATTGGCCTTGATACCTTCCTGGCTGCGGGTATGCTTGTGCGTAGTTCTGCCTTACTGTTTGTTTGTTGTATGGGCAGTCCTGAGCCGTGTGATTCGTGTATCGTCTCTCAATAGTACAATATTGGCCGCTAGGGTTGGCTTGCGGTTGTGGGGCATTGGGACAAACATTTGCCAAATGATTTCCACCACAAGTGTAGCAACGTACGTTAGTATTTACCCTAGGCGTCTGTTTACTAGAAACTCCTAGTCTCTGGGCCACTTTTTCTGCTAGGTCTTCTATCGAGCTAGACAATTTTGTGGATGCTAGAGAAGAACAGTCTGAATCTTTGTATACTTTGGAGAGTTCCAACTCGTCTCCTAAGTTGTCCTCAATGTCTATGCAAATTCTCACACACTGCTCTAGCGTTCTGGGATCTTTCAAGTAGACATAGGAGCGTAGTTTAGAGCTCAACAGGCCATCTAAAAACAACGACACTTGCTTGGCCTGGGAAGGTAACTCTTGCACAGGACATCTTTCCACATATTGTCTAAACCTACGTCCTGCCAGTCTAACTGTTTCTTGAGGGGTCTGTTTGAAGCTATGAATCAGCGAAGACGTGTCATGTCTAATCCCACTTTTAGAGAATTCAGTGATGAATGTCTCTAAAAAGTGATGGATGTCTCTAAATTGCCTTTGTTGCAAAGGTTGGAACCAAGTTAAAGCTGTATTCTTTAACGTTAGTCCAAATGCATTATATTGCGTGAACATGTCTTCGACTTGTTCTGCTCTTAGTACTTGTTTAAATTCTGTGACATGGTCATAGGGATCTCCTGTCCCATCAAAATAATTTTTCATTGATTTTACTAATTGAGTGGGTCTCAATATTCTTGCGTGTTTGCGTGGTCTTGGTAGAGGAAAATCATCTCTACCACCTAGTATTCCATGATCTCTTTGTCTATCCGCTCTATTAGTGTCCGTGGTTGTTCTCTCTCTCCCTAAGGGATGAGTGAAGCTTACTTCGGGTCTCTCTTTATTTTTCTCTCTTTGATTTCCATGGGCTGATGATGTTCCTGCCCCTTGTTGACTTGTATTCATGTTCGTTCTAGATGGAGGGAATACCAATTCACCTCTCCATGTGTATGTGTTTTTAGCGTGGTCAGGTACCACAAAGACTCTTTCTGAAGTCTCATCCAGGTATACAACCTTTCCAGGTGTATCCGGGTCCTTGAACTCGTAGACTATGATGGAGCCTATCTCACTAGGTGGTTCAGTCCTGTATCTCCAAAAGGCTTCATCAGTTTCTTTATTTACAAAGAGCTCCATGCTCCTGTTATCCTGTGGGGTCCTTTCTGGAACTAGTACTCGTGTCAGTACAGATTTTCCTCTAGGTGTTCTAGGTTCCTCTAACGGTTCTTTTCCTTGAAATTTCGCTTCCGTCTCTAATTGAATTGTGCCAAACTCATTAGTATCGTTTGGCTGCGTACTCAAGATGTACATTGTTCCTTCCTTATCTATGTACGCATCTCTCTCAAATTTCACCACTGGATGTTCCAATCCAATGGGTTGGTCGGGATTATGCATTTGCACTACTTGCCTTCCCAAACCATCCTCATAGATGCGAGCACCTAAGCGGTTGGTTCGGAGAAATTCTAATTGCGTCCTATAGGGTCCTTCAGGTCTTTCTAAGTATGCTACATTCGACCCTCCTTCTGGTTTTTCCGTGCTAAATGCCATTTCTGATTCACTTGATTCTGAGCTCAACTCGTAGGGATAATTGCTATTCAATTGATGAGCCCAAGATTGTGCAGTAGTCCTCACACTTGCTTCCGAAGATCTAAGGCTTCGTCGGTCTTACTTACCTATGTGTTTGCCTAATCTAAGGTTCATGAATTTACTTTGCCACTCTTCTGATCGTTAATAATTCTTTGTGATTACTTTCTTGTTTCTTTTTAAATGGCTTTGAGTTCTTGTTTTGATATACGCGTCACGAATCGACTTTTCGTTATATTTTTTGCGTTCTCGTTCCGTCAGACTTATGTTCTTTCCTTTAAGTTTTCGTCACACACACCTTTACTTTAAGTCTTGGACTTGAAAGAATTAAATATCTTGAACTTGAGGCGTTCCTATCGTTCTAAATCCACAACTACCGTTGTCGGGAAGTTGCGGACATAGGGCTGGTGGATCAGTCAGCCACTAAATCCCTCGGCACACGCAGGGTGTATGAGACAATCGTAGGTGTTTTAGGTATATTTTTCTTTCGTCTAAGGTATCAGAAATTCTAAATTACTCTTAAATCTAGGAAATATGAAGTAGGCTTAAGAAAATAAGGGTTCTAATGACTCAACAATATAAATTATCTAATTCTATGACTAAAACTAAAGTTTTCTTACCAAAAGTAAATAGTTTTACCTAGCTATGGACCGTAAGGATGGCTAGCCCTGTATCTTTCTATAGCTTCGATTTGATAAGGAGAAACTAAGTTTTCACGTGTAATTTGATCTTTAATCATATCATTTTCTTTAGTTTCAAGTTGATCTGAGCTCGGTTTTCAAATTAATTGAGGCGGAAATAAGTCTTCGTTTTCCTCTGGTTCTAGCAAAACTATAGTAAATAACGGTAACAGTCTAGAGATAAGACGATCGTATTCTATTGGGCGTAAAGACTCATTCACTATTTTATCTTTAATAATTTCAGGTTCTATAATTTCGTTATTATATGTATTCTCTATTGGAGATGGTAGCAATGTTTCTACAATTAAGTGATCTAAATTGTGCTTAAAATCAGACTCATTTTTAGAATTACTGGTAGGTCCTATTCCTTTCGACATACGAATGAAAAATTAAGATCTCAATAAAGTTGCAGAAATAAAGTTGCAGAAAAACAATGTGAAGAATGTCAATATCAAACTATTTCAGTCTATATAAAGGCATATATTCAGTGCTACTATAATCTTCTAATCCTATACAACTTAGTAAGTTTGAAATCGTGAAATTTTGTATGCTTGTTTCTTTATCAGCACTGCTTGACACTTCGCAATGGTTTTAATTGGAAAATAAGATTTAAATGAATCTTCAATCTTGCTGCTTCTCTTCACTTTACTTCAATTGCTTTTTAATCTTCAATGTTTTTGCAAAAAACATTAGGCAATATTAGTAATCTTTCAAAACATAAATCTCATAACATTCTCATTCATATGTATATGTTCATGCATACATACCTCACTTATGTTTATGTTGCTTATTCACTTATGCATACTTGCTACCTTCATAGGCACACATGCATTTTCTTAGGCACATGCACTAATCATATGCACATACATAAACAAACATGCATGCTACTCTTCTAAATACATATAGTCATGCAAATGTATTACTTAATTTATATATATTATCATTTATATATATACACTTACGCTTATACTTAAATGAATCCATATACTTACATCACATACTTTCATAATAGCATAAGCTCACTCATGCATTTCTAAACAACTAGCTAGGTAATTTAATACATTCATGCTCTCATTATACCTTTCATTCCAATGCATTCTAATTATGCTTACAAAAATGCCCACATTCACTCTTACTTCTATATACATATTATCATGCACATGCAAATATGCTATACTAATCATTTATATAATAACATATAAGCTTAACTCATCACTCATTTGATGTGGTTAGAAACACAGAGTATAGTTGGATCAGCCTCTGAATACAGAGCATACAGAATCGAGCATAGAGTGCTATCTGATGAAAAACTCTAGAACATCATGCTTTGATCAAAGTGCAGATATGGTCGCAAAAAATAAGCATAACGTTGTTAAATTATGGTTATCAAGGCTTTGCTGAAATTCGGTGTGCAGAGAGTTGTCGGGTGATGTATTCATGAATAGAACATGATGAGCCTTATATGAGTCAGAAGAGAGGGGTGGGTGATTGGAAGGCGCGAACCTCCTCAACATAGCCGATGACAGAAGATTAATTAATTCGTAGAATTGAATTGATTCTCATGTCAAATCAAGGGCTTTAGTAAAAACTTCCTCAGATTCGTGCACTTCATCTCTGTGAGTATAAATCAGATTAAATCACAGTTCTAAACACAACAGTTGGCCGTAGACAAAGTCTGGTGCAGATAATTCGTACTTAGATATAGAGAGACACAATCAGAAATTGTCAAAATATATAAATCTCACAACATAAAAATCTATTCTCTATCGTAGCTCGCATCTTCTTCCGCCTCCCTTCTCAGGTACAATTGCAAAAAAAAATATGCTACCAGCAAAACATCTGTTCTGTGTACCGTCGTGCAAACAAATCACTAACATATGTAAATTTCTGCAGCTTTTCAATGAGAGCATCTGTTCATTAACGCTAATCCCATAAGATTAAAAATTTGGCAGTTACCGAGACTTTCCCGTGTCGATTCCCTAGAAGTGAAGAGTCCAAAAAAAAAAAAAAAAAAATGGTGCAAAAGCACTTTTCTCTCAACCTAATAGTCGGCCCTTTTTCTATGCCAAATCTCCGCTAGCCTTTGGCAGCGCAACAAGCAGAGAGATTAATCTTTCATGGCGCCAAGCACATCTCGTACAGTGGCTGTTATCCCTTGGAGATTTGCACTCCATTAGATTCCATAACTCCAGCCCATAGATGGCAATGCTGGTTCAGATAACTTCAGCATCTGACTCATCTTTATGCACAGACGACGAAACGAGCAGATGGCAGCGCCGAACTGTAGTAACGGGAGCGCATCTTTTCTTTTATATCATATCAGACGGTAGCGCCCCTTCTCTCTCTTCTCGTGCTAGTGTCTTTCGCCTTTATTCCATTCAGTTTACGCAGAATATGGTAAACTCTCTGGAGTTAACAGACGTTGGAGATCCACTTGACGGAAACTGCATAAAGGATCTAAGGTTGATGGAGAATTAATCAGGATTAGAGACGATGAGAAAACATTAGTGTTGGACTTATGCTTCATCAGTTTGGTAGACTAGAGACGGATAGATGGAGCTTTGAGGCAGCATGCAAGCCCTAATTGTTGCAGGCACAGGAAGCAAATCTCAGAATCCAACAATTCTGATATTGATAGCGAAGGAAACGATATCCTTCATCGTGATGGAATCTTCTCGTGGCGCTAAACAGATGCACGAAAGTGAAGGCAATCCCTTTGCGAGGAGTGCAAGGGAGTTTTGACAGTTCAGTACGCCGACCGCGCCAAGCAAATACGAAGCACGCAGTCTCTCTCTCTCTCATTCTGCCCATGTACACACAAGCTAAGGAATAAAAAAAATATATGCATACATAAGCAGCAAGAAAAAGAAAGAAAGAAGTACCTGCAAAAAACATTAGGAAAAACTGGAGCTCATCACACATATAAATACATACACAACACATTTGTATACCACACCTTTTGATCTTGCTTTAATCATCAATCACACTTTTGCCCATGAACATTCACCACACTTTAAATTAGCTTTATTCCCACAACTTACTTTCACCTCTCTTTTCATCTACACTAATTTTCTCCATTCCTTTTTGTCAACCAACTTTAATCACTTTAAATGCATCATCCTTTCAGACCACTCCTTAAATCACTTTAATTCCACATTACTCACATACCATTCTTTTTTTCTAGCATCCATATAGACCACTAGTTATTTATCCTTTTAATTAATCATTCTAATTCTATTTACCCTAAATTTCTCAATTAAATAAATCCATTAAATTAAGCTTAGGCTAAGCTTTTAATTAATTAGAACCTTAGTATTTAAATGCACACATATGATTTAAATAATTATTAATAGCATAGTTTAATTTTTAATACATAAATATTTAATGTATAGATTAATGTATTTGAATAATCAACTATTCTAGCCCTTGAAACATACTAAAATCCTAGAAAACCTATTAAAACCCTTCAAAAACCCATGAAAACCCTTTGGAAATTAATTGAAAACCTAGTTAAACTCTAACATGAACCAAGAATTAATGCTCCTATCTTAAATGCACAAGATTAAACATAAACCTAGGGTCTTAAACCCATAATTCAATACTTCTATGGCCTAAACACACATTATTAAAGCAGTTTAGGGTAAACCGTAGTTTGAACTTTTGTTTTCTTCCTCCATTTGATCCTGCAAATACTTAACAAGAGTTTAGTTCCAAGAAAAAAAACATTGTAATAATGAGAAATTAGAATTAACCAATAATCATTTTTTATTTTCTCTGGTCATCAACGGAAAGGTTGAAATCTTTCCGACATTCGCCCCGGCCAAACCTGCACATCGTCCTCGATGGGCCAACCTGCAGATCGTAGAAAGCAATATCAAATTCTTTTGAAACTTACTCATGACTATAATTCAAATTGTCTGTATATAAAAATGCTTCTATCATTAGTACATCTTCAAATAGCAAAGAAAACTTATAAAATTATGTCAACTTGAATTTAAACCTTTTCGTTCAATGCATGAGTTGGAAAACAGGTTTTAGAAGGAAACTATAGAAGTCATTCAAATAGTGTTCGTACTAACTCTTCTATTAACTCTGTTCATAAGAAAAACTTATGTTTTATATAAGCCCTCTATCCTCATCTCCTAACCATTTGCCATTACGATACAAAAAAAACTAACTCCCCTCTAGCATACATCCGCCTTACATAGCCCGCTTTTCAAATCAGAAGTGATTTCAAGACCACAACTGATTTATTTGATTTTTCTTTTATCTCATTTTTTTATCATAATTTTTCTTTTTGTCATTTTTCCTCTTTTCATATGTAGCAACCATTAATGTACTGCTTTCAATTTTTCTCTTCGCAACTTTTTTGATGAAGGGGAAAGGCTTAACCCCTAATCAGAGCAAAGGATCTAGAGGTAAGCTAAAGCAGGAACTAGGATCTCTTCTGCTAAATGGGTCAGATTAAAGGAAGCTTACCTATATAAAACAAGTCTACTTCTACTAGGAGTTGCAAGTTAAGCGTTCCTTCAACTATTCATATGACAGCCATAGGTCTCTAATTCCTATCTTCTATTCAAGCACATTCCTACTTCAGTGTAAATTCTACTTTTCATAATTTTAAGAGGTTTCTTAACCTATCTGAAGAATGTACATTTCTAATTATGATAATGCAGGGAAAAACAAAACTTAAAACATTAATCAGGATTAGAACTGTTTCACCTGATCTATATTGATTCCATCTTTAGCATTGCCTTTCATCTAAATATCGCTTTGATTGCTTAAATTTTAAACTGCATGTACTATCTTCAATCTCCTGCGCTTCATCTTTATCATAAATCAGTCTTTAAAAACATTTTCAACTCCTGCTATCAAGCAACAACACGTAAACTCACAAGAAAATTAGTTTAAATAAAAATTTTTATTGTCATACATAGAAAAGAAAAAAATATATGTAACAAAACAAATTAAACACTATTTTTATTAAAACATTCATTCATCATTTTCTTCATCAGATAATAAATCATAAAATTCTTCATTTCTTTGTTTAAATATTTTAACTCTTTTACCTGCAATTAAATTTTTAAGCGGAGTTCCATCCAACTCTCTTAAGGCATACGTTCCATTTTCATAGATTTTGACCACCACATAAGGTCCAAACCAACGCTTTTTTAATTTTCTACGGGCATCATACTGTATATCGAATGTGCTATCATATATCAATACCCAATCATTAATTTGAATTGGCTTTGGTCTTAACCTATGTGATTTATCAAAATACTTTTTATTTTTAAGTCGAGAAGTTTTTAATTTAGCTATAGCTTCATCTAGTTTTTCATTCCCTTGCTCAAGCTGCTGAATCCTTAAAGCTAATAAGTCTGAAGTAGATAAATTATCTTTCCAAGGAAGCGAAGTCCAAGAAAGAATTTGGGTATTTACTGGAAAAATTGGCTTTTGGCAATACATTAGCTCTGCCGGCATAAACCCCGTCGTTCTAGTACAGGACATTCTATCAGCCCACAAAGCGAATGGCAAAAATTTCGGCCAATTCTTTAGTTCACCTTCGCAAGCTTTAGAAATCGCTTTTATGATAGGGGAATGCCCTCTTTCAATTTTGCCATTAGCCTCAGGATTATATGCAGTCGTAAGAGCTAAACGAATTCCATGCCTAGCAAAGAATTCCCTAGCCTCTTGTGCGTCTAATTCGCCCCTATCGGCAACTATTTTTTCAATATACCCAAATCTTGAAATCACATCTTCTAAAAGAAATTTGCATACATTGAAAGTAGTTTTTGATCTTAGAGCTCGGCCTTCCACATGATTAGTAAGATCTTCTCGAGCAAGAACTATGTATCTCATTCTATCGATACCTTTGGGCATGGTTACTAAGTCTACTACCCACTTATAGTGTATGCATGGTGGATACGTAGGATGCAGTGGATCCCTATGCTTAACCGATGAATAAACTTGACATACATCGCAAGAATCCACATAATTCTTTACATTAACATAAATACCTGGCCACCAGTAACACTCTCTAATTTTTTCGTAAGTGGCAACAAAACGTTTATGCCCGGCCCATAAAGTATCATGCATGCTTTTCAAGACTTGCATCTGAAGATTCTTAGTACCTAGTACTCTTTGTGGCATTTTGATCTTCCCCCTTGCATGTCTCCAAAGTAATCCATTTTTTAAGAAAAAGTTAAATGCCCTTTTTCTAATATTTCTAAATCTATTTGAAGACCATGAAGGTGATCTAACTAAAGTACTAAGATACTTTCCAATCTATAGCCACTCTCCTTCATATTCATTTGAGTTAAATTTTTCATATACATAAACTTGGGAATCATAATTTATCGTATTAATATCTACTTTAGCTTCATCATTCTCATCATACCTAGCTCTTGAGAGCATATCAGCAACAGAGTTAGATTTTCCTGATATATGAATCAAAACTGGATTTATAAATTTAATATAAGAAATCCAACGAAGCATTGCAATATCTGGTGAAGAACAGTTTGTGATCATTCCAATTAGCGGTAAACAATCTGTCTCCACAACCACATTTGCTCCTATGAAATATTCTTTATCAGACTTTAGAGCTGTGACTAAACCCCAAAGTTCCCTTTTAATTTGAGGATAATTTCTTTGAGTATTATGTAAAATCTTAGCTCCAAATCTAATAGCATATCTTCTACCCTCTTCATCATCTTGACTTATGACCCAGCCAATTCCAATAGGACTAGTGTCAACAGTCAAAATAATAGGCTTATTATTCGTATAATCTACTCGTTTAAGGATTGGAGCTTCTTGTAACAACTTCTTTAATCTACGCATTGCTTGAGTATGTTTTTCTGTCCATAAAAATTTTCTTTTCTTCCTTAATAAATCATAAAGACAGTCAGCTATATGTGCAAAATGTGGTATCCATATAACATAGAAGATACAAGCTCCTAAAAATCGACGAACTTCACTTACATTTTGACATATCTCCGAAATCTTACTAATGGCATCAATTTTCTGAGGGTATGGCTTTCGTCCATAATGGCCACAAAGATGACCTACAATGAGGACCTCATTAACACCAAAAGTAGATTTTTCTATTGATAATGTTAAGCCAACTTGAATAAATCGCTGAAAGATCTTTTGGCAATCAAGGATATGAGCCTTTACAAATCTACGACAACCATCTTCATCCAGAGTGCTATCTTTCTCTTCTTCCAAGCAACCCTTAATGGGAATGTCATCGATAAAGGGCATAGTAATGTGAGGAATAAAATCGTGCAAAACCAAATTCATTGCACTCATCATGTGTGCTACTGAATTGGTCGCACCTTGAGGTAATGTACACATCCTAACTAATCCCAAAGGTGTTTTCATGGTAGTAATGTCTCTACTCTCTAATGCCAATTGAAATTGATCATACCCAGAGTAGAGATCACCCATTGAATATATAGAATTGCCTGAAAATGCTTCCGCAAATTCATCCACAATTGGACCTGTACCCACATTTCTAATGGTCACTTTATTAACTGGTTGAAGATCTTGGATAAACCGAAGTTTTCCACTCTTCTTGGGCACAGTAAACCAACGGTTTGAATAGGGAGCTGAAGAGGATTCTAAAATATGCATATGAATTTTTTCTTTAAGTAATCTGATCAGCTCTGGAAGATGAGCTTTAGGTACTGGAATAGGGCGCAAATTCCAAGGAATATGGGGAATAGTGAAAATTATCATCGGTGCAACTATCCGAGGATCTGCACATCCTATCTCTGAAGGCTCAAGAGAAAATGCTCTTCCATGTTGCTCAATAATCTTCAAAAAATACTCTTTTTCTGCTGGAAGAAGGAAACCACTAGCATCTAATTTAATTTGATTTAAGGATTCTTTAGTAAATACATGGCCAATATTTGTTGGATTTCTGAGGATTGGCTCATGACTTACATTCTTTATAATATCATTACTAAATTTTGGTAGTGGTTGAGCTACGGGTTTAACCTTCTTACTAACAGTTTTATATTTGGTCTCCACTAAGGCATCATACTCATGATTAATACTAGAGGCATAGTCCTGAATTAATGCATATATATCAAGTGAAGAGATAAGAATATGGGAATTAGACTTACTTTGATAACAAAGTTCTAATTCTTCTAATGTTGAAAAGCAATGTGTAGTTTCAATAATATATTCAATACTTTAATCCATTAACAAATCTCCTTTGTTTTTCAAATGTTTTTCGTATTTTTTAATAAGTTTTCTTGGAATTTGTTTAAAATGAAAAATATTTAACGTAGCAGATGGAAAATAAACAGTCATTTTATCTAAGTTCTGTGCAAGATTTTGCGAGATTTCAAACCAAAGTCCACTGTCATCTCGCTCAACAGTGGCATTTACTCGAAATCCTGTTCAATGTGTCTTAAAGGAGTTTTTCTTAAAGATCTACGATTACGAGGATGATTTATACAAAGCGTCATGAATTGGACAGATTTAAGGCCATCACGAGAATGAATTCTTGCAAAAGCACTTCCATCATCCAATACTTTTGTCTCCATTCTTTGTTCACAAATGAACGGCTGCCCCAAAATAATTGGGTACGAGCAGTCATCATGAACGAAGAAATTATGTTCCTCTTTAACATCTCCAATAGTAATAGGAACATTTGCACAAGCTCCTAGTAAATAGCCAGAAGCATTATTGGTTGCCTTCATTTTCCACCCATGGTCACGATCAATAGGCCATTTTCCCTCATTATAAATCTCCCTTGAGACTACATTGATTTCTGATCCTGAATCGATTAATGCTACTTGCGGTTTATTATTATTACCTATCTTAACCATAGTTTCAGTGGTACCCCTAGCCCAATGTTTTTGAGTGTAATGGCTATTTGGGTCATCATTTCCTTTTTCCAAATGTCCAATTACAGGACCCAAATAATTTTTACGATCAGAAGATTCTCTATACTCAGATTCATTTATTTGTACAACACTCACTTTCGGTTCATCCTGATCTTTTCTTTCCTCCATTTCAATATCTTCCGTTCTATACTCTATAGGTTCTCTTCGTCTTTTAATGATACTCATGAAATCTTCCTTCACATCTGTTCTTGAAAATGCTAACCATTCTTCTAATGTCATGGTTACCTCTGCCTTCATGATTTTCTCATCCATAACTTTCCGAATATCTATTTGCTTCTCGATTTGCGAGATCAATCGGAAAGTCGGAGGTTTCTTTTTCGGTTTTTCTTCCTTAATACCTTCTTCTCGTATGGGTTGCGATTCATTAGGTTTATCTTCATTTTTATCTTCACTTGTAGTTTTCTTTTCTAAATTTTCTCCTACTTTCTTTCCTTTACCCTTATTTTGAGACTTCTTTTCTTGTTCTTGTTGTTTTGGTTCCTGGCTAGGCTCCATCATAGATGGTTTTTTAATTGTATCAGTCGTTTCACCCTCTTTTCTAGCCCTTGTTGTTCGTTTAGACTGTCCCTCTTCATCCCGTTTTCTTTTCTCGTCTACATTAATTTCATGAGCATATACTGAGAACATATCGACTGGCTCATTCCAACATGTTTTTGATCTAATATCCGAGCTCGTAGCATATAAGTTCGCAACTGATAACTTTCCTCTACTAGCAGTATCATAAACCTGTTCCCAAAAATCACAATTAGAGTCTTCACTATCCAGCCTACAAGCATATGTATTTTGGCTTGTGGAGGCTTCAAAGAAGGTTTTCATTCCCCCTTTTCCATAGTTTGATGCCAAGGGCCTTTTTGTTACATAGTCACAGATCTTTCGATCTACTTCTGTGACCCAATTCTTATCCTTGGCCTCTTTGAATAAGTTGCATGTCCAGTGTGGATGCTCCAAATCATCACACCAGAGACATCTACGTGCTTGGTTAAATGGTCTTCTAGCTGGCATCTGATTCCTAGGATTTTGTTCTAATTCTTTTGGTTTCTCCTGATCTCTCAATTTAAGCTCTTGCATACTCTTTATAGTAGCTATTTCAGTCGCCAAAGTCTCAACATGTTTGACAAGTGATTCTACTGATGTTTTTAACATTATAAGTTCAGAGTCATCCTTTTTAGGGTTATAAGAAGTGGGGTCATTATCTATCTTTCCTGGCGTTCTCGTTCCGTCAGACTTATGTTCTTTCCTTTAAGTTTTCGTCACACACACCTTTACTTTAAGTCTTGGACTTGAAAGAATTAAATATCTTGAACTTGAGGCGTTCCTATCGTTCTAAATCCACAACTACCGTTGTCGGGAAGTTGCGGACATAGGGCTGGTGGATCAGTCAGCCACTAAATCCCTCGGCACACGCAGGGTGTATGAGATAATCGTAGGTGTTTTAGGTATATTTTTCTTTCGTCTAAGGTATCAGAAATTCTAAATTACTCTTAAATCTAGGAAATATGAAGTAGGCTTAAGAAAATAAGGGTTCTAATGACTCAACAATATAAATTATCTAATTCTATGACTGAAACTAAAGTTTTCTTACCAAAAGTAAATAGTTTTACCTAGCTATGGACCGTAAGGATGGCTAGCCCTGTATCTTTCTATAGCTTCGATTTGATAAGGAGAAACTAAGTTTTCACGGGTAATTTGATCTTTAATCATATCATTTTCTTTAGTTTCAAGTTGATCTGAGCTCGGTTTTCGAATTAATTGAGGCGGAAATAAGTCTTCGTTTTCCTCTGGTTCTGGCAAAACTATAGTAAATAACGGTAACAGTATAGAGATAAGACGATCGTATTCTATTGGGCGTAAAGACTCATTCACTATTTTATCTTTAATAATTTCAGGTTCTATAATTTCGTTATTATATGTATTCTCTATTGGAGATGGTAGCAATGTTTCTACAATTAAGTGATCTAAATTGTGCTTAAAATCAGACTCATTTTTAGAATTACTGGTAGGTCCTATTCCTTTCGACATACGAATGAAAAATTAAGATCTCAATAAAGTTGCAGAAATAAAGTTGCAGAAAAACAATGTGAAGAATGTCAATATCAAACTATTTCAGTCTATATAAAGACATATATTCAGTGCTACTATAATCTTCTAATCCTATACAACTTAGTAAGTTTGAAATCGTGAAATTTTGTATGCTTGTTTCTTTATCAGCACTGCTTGACACTTCGCAATGGTTTTAATTGGAAAATAAGATTTAAATGAATCTTCAATCTTGCTGCTTCTCTTCACTTTACTTCAACTGCTTTTTAATCTTCAATGTTTTTGCAAAAAACATTAGGCAATATTAGTAATCTTTCAAAACATAAATCTCATAACATTCTCATTCATATGTATATGTTCATGCATACATACCTCACTTATGTTTATGTTGCTTATTCACTTATGCATACTTGCTACCTTCATAGGCACACATGCATTTTCTTAGGCACATGCACTAATCATATGCACATACATAAACAAACATGCATGCTACTCTTCTAAATACATATAGTCATGCAAATGTATTACTTAATTTATATATATTATCATTTATATATATACACTTACGCTTATACTTAAATGAGTCCATATACTTACATCACATACTTTCATAATAGCATAAGCTCACTCATGCATTTCTAAACAACTAGCTAGGTAATTTAATACATTCATGCTCTCATTATACCTTTCATTCCAATGCATTCTAATTATGCTTACAAAAATGCCCACATTCACTCTTACTTCTATATACATATTATCATGCACATGCAAATATGCTATACTAATCATTTATATAATAACATATAAGCTTAACTCATCACTCATTTGATGTGGTTAGAAACACAGAGTATAGTTGGATCAGCCTCTGAATACAAAGCATACAGAATCGAGCATAGAGTGCTATCTGATGAAAAACTCTAGAACATCATGCTTTGATCAAAGTGCAGATATGGTCGCAAAAAATAAGCATAACGTTGTTAAATTATGGTTATCAAGGCTTTGCTGAAATTCGGTGTGCAGAGAGTTGTCGGGTGATGTATTCATGAATAGAATATGATGAGCCTTATATGAGTCAGAAGAGAGGGGTGGGTGATTGGAAGGCGCGAACCTCCTCAACATAGCCGATGACAGAAGATTAATTAATTCGTAGAATTGAATTGATTCTCATGTCAAATCAAGGGCTTTAGTAAAAACTTCCTCAGATTCGTGCACTTCATCTCTGTGAGTATAAATCAGATTAAATCACAGTTCTGAACACAACAGTTGGCCATAGACAAAGTCTGGTGCAGATAATTCGTACTTAGATATAGAGAGACACAATCAGAAATTGTCAAAATATATAAATCTCACAACATAAAAATCTATTCTCTATCGTAGCTCGCATCTTCTTCCGCCTCCCTTCTCAGGTACAATTGCAAAAAAAAATATGCTACCAGCAAAACATCTGTTCTGTGTACCGTCGTGCAAACAAATCACTAACATATGTAAATTTCTGCAGCTTTTCAATGAGAGCATCTGTTCATTAACGCTAATCCCATAAGATTAAAAATTTGGCAGTTACCGAGACTTTCCCGTGTCGATTCCCTAGAAGTGAAGAGTCCAAAAAAAAAAAAAAAAAAAGGTGCAAAAGCACTTTTCTCTCAACCCAATAGTCGGCCCTTTTTCTATGCCAAATCTCCGCTAGCCTTTGGCAGCGCAACAAGCAGAGAGATTAATCTTTCATGGCGCCAAGCACATCTCGTACAGTGGCTGTTATCCCTTGGAGATTTGCACTCCATTAGATTCCATAACTCCAGCCCATAGATGGCAATGCTGGTTCAGATAACTTCAGCATCTGACTCATCTTTATGCACAGACGACGAAACGAGCAGATGGCAGTGCCGAACTGTAGTAACGGGAGCGCATCTTTTCTTTTATATCATATCAGACGGTAGCGCCCCTTCTCTCTCTTCTCGTGCCAGTGTCTTTCGCCTTTTTTCCATTCAGTTTACGCAGAATATGGTAAACTCTCTGGAGTTAACAGACGCCGGAGATCCACTTGACGGAAACTGCATAAAGGATCTAAGGTTGATGGAGAATTAATCAGGATTAGAGACGATGAGAAAACATTAGTGTTGGACTTATGCTTCATCAGTTTGGCAGACTAGAGACGGATAGATGGAGCTTTGAGGCAGCATGCAAGCCCTAATCGTTGCAGGCACAGGAAGCAAATCTCAGAATCCAACAATTTTGATATTGATAGCGAAGGAAACGATATCCTTCATCGTGATGGAATCTTCTCGTGGCGCTAAACAGATGCACGAAAGTGAAGGCAATCCCTTTGCGAGGAGTGCAAGGGAGTTTTGACAGTTCAGTACGCCGACCGCGCCAAGCAAATACGAAGCACGCAGTCTCTCTCTCTCTCATTCTGCCCATGTACACACAAGCTAAGGAATACCAAAAATATATGCATACATAAGCAACAAGAAAAAGAAAGAAAGAAGTACCTGCAAAAAACATTAGGAAAAACTGGAGCTCATCACACATATAAATACATACACAACACATTTGTATACCACACCTTTTGATCTTGCTTTAATCATCAATCACACTTTTGCCCATGAACATTCACCACACTTTAAATTAGCTTTATTCCCACAACTTACTTTCACCTCTCTTTTCATCTACACTAATTTTCTCCATTCCTTTTTGTCAACCAACTTTAATCACTTTAAATGCATCATCCTTTCAGACCACTCCTTAAATCACTTTAATTCCACATTACTCACATACCATTCTTTTTTTCTAGCATCCATATAGACCACTAGTTATTTATCCTTTTAATTAATCATTCTAATTCTATTTACCCTAAATTTCTCAATTAAATAAATCCATTAAATTAAGCTTAGGCTAAGCTTTTAATTAATTAGAACCTTAGTATTTAAATGCACACATATGATTTAAATAATTATTAATAGCATAGTTTAATTTTTAATACATAAATATTTAATGTATAGATTAATGTATTTGAATAATCAACTATTCTAGCCCTTGAAACATACTAAAATCCTAGAAAACCTATTAAAACCCTTCAAAAACCCATGAAAACCCTTTGGAAATTAATTGAAAACCTAGTTAAACTCTAACATGAACCAAGAATTAATGCTCCTATCTTAAATGCACAAGATTAAACATAAACCTAGGGTCTTAAACCCATAATTCAATACTTCTATGGCCTAAACACACATTATTAAAGCAGTTTAGGGTAAACCGTAGTTTGAACTTTTGTTTTCTTCCTCCATTTGATCCTGCAAATACTTAACAAGAGTTTAGTTCCAAGAAAAAAAACATTGTAATAATGAGAAATTAGAATTAACCAATAATCATTTTTTATTTTCTCTGGTCATCAACGGAAAGGTTGAAATCTTTCCGACACCGTTTAGCCCTAGCTAGAAATTGACTGAGGGGGTTGAGTAATCTTCCAACCTCGAGTCAGCTTGTTGGTTGCTCTAATGCCCTGTTGCCCAAGGAGCCGCGCTTCCCAAGCTCTGCTGTCTTCACAGCCTTGCTTGCTTGCCTTTGATTGCCCTTGCTAGACCTGGAAAAATCCAATATTAGACCAATTCACAGTTGGATGATCAAGCACTTGAGTATATACACCTTTTAAGTCCCTTCCCTTTTGCCCAACTTTTTAATGCTTGCCCCCTGGCTTCTAGTCCCAAACTAGGTCAACCTCAAAATAGCTTATTTAAAAATAGACGTATTCTTTAAGAAGAAAACAGTTGAGGTCACGTAGTACTCGTAGAGAGCTTTCTAACAAGCTATTAAGCTCAAAAAACGGACTTCGGATGAAAAAGTTATGACCGTTCAGGCCCTGGGGGATAAAAACTGACAATCAGGTTTTCCTTCAAATATGAGCTAAGGGGTCTCCTATGAGTCTAATGGTCCAAAAATTTCTCAAAAATACCCCCAAAATTGGTCAAAAAATGGAACCCTAAATTTGCGATGGGGGTGCACAATCGCGATGGTCTGGGACCGTCGCGATGGTCCAAGTGAACCGTCGCGATGGCGTGGAATTTGGACAATCGCGATGGTGCGAAAAGGTGAACCGTCACGATGGCGTGAAAATGGACCGTCGCGATGGTCCAGTAGTGAGCGATCGCGATGGCGTGAAGTCGAACCGTCGCGATGGCTCGATCAGGTGGACAATCGCGATGGCGTCAGTCAACGGTCAACGTGAACAATTGCGATGGTCCAAAGTGAATCGTCGCGATGGTCACTGATGCGATGGCTTGAGCCAATCGCGATGGTCTGGGCGGGATGGCATGAGCCAATCGCGATGGTCCGAATTTTTGAAGTGTCGCGATGGTCCAAAAAGTGAACCGTCGCGATGGTCCAACTTGCCACGTGGCACCGTCGGCGCGATGGCGTGAGCCAATCGCGATGGTGTGGGGTCAACCAAACAGTCGCGATGGTCCGCGAACCATCGCGATGGTCCAAATGAACCGTCGCGATGGCGTGAGACCGTCGCGATGGTCCAGCCGAGCAGTCGTGATGGCGTGAGCCTATCGCGATGGTGCGACACAATCGCGATGGTCTGTGACCGTCGCGATGGTCCACCAAACTGAAAATTTTTGAGATGCAGCTGTGGTTTCGTGTATGCGCAGGGATCGCCTACCTCGTGGTGTGGTCGCCTACCTCAAAATCCGAACTTGGTGGACCATCGCGATGGTCTGACACAGTCGGAAATTTCTGACAGAAACTGAAATTTTTACATTTTCCAAGCTTTCCTGATGCTCTGACGCTCTGTACCTGCAAGAAAAATCAAGAAAACACAAGCACACACAAGTACAAAAGTTCTCTCTCGCTCTCTCGCATGCACAAATGAGGGGAAATGAGGAGAATGGGTGGATATGGTGAATTTTCTGATTTTTTTGGAGATGAAGATGATGATGCGGTGATGAAGATGGAGTGTGGGGGAAGTGAAAAACACTAAAAACTAAGTAAAAACAACAACAAAACTGAAATTTTTACCTTCCAACGCCACTTCTTGCTATACTCTTACCATCACACATTCGTCCTAGACTCGATCCCCGGCAACGGCGCCAAATTTGGTGTTGCTCTAGCACAATGGTGAGAACCACGTTAAGAAGCTCCACCTCCTTAATGTCAATCCGCGGAAGAGATAGGAGTGATATGAAGATCGTGAATGTGAAATGATGTGAGAGTGAAGGTGAGAAGCACAAAGATGCACACACACATACACACACACAATGAAGAGACAAGCAAGACACAATGGAAGGTGAGAAATCCACTCTATTACTCAAGAACACTATTACAAGCTCAAAATAGCTCTAAGCTCACACTAACCAACCTCAAAAATGAGCTCTCTAGCTCTTTTTATAGTTTCTAGACTAGTTTTGACCAGTTTCACATCTAGTGACCGGCATAGTTAAAAAATAGGTCCTAGAGGCTATTTGGAAGGGTAAACGATGTCTAAAAATAACGAAAATTGGTACGCGCATTCTACCTAAGCTCCTCAAGCTCGAGGACTCCTCGGCTTGCACAAAATGGAGCTATAAATTAGAAAATGGGATTTTGTCTATATTACATATGTTACAAGAGTGATGAAAATCACTGTTGGATGTTTGAAGAGGTAATAAAAACATAGTTTGTTTGAAAAAATGATCCAACTGGCTCCCTGCTCCGTCTTTACATGCTTCCATGTCGTCTGTGCCTCTGACTGCTTCCAACAGGTCTCTATCAAGAAAGAAAGTAAATAACTAAAGAAATACGAAAGGTGTTAACCAAGATAGCTTGCCTATTCAGGTTTATCTATATGTCTTTCCAATATGCCAACTTGTTATCGAGTTTAGAAAGAGCCCAATTCCATGGTTGAGCCATCAAAATGAATCCCATTGGAATACCTAACATGTGGAAGATTTGTCCTGTGGGGATCAACTAATAGCCACAGTCAATTGAAAATTGAAGTGGATGCCCAATAATACCCTTGAAAGTGGTTTTAAAGTGGCTTATTTTGGATCTTGATGGCTCACAAAATGTATTTAGGCAACATGAAAGGATGTCAATGTTGGCGAGATTGTTATGCACAAAAGCATACATGTCATCGACAAAGAGTCTCATGATCATCTTATTTTCATTGAGTGGAAAAAAGAGGCCTTGAATAAAACTTAAGCATGCGTGATGTTGAGCTAGTCAACTGAGATCATCGACAACAATTGCAAAGAGAATAGGAGCCAATGGGCATCCTTGTCTAATAAAACATTTTAAACGAATAACTTGAGAAAGCTAGCCATTGATGTTTATGTGAGCTGATGCATTTCCCAATAACGTTGAGATCATCTTAAGTAATTTATAGCCATAGCCAAGGTCTTTAAGATATTGGAGAATGAGGTCCCACTCGACTCTATCATAAGCTTTATTGAAGTCAATCTTATGGAAGAGGACATCTTGAGCAAATTCTTCAGCAAAAGAGAAGCCTTCCCATACATCAATGATAGCCTCGAGGATGGACCTCCCCTTGATGAGCCTCATTGATCCAATTTTTTAAGTGATGGGAAATGTGATTAGCAATAACCTTAACGAGGATCTTGTAACCGGTTTGTAACATCGCAATTGGATGCTAATTTTTGACCCTTTTTTTACTGCACTTTTTGTGAATACGTTTGATAACACCTTCATTGAGACAATCAAGGAGCACGGTCGACGGACAGAGGAAAGATAATGTAATAGAGAACAAAGAAATTGTAGTGGCCAGAAGTGATGCCCCATGCATGTGAAAAGATCATCCTTTAGATGAACACAATTAAAATTAAATTTATGGAGATTATCATAATAAGTGAAAGAGGTAGGCCTCCGTGTCTCTCAAACGATTGGGAATATACAGGCCATCACTCACCAATACAAGGCAACCTACATACACCAAAATGCCATTAAAAACTTCACAATAGAATACATTGAAAGGAGCTTATGTCTCCATTGGGCGGACTTGGTTTCCTCGACGCTATGCACAAACCTTAAAGGGGTTGGGCGATATATGTCATGGAATATGAACGCTGCAACTGCTGATACAAAACGGAAGGATGGGTCCCAAATAATTTCATCCAACGACTCATACACACTCCTTAAATTTGATGCTTGACTTTTCACATCACCAAAATTTGAGGAGTGCCAGAAGGATAAAAGTGGGTATCTTGAAAGATCATACAAGATTGCTTTCATTGCAACTCACTAGTTATTATTCTTGGTCATTGGTAGAAACCATGAATGTACGTAAAAGCATCTAGGTGGGAGCATAGGAGCTAGGGAGCAACACTCCATAATATGTATGGAAGAAAATCCCTCTATAATATAAATGAACCCAATGGAAATTATAAAAGTTCTTATCCAATTTACGAACCTAAAGGTGTGGATGAAAAGAGTGATAAAGAATTGGACATGAGGTTGCCAAGTGCTACAACAATGAGTTCTCAATTTTGTCACTCGACTTGTGAAGAGGCAAGTTCAACTTTGAAGTTTTTGGGCTAAATTTGATATAAGAATAGAAATTATTCACTACAAATGTGCTCTAGAAATTAGAAATGAATACTCCTAGGGTCGAATTTTTACAAAAATTAACATTGGTAAAGGCCCAAAGTGTATATGTAAAGAATGATCAGTCTCTAACGTGCCCAAATTTAGGTCCCACTATCAATGGGCAAGAACATTGACACACACACACACACACACACACACACACACACATATATATATATATATATATATATAGTTGAGGATGGCCAAACCCCCCTTTCATGCTTTTATGGGAGATTTGATTTTATTGCATCAACCTTAGTTGGAAACAAGATTAAGATGGAATTGGAAACCCAAAAAAGAGGAAGAAAGTAATTTTTCGATCGGCCATTCTTTAGGAGGGTTTCCAAAGATGACTACATGCCTCTCTTTCCAAATTTTCCATAGAGTTTCCCCTCCAATAGCATTCCAAAATTCTAAGGAACATCCGACTGCTTCACCTAGCAAAGCTTGCTTCTAGTTGACTTGTCCCTGTAACAACATGATTCTCTCAAGGGTCTCCCAGAACAATATTGATTTGCGGCATGAAAAGAAGAGGCGTCCCAAGTCTTCCATGACACGAAGGCATCGTTTGCATCACGGGGGAACCATGCAAATTTTGTTAGCTTTCACATTGGTCTAGATTCCCTGATGTAGGATTTACCACATATGCACATACTTATCGATGAGGGGGTGCCCAAGCGTGACATCCTTAAAGTCCTAAAGTCCAAGCTCCAACTTAACCAATCAACACACCACTTCCGATTGAGCATGACATGAAATTCCACATCCTTCTTCAATGCCAGATTTTTCTAAAGGCTATTGCCATTGTGCCATCTCAGACCCTAAGGGTTAGGAGAGTCCCAACGAATGAGGAGGCAAGTCCTTGAGCATTCCAGAGCATTGAATCTGCTCAGAAGAAGAGGCCATTCTTCATAGTCCACTCTTTTGTCCGCGTCAATGTCCTCAAAACTAACCCACTCACAAATTTCTTGCTTCCAGATGTGCTTCCACAAACGAAAGATTTTTTTCCAAATCTTCCAAGCTTTTTGGAGGTTCCAAGACTCAACAACTTTGATGCCCTTGATAGGGAACCAAATCGAATCATTCTATCTAATGCTGGCCACCCATTTCCAATCTTCATTCATTCTAATAAATTGTTTAACCCTGTTCCAACTCTTCCAAAGAGAAGAAAATAAGCTTGAGCCTTTGGGAGTCACTGGAAATGGGGAGAACAATACGGTGAGAAGGTCGAGACCCTTCCACCCCTGGATGCCCATAAGTTTAAGAGCACTCCTATTTCTAAAAAGGGCACCCAATGCAACCACGGTACGAATGGTAGTCATGCGAGAAGTACGTGCAAATGTTTCGTCATAAGCTCATGGATAAAGCAAGTTTCATCCACTTGGAACATCTTGCATGTTATTATTGAGAAGGCTATGATAGTTCCACTAGTTGCTACACTTTCTTAGTACATCTTCATTTGGCATGATGGACTTTGCTCCTCAAAGTGGATTGGGACTTACTTTGTATGGGAGAGATTTTAATCCATAGCTTGGATAATATATATGATACATCGAGATTTCGATCCAAAGTATGGATGTGACTGATTGAGATCTTAGTCCATAGTTTGGATCATAGACAGATTGATATCTTGGTCCATAGTCACGATCATTGACAAATTGATATCTTGGTCCATAGTCTGGATTCGCAGTTTGGACCATGATGATACTTTCTTAAGTTTCATTTCATTATAGTGAGTAAATCAAGCAAATTTACTCGAGCTTAGAGATTTATCTCTATTTGGAAAATATTTCCATTTATCTTAAGTATTTTTCCATAGAGATTGGGACATAGTCACATTGTTTTGGATTAGCATAATAGTTTTCATTACTCTAGTGGAGTAAGTGATTTTGCACAATTATACCATATGACAAGATGTCAATGGGTATTCTAGGGAGACAAGGGCAAGTTGCCAAGGTTTCTACAAGTGACAAGCCATCACAAGTTAGTGGTCAAGGTCTAGGCACAAGGATTCTGAGGATATTCCGAGTACTTATGTTGCACACATATGGACTCATTGGGCCTCAGAGGGATTCCTACAGTATGCCCAAGGCAAGGACTACTATTTATGGATGGAAATGCTAGATAGGAAGTAGAGAGATGAGTGTTCCTCTTTTTGATTATCCAATATTTCAGACATTTAGTATAGTCTACTCTTATTATTTGGAATCACAGATTCTGATTCCCAGGTTTATAGCTCCTTCTATATCATTGAGGACAATGATCTTTAGAATGGGGAAAGAGTGTTTTATTCCAGATTTGTACATACTTGGAGGAATGAGAAGTTCCTTGCTCGGGGGATAGCCAAGGCTAAAAGCCAGAGAGTTCATACAAGGTACCTACTCATGATGGCTAGATGAGTAGAGGGACCTTAGAGAGAACTCTAGATGGTGACTAGGCAAGGGCTATAAATAGGTTGTGAGGTGAGTCCCACGCATGTCATTCTCCACTTCTCACATTAATAAATTTGAAATGAAGTCATGTGAACTACCATCATCATGTAAAATTTGTTGGAGATAGATGTCTGCGGAATCACACGAACAACACAAGGAAGAAGAAGAAGCTTGGAGTACAAACACACAATACTGAATGTATTACTAGAGAATGTGCAAAGATAAGTAGGTTATTAGGGCAATAGGCATATATACAAGCCAAGGGAAAAAACCTCCTGAAGAGGGAAAAAAGTGCCACGACGGTCCTAGTGTGTTCACACACATCACTGCTTAAATATATCAACAAATCCCCCTTGGGAGTGATGCGGTGAACAAGGAGCTGGCACTCATGTATAAGGGAGTGCCAAGCTATGTGGAAATCACTCCATGAAAGGAAGTAAGCCCAAAGCTTTGCGGAAAACTTCAAACTTCTCCCTAGGCATAGCCTTCGTGAAAAGGTCTGCAATGTTCTCCTGCGTGGGCACATATGCCAAGCTGACCTCCCCAGCAGAGAACCTCTCCTTGACATAGTGATAATGCACCTCAATGTGCTTAGTGCGAGCATGGAACACAAGGTTCCTCGCAACTGCCAATGCGCTATGACTGTCAGTGAAGATGGTGGTGGAAGAAGACTGGCCAACACCCAAATCAGCCATAAGGCATCTGAGCCACACACACTCAACAATCGCTGTGAAAGCTTCCCTATACTCAGCCTCACAACTGGAAGTGGCCACAGTAGGCTGCTTCTTGCTCAACCAAGATATACATGAGCAACCAAGCATGAAGCAAAAACCATTGGTGGACACACTAGTGTCATAGCAACCAGCCCAATTTGAGTTAGAAAAAGCATGCAAATCTGGCGGTAGTGATCCCCCTTGGGATAAAACAACCCAAGTAGCCGAGTACCACTCAAGTAGCAAAAGATGCGCTTAACCGCCTTCCAATGCATGAATCCTGGGCAATGCATAAACCTGCTCATATGTGAGACAACAAACTAAATATCTCACCGAGTAATGCATAAGTAAATCAAGCATCCAACAGCCTGCTAATAGAGAAACGCATCAAATGCATCTCCAGCATCATGAAGACTCAATCGTAAACCTGTCTCCATAGGAGTGGCAATAGGCTTATAGTCTTCAAGGCCAAAACGCTGCAATAATGTGTCAATATATTTCATTTGACATGAAGCAATTCCACCATCAACTTGCATAAACTGAATGCCCAAATCGTGATGCAAATGCCCCAAATCAGAGATCTCAAACGAGGCATGCAAATCAGCCTTAAAATCAGCAATATGCTTCTCAATAGGACTAGTGAGCAGCATGTCATCAACATAGACAACAATGATCAGAAGCACATCATTAGCACGCTTAACATATAAGGTGCTTTCTGTTGAACTGTTCTCAAAACCATGTGCAATCAGATAGGCATGTATCTTCTCATACCAAGCATGTGGTGCTTGCTTTAAACCATATAATGCCTTCTTTTACCTACACACCTAGTTCTCATGCCCTTTCTGCACAAAGCCACGGGGATGAAAAACATACACTTCTTCATGCAAGTCACCATTCAGAAATGTTGTTTTAATGTCCAACTGATGTACATTCCAACCATGATGGACTGCAAGTGCACAAATGCTCTGAACAGTAGTCATACGGCATGTAGGTGCAAAGGTCTCATCAAAATCAATGCCTCTTTCCTGTGCATAACCCTTTGCAACAAGCCTAGCCTTATACCTATCAACTGTACCATCATGTTTACGCTTCAACTTGTATACCCACTTAGTGCCAATGGCCTTCTTGCCAGGAGGCAAGTCACATAAAGCCCATGTACAATTCTTCATTATAACATCATATTCAGATTGCATAACAGCCATCCAGTTTTCTGAATTCTGTGCTTCATCAAAAGAAACAGGCTCATTCTCATCATGGAGACTAGACACAGCCATAGCATAGCAATCTGATGCAAAGGAAGCACTATGAGAGCCTGAACGAGTACGATATGACAAAGGTGCATCTAATTTACTGTCACGCAGAGTCTGCACCAACCATTTTGGCATAGTTTTTGCCTGTTCAATATCAGCTCTCTCATCAACAAGTGCATCATGTAAATCTGCATAAGAAATGGAATGATCTGAATCATCATATGAAACCTGCAAAGGCTGAGAAGTTGCCTCATTAAGACCGGCACTAGAGTGTCCACCTGTAAAAAGAGGCATCAAAGTATCATACATGTTTTTGGAGCTAACAAATGTCTCCTTGGTACATGAAAGCAATGGCTGAATAGCATCCTCCACAAAAACAACATCACGGCTAACCAGAATGCGTTTAGTCTGTGGATGATACAGACCATAGCCTTTACTTTCAGAACTGTATCCAACAAAAATACATTTTAGTGCCTTATCATCCAATTTTCTGTGATGTTGTTCAGGCACTAGTGCATATGCCAAACAACCAAAAACACGCAGATGAGCAACAGATGGCTTGCGATCATGCCAAGCGTCATATGGAGTGATAGACTGCAGCGCTTTAGTGGGGGCACCTGTTAAGTACATATGCAGCACACATGACAGCCTCGAGCCAGAAACTATGTGGTAAAGCCTGACTCTTGACCATACACCTCGCCATCTCCATGAGTGACGTGTTCTTCCGTTCAGCAACTCCATTCTGTTGAGGTGTATACGGCACTGTACACTGGTGTTTTATCCCATGTTCAGCCAGAAATGCATTAAAATCAGAAGACATATATTCCCCCCCTCGATTAGAACGGAGGGTGCCCATTTTACATGCTGACAGATTTTCAGCCAAAACCAAAAACTGTTTGAAGCACATGAATACTTCGGACTTTGCTTTGAGTGGATATGCCCATGCATGCCTAGAAAAATCATCAATGAAAGTCACGAAGTAAAGGTAATTTCCAAAAGAGGGTGTCTGCATAGGACCACAGACATCACTATGTACAAGCTGCAATTTCTGCCTAGCCCGAATTGAGCCATCTTTTGGAAAGAATGAATGCTACATTTTGCCCAAAATATAGCCTTCACATACATGTTTTCCAGGTGCGTCAAGCTTGGGCAAAGAAGACACCATATCTGATTTCTGCAGGTGTAGCAAACTAGCAAAATTCAGATGACCAAAGTGTGCATGCCAAAGCTTTGCATCTGACATAGCCTGAGAATCATGAACTACACATGCAGAATCATTCAGTGATCTTTCATAGTCTATGAGCTTATACAGCACACGACATAAAATGCCAGAAGCAATAATAACATCGCCATTTGACAGATCATGAACTATACATCTGTCGTCAACAAATTTCACAACCAAGCCAATCTTGGCTAATGCAGAAACTGAGAAGAGATTCTTCTTGATCCCTGGCACAAATAAAGCATTTGACAAGGTGAAAGAACTACCATCAACAGTAGTCAGAATGATCTTACCAACTCCCATAACAGGATAAGAGGAGTTGTTGGCCATGTGACAGTATTCCCTGTAGGGGCAGGCTCGAGTGAAGAGAAGAAACTGCGCTGCGAGGTAATATGTTTGGACGCCCCACTGTCAAAGTACCAAACATCTGAGTCTACTGTAGACATGCACTGCTCATGAGAAGATGGGTCAAAATTGCAAACAGTAGTAAACACCCATTCTTCTTCCTGCACAAGATTAGTAGACTTTGTTTTTGGTGTAGAGGCTTCTGCAACAACCATTCAAGCCTCTTTCTTCTTTACCTCTTTTGCAGCCAGTTTTGGACAGTTCTTTATGATATGATCATTCCCTTTTCAGTACTTACAAAACAATTTCTGCTTTTCTGATTTTTTCTCATCTTTATCCCGGTTCTTCGAATGTGCAGCATTTGCAGATTTCTGCTTGCTAGTAGAAGAGCTCCATTTTCCTTTGCCCTTCTGACTAGCCAGGAAAGCTTGATCTGCAACACACATAATGGACCTGTTCTGCCTAGATTGATCTTCCTGCAACAGAACAGAGACTAACTCCTCAAATGACAAGGCATTTGGATTGCCTTTCATCATCAACCGAAGAGTAGAAGCAAAACTCTGGTATGAATCAGGAAGACCATTCATAACGGTCTGCACAAGTGAGCTATCTGGTATAACCTCATCAGCAGAAATCAACTGCTCCTTCAGGTCTTTGATCTTCATTAGGAAACTGTCCATAGAATCACCTTCATTCATGTGCTCACTCTCCAACTGTTTTCAGAGGTAAGCAACACGAGCCTCATTCCTAGCTTGGTACAATGTGGTAAGTGTATCCCAAGCATCCTTAGCTGTTTTGCAAGAGCGAATGTGAGGAATAATGACACGTTTGATAGACAAAGCTATCAATGCATGTGCATGGGCATCTTTGCCATCCCAACAAATTTGCTCTGCAGTAGGTGCAGCAGAAACAGTAGCACGAACAGGAATATGCGGAATATCATCTTCAACACCATCTTCATCAGCTCCAACACCTGCATTTGCAGTACCTGTAGTCAGAGGTGTAACAGGACGTCTTTCAACACCCTGCACAATGTTCCACAATCCTTTTGCAACCAATACATGTCGCATCATATAAGCCCATAGTGGGTAGTTGGTACCATCCAACTTATCCTCAATAACCAACATACGGAATACATCAATGCTTTCAGCCACGGCTGGTGACTAAAATACCTTGATGCAGAAAAACTGTATCTCAAAAAGTTGAACAGAACTGCCCAGACGAGTTCTGCTAGACCTGTAGCAGACTTCGAGATGTTTATAGTGGCGAACAGAAACTGGTATATACCTTTGGCACAAAAAGACGAAATAGCCTACACAAGCACTGGGATAGTGTGTTCAGAGGCCGAAACAAGCTCAGATCTATGAAACACCCTGAGTATGCTCACCAAATTTCGTGCGAATTTGAGACTTCAATCGGAGAGGTGTAGACGATGCCCTAGATGAAGCGGCGACTTGCTCTGATACCAATTGTTGGAGATAGATGTTTGCGAAAGCACATGAACAACACAAGGAAGAAGAAGAAGCTTGGAGTACAAACACACAATACTGAATGTATTACTAGAGAATGTACAAAGATAAGTAGCCCATTAGGGCAGTAGGCGTATATACAAGCCGGGGGAAAAAGCCTCCTAAAGAGGGAAAAAAGTGCCCCGACAGTCCTAGTGTGTTCACGCACATCACTGCCTAAATATATCAACATATTTTTAATGAGTTTGTTATTTATAGTACCGTGCATGTAAAGTAGAGAATGAAGAGAGATATCATTACATAAGGTACTTAAGTCCTTCTCCAATGATTCCTCTGTCCAAAGAGGAGGAATTTCTTCATTATGGGCCTCCATGTTATGTAATTGAGTTGCATCTTGTTTCATGTTAAGAGGTCGCAATTGGCACTTCATTTTTGTATGTCCAGTTTTACCACAATTCCAGCAAATGATTCATGGTCACTTCTATTGGGCATCCATCACTAAAGTTTGTAGGGTAGATGGTTTTGGTAGGTTGGAGAGGTGAAGCAATAGGTGTAGTTGAGTAGTTGTATTGTGGTGGATGAGGAAAACTAGAGTAAGATAGGGCATTACAAATTACGTTCCATGGGAAGATTTGGTTTAACAAAAAGAGGTCATTGATGCAGTTGTTGTAGATGGATTGACTTGGTTCTGGACTAGAATTCTTTCTCTGCATCATAGGCGAAAGATATACGCTCGTTGAGGATTGTAGGTTGTAGGTGTGAAGCTTAGCTTGGATTTCCAACTCCAAACCATCTTCGTATTTCCACTCCAAGCTATCTTCCGATACATCTTCAAGCATTCAAACCAATAGTAAATTTTGCCAGAACTGCTCCCTGTAGGTAGTAACTGTATCACCCTCCTTCCATGTAAGGGTCGTCCATGCACATCAAACATGTAAATGGTAATAAGGAGGAAGAAAACAATCCTTCACTTTATCTTGGAAGCCTTCCACTTTGTTGGATGCTCTATACTATGTTGCAGGACATTCCACGAGAGTTTAGCTTTTGCTATTAAATAGTAAGTGGAAAATTTGACTTTTTCACTTTTAGCATATGTTTAATTAGTATAAAAATCATCAAACTGTGACAACCATGAATGGATTAAAGGGCCATCCTTATGGCCATCGAATCGTAAAAATTGGTAATTTCTAACACCAATCTTGGAATGTGTGCCATCTGATTGGGTAGAGGCAATAGCTTTGACCACCCTCATAAGGTTATCTTCATCAGTTTGTATCTTTTGGAGGATTCATCGCATTGTCAGATCTCATTTTCATGACCTCGAAGTTCGTGCCACATGAGCTCAAGTTGTTGCTCAAGTGTTACCTCAGGTAGAGGTGACTCATTGAAAGCCTCCATGTTGTTCATAGAGTCCATGAGGATGTAGAGAACAAAACCCTCTTGCTAGATATGTAAAAAAAAAAAGAGATTGTTTGAGTTAAAATGTAAATGGAAGGGTTGTTCTTCGGAATTGAAAAAGTAAGAAAAAGATGAAATTTGTGTTAAATGAGAACACAAAGAGATAGTGTAGAGGTAAAACACTTCCCTTGTGTGAGTGAGGTTGTGGGTTCAAATCGTCCCACCTTGGTGAATATAAAACTCCTTATTGCCACTCATAAATTAAAATTGGTTCCCGCGTAGCCAACTGTCGCCAAGGGAGTCATGGGTGTCAAAGTAATCCCTTAGTCATGCCTAAGTTATATGCCTTAATCGATGCCTTGGAGTAATTCGAAGGAGTAAATGTAGGTGTAAACGTAGGCTTTGGTTATAGAATCAAAACTTGAACCGAAACTGGAATCAGAAATGAAAACCAAAACTGAAACCAGGATCAATCGCCAAAACGAACAGAAACAAAACCCTACGTAGTGATGCATGCATGGCTCTGATACCACTATTATCAGGATCTTGCTCACACGCACACAGAGTTTATGGATGCAGAAAACACATAGAACAATAGATACGGCAAGAGACGAGACAAAACACAGTATTGGGTGCAATCTCTCCCCATGCACTCTGTTTCGACAGTCCACTGAGTGCATGTATTTATAGGAATTTTTTGTTATGTCGAAATAGTGGTTACATAAGAGCAGCTTCAAAAAGCATGCCTGAAGTAAAAGTTGGTAACATTTGTAGAAAGCCTTTGCTTTCAATATCAGAAATTGCGGTCTACAATGACCCTTATTCTAACCACTACTTTTCTAACAATAGAACTTTCTACACAGGTTTATTTACAAACTAAATTATTAGTCGGATTATTGATGTCCACCTTAAAGTTGGATTATTGATGTCCTCCCTTTCACCTCTTTCACGCCCTCATGAACCTTCAGCTTCTATATCAAAAACATCAAAACACATTAACACATTAATAAATTAACACTTCAACAATGCATTGTTCAACACATTCCATAATTTATAAGAGTGTGTGTGTGTGTGTTTGTGTGTGTATGTGTGTGTCTATGTGTGTATATATGTGTGTGTATGCATGTGTATGTGTGTGTGTAAATCTGTCTGTATGTGTGTGTGTGTGTCTATGTGTGTTTATGTGTGTGTCTATGTGTGTCTGTGTCTATGTGTGTCAGTGTGTGTGTGTATGTGTGTGTGTGTGTTTATGTGTGTATGTGTGTGTGTGTAAATGTGTGTGTATGTGTCTATGTGCATACATATGTGTGTATGCATGTGTATGTGTGTGTAAATGTGTGTATGTGTGTGTATGTATGTACTATATGTGTTTATGTGTGTATGTGTGTGTGTGTCTATGTGTGTGTATCTATGTGTGTGTGTATGTGTTTGTGTCTATGTGTATATGTGTGTGTATGTGTGTATATGTGTGTGTGTGTGTATGTGTGTGTGTCTATGTCTATGTGCATATATATGTGTGTGTATGCATGTGTATGTGTGTGTAAATGTGTGTGTATGTATGTACTGTATGTGTTTATGTGTGTATGTGTGTGTGTGTCTATATGTGTGTATCTATGTGTGTGTGTATTTGTTTATGTCTATGTGTATATGTGTGTGTGTATGTGTGTATATGTGTGTGTGTGTATGCATGTGTACATGTGGGTGTAAAACTGCGTGTGTTTGTGTGATTTTGTGTTTGTTCAAGAGATTTGAAGTTCTATATTTAAAGTTATCACTTTAACTAAAGTTTCATAATGTTATGGAGGTGGTAATTTTATTGATCATTCCATTAATTTCTACAAGGACAAGAAAATTAAAATCATTAATTGATGCTTTTAATCGTCCTAAAAATAAATTTTAGAAAGAAAATCAATAGTATTATGGCATTAGACCATACCATGCGATTCAGAATAGGAATGTTAGGAATGTTATGAGTATTTTCTTCTATTTTCTTTATTTTCTTTCATTTTCCAGGGAATGAGTGAGTATATTTGTAATAGGTAGCGGATAAATTGTTCGTAGAGACCAAAATCACATAGATGCATTACGAGATTAACCGACAAAGTGAAAGTATGTGGTAGGAAGAGAGTATTAGGTAATCACAACTTCACATGAGAGTATCAAGTAATCACAACTCCACATGAGAACATAGAAGAGAAGATTTATTGAGCGTCTCGAGAATTGTCCAATTATTGGAATTAATGGATAATCCTTAGTACATAGAAAGAATTGATGGAATTAATGGATAATCCGTACTACATAGAAACCAATTACTTAAATCTTATTATTGGAATTAACGGATAATCCTTAGTACATGGAAAAAATTCTCCCCCCAAAAAAAGGGCCCTACTCTCTTCATTAATAGCACACAAAAGTTTATAGAATTCTACTTCTATGGGGGACAATATGAAAAAGAGCAAAATACATAATTCTGTATTACGGCCTAAAGACGTAGAGACGATTGTTAAAGTCGAAACTTCGGACGGCGAAACGCATATTCCACATCAAATCTTCTAAAGACTTCTACGAGGAGAAGAGAAGTAAAATGGTTAACTTCTACGAGGATTAGAGAGGTGGCCACATATTATTGTATACAATTCTTTGAGCTCGGAGTTGAAAAGACAAAACTTACTTTGCCTACAGACGTAGAGACGATTGCTAAAGACAAAACTTCGGAGGGCGAAACGTATATTCCCTACACTCCATGAGCCGTGTTCAATAGGGCAAATAGGGTCCCCGTCGCTTTCTATGAACTATCTTGCTTTTTAATGCACAATCATCGTTTCCCGAGAAGCTTTGCGAAATTCTCAGTGGAACAGCTGCACTAGAAGTCAAAACTTATTCCGAAGGCAAATCTCATTGCCATAGCTGCATCTTCAGTTCGTCCGGCAGCATAGCCGAAGTCAATTGTCATCCGAATAGCAGCAGTAGGAGGACAGCACACTTCGAACATCCCTAGAACTTATATTAAGGACCCCAAGGCTAATACTTCCCAATCTGCAATTGTTCGCTGCGAAAGCTGCTCGGTGACATGCCTCTTATTCGATCAGTCCGCTGCTGCACGCCATGGATCCAAACAACTCTTCCAGTCCATCAAACCTTCCAGTTCATGGATCAGACCTGATATGCATATACGTATATGTATGTATATGTATGTGTGTGTATATGTATGCGTATGCATGTGTATGTGTCTATGCATGTGTAATTGTATATGCATGCGTGTATATGTGTGTGTAAGTATATGTAAGTACATATATATGTATCTATGTGTATGTAGGTGTATATGTGAATGTGTGTATGCATGTAAGCCTATATATATGCATATGCATGTGCATTATGTATGCAAATGTATGTGTGTGTATGTGTGTGTGTCTATGTGTGTATGTAAGTGTGTATGTCTGTGTACGTGTATGTGTAAATCTGTGTGTATATGTGTGTGTATGTGTGTGTGCATGTAAGCATGTATGTATGCATATGCATGTGCATTATGTATGCATATATATGCATGTGTGTGTATGCATGTAAGTATGTATGTATGCATATGCATATGCATTATGTATGCATATGCACACGCATTATGTATGCATGTATGTGTATGTGTGTGTGTATGTTTCTCTACCTCTGTGTGTGTATATGCATATATATGTGTGTGTATGTGTGTGTGTATGTGTGTGTGTATGTGTGTGTGTATGTGTGTATATATGTGTATCTATATATATGTGTCTGTATGCATGTGTATGTGTGTGTGTAGATGTCTGTGGATGTGTGTATGTGTGTGTGTAAGCGTGTATGTGTTTATGTGTGTGTGTATATGTGTGTCTGTGTATGTGTGTGTCTATGTGTGTGTGTCTATGTGTGTATGTGTGTGTGTCTATTTGTGTATGTGTGTGTCTATGTGTGCCTATCATTGTAATGGTTATTATTATTATTTTTTCGGATTCATTTTCCTGGGGAAATGTTGTCAAATTTATAGCCACATGGAGATATATGCCATGTGAGAACTAGAGTAATGTTGTGTTGTGAAAGAGAGAGAGAGAGTCTTATGTGTGCATAGCTAAAAGCATATAAATTGATTAAAGTAGAGAAGACGATGCATGAGTGTATGCATGCATACATAGAAGATATGATTGTTAGAAATTTGAAATGCATTATGCATTTTCTGTCTATAGAAGATCACTTTTATGTATCACCACGATGAGTTAGGTTGACCATGAGGTATGTGATAGAGGTACCATGCATAGGATAATTGTGCCTTTAGAGAGTAAAGACAAGGTATACACATCAAGAACAACTAAGATGTGTTTTTGACTAGTAATGCATGAGCACATAAATTGTTCTTCATACAAGTGTATGTACTTGATATAGACGTTTATCTCGAGTCCGCACAAGAGTGCTATGGTTATGATCATCAATACAAGTATTAGATGCTTGTATGTGATTGTTTTTTATGAGGTTAATGAATGTGCAAGAATCAAAATGAATGAAATGACATCCATTCATATTCACTTTCATTGAAAAGTGGATAGTGTAAAGAATCGATTTTTCCACGAGACGATTTGTGATGGTTAATTGATTTGCATTGATATAGATTATCATTCTATGCATGGATATATCTCCATGTCATAATCCATCCAAAATAATAAATGAGGTTTTTTAATTATAAGGATTAACATGTCTCGTCATCTTTAAGTTAAAAAAAATAATTGAGGAAATAGTTAGTGAGGTAGCAGCCTCGTAGAGATTTGGATGCTACTCTTTGAGGGAATGCCAAAATTTATTGAAATTTGGAGGGATCTTAGCTCTTATGTGCATCTTTAGGTTGATAAATTTTCAAGTAATTTGGATATATTTAGAAAGGTCAAATGACCTTTGTACTAAAAGTGTTAGTAGTAGAGGTAGAGGCCTGAAACAAGTGACATAGGCCTGTTACAAAGGGCATTTCTCTTCATTGGTAGATCCAAATTTAATGATTTTTGTTGCAAATGAAAGACTGAAAGATTCCATTTCTAGTTACCAATTTTGATCCTTTTGTAGAGATCATTTGATAGGTCAGATAATCTCTGCACATCAAAGTGCAGCCTCTAGAATTTATGAAATGATCAGAGACCATGTCACCTAGAGGTGATTGGTTCTCTTTTACTCAAATTGAATGATTTTTGTTTTGAAAATTAGCTAAACATATCCACATGGTGTGTAATCTCAAATGTAATGGGATGATCATTTTGCATTAAAACAACACCTATTCATGAAACACTAGAATCAGTAACAACATGAAAGGGTTGTGAAAAATCAGGTAACTTTAAAACATGTGCATTTGAAAGTGCATATTTGAGTTTTTCAAAGGATTGTTGTTGGGTAAATCCCCATGAAAATTTTATTTTCTTTTTCAATAACAAGTTAAGAGGCAATGCTAAATAAGAAAAATTTCGAACAAACTTCCTATAAAAGCTAGACAACCCAAGGAAAGAACGAACATCATTGACTGATTGTGGTGTAGGCCATTTGACTATAACTTAATTTTTTTTTAATCCACATGCACACCTTCACTTGAAATAATATGTCCTTAATATCCTAGCTTACATTTAAAGAAGTAACTCTTTTCAGGATTAGCTTAAAGTGTGTTCTCACGTAGTAAATGAAAAACTCTTTTAAGATGCTTTTCATGCTCACTATCATTCTTACTATAAACAAGTATATCATAAAAAAATACAAGAACAAAAGCTTCGTAATCAAGACAAATGTTGTTCATCATTTGTACAAATGTAGAAGGGGCATTAGTAAGTTGAAAGGGCATTGCCATAAATTCATAATGGTCGTTTTGAGTTCTAAATGCAGTCTTATAATATTACTTTGTGTCATACGAATGTGATGGTATCCCGATTTTATATCACTTTTACTAAAGACATGAGCTCGCTGTTAAAACATCATCTATTCAAGGAATAGGGTATCTATTCTTTATTGTGATCTTGTTAAGGGCTCTATAATCAATGCACATTTGATAAGTTTTATTCTTCTTCTCTACTAAGAGAACTGGTGCTCCAAATTGGGAAGAACTAGGCCTTATAAGTCTTTTCTATAGAAGGTCTTTTACTTGGCTTTCTATTTCTTTTTGTTGTAGTGGGCCATGTCTATAAGGTGCTTTATGAGGAGGAGAACTACTAGGGACTAAGTCTATGCAATGGTCAAAGGATCCTTGAGATGGTGATAGCTCATAGGGATACTCATATATAAAACAATCCTTATAAATAGTCTGAAAGGTTTATGTGCATCAAGAAGTGTATGAGTATAATCATTGATGACATTGATAAAACAATGCATGACTTGAATCCTTTCCGAAATGCACATTTTACTTGAGTATGATTTATCAATGGAGCTGAAAATCATGCCATGAAGAAAAAGTAATGATTTCACCGTTAAATTCAAATTTAAAGGTATGTATATGGTAGTCAATATGTGGGTTATAATGCTGACAAAAAGTCATACCTAGTATAACATTGTAAGGTTGCAAAGGAGAAATTCAAAATGTTCGTGAATCAACATATGGGCCTATGCTAATCGTAACATTTTACAGTTCTTGTGTTACATTATTAGGATTACCTTGAACTGTAGCTTTTGCTTTATACAAGGAAGGAAACATTTTTAATTTAACTTCTTATACTAATTTTTATATTCGAGAGATGTACATGCTTGGAGGAACGAGAAGTTCCTTGCTCGGGGGATAGCCAAGGCCAAAAGCTAGAGAGTTCCTACGAGGTACCTACTCATGATGGCCAGATGAGTAGAGGGACCCTAGAGAGAACTCTAGATGGTGACTAGGCAAGGGCTATAAATAGGCTGGGAGGTGAGTCCTAGGCATGTCATTCTCCACTTCTCACATTTGGTATCAGAGCTTCAGGGAGAGAGACATTGGGGGAGATGGAAGGAAGAGCTTCTTTTGGTGATTTATGGAAAGGTTCGATTCTAATTTTGGGCATCTTCATCCTCATCATATGCAAAAAGAAATCGATGCAGCTATGGAGAGCTCGAGATGGGCATCTTCTCAAAAAAGCATATATAGATCGTGGAGGGAATGGAAGCACATCTTTGCAAGAGCTTGTATGGCCATTGTCGCAGCAAAAGTTGAAGGGATCTCTTTGAATTTCACATAGTGCTATTCTGCAGCGCTGCTGCCCCTTGGGTATTGAACACGTGACCCTCGGTTAAGGGATAACTGTTCTAACCACTCAGCCAATGTTGCTTCGTGGTCTCAATTGCACAGTGATAATATGATACGTATAAACTGCCATGTGGTTCAATGAACGATATGAGAGAGATACAAAGAGAAGAAATAGAAAAGGGCAATATAGAATGAGAGAAAAAGGGAAAGCAAGAGAAGGAAAAAGAGAATGAAGTGAAAGAAAGAGAAAGGTAGAGAGAAAGAAAGAGAGAGAAAGAAAGAAAGAGAAGTAAGAAAGAAAGAGAAGTAAGAAAGAAAGAGAAGAGAGAAAGAGAAGAAGTAGAGATAGAAAGAAAGAGAAAGAGAAGAAGGAGAAAAGAGGGAGATAGAGAAAAAGAAAGATAGAGAGAGAGAAAGAGAATAAGTAGAGAGAGAAAGAGAATAAGTAGAGAGAGAAATAAAGAGAAAGAGAGAAGAAAAATAAATGAAGAGAAACAGAGAAAACTAGAGAGATAGAGAAAGAGAAAAAAGATGGAGAAAGAGATAGAGATAGAAATGAGAAGAAAACGAGTAGAGAGAGCAAGAGAGGAGAAGGGAGAAATGTAAAGAAGGAAAGAGAGAAAGATATAGAGAGAGAAGAAGAGAATGGAGAAGGGAGAAAGAGGAGGAAATAGAAAGAGAGAGAAGAGAAAGAGCAAGGTTAATATACCTACCTCCACTTAAATGGTCGTAACTCTCTCATATGATATCCAAATTGGATGATTCCACTTGGTATAGAAAGTAGACTCCAAGGGCTTTCCAATGAGTGGCTTCAAGCTATCATTGGATAATCCAAAACTAGCTGCAAAGAGTACTTAATTCTCTGCATACTTCTTCAAAGAGCTGTGCTACCCACTCACCTAGCTCCATTGTTTTGGCCATAACTTCCTCATAGAATATCTTTGCACAAGCTTTTAGATGGATGTTGACTGGTGAGAAACTTGGCTTGAGTGACTTGAGTATCCAATTATGATAATTGGGAATGTTTAATAATATTTTGAACCATTTTGGATAAGAATGAAGTAATTTTCATGCATTTTCATCACATTTTTGGCTCTCGAATATATTCATTTGAATACTTTTTGCCTCAAAGTTTACAATTATGCATTGTATTCTCTTCCAATTTTATGAAATCAACATTGGAATGTGCATGAAAATTAGCTTTTACATGAATTCGTCTATGCACATGAAGCTACACTAACTTATGTTGATTCATAAAAGCATGCACAAGTTTTTTGTTGTGTGGTTCCAAGATTTTTGTGCACGTATTGGAGCAAGAAAATATTTGGTTATGAAGGCATGTTGTGCCCAACAACACATGTTGGAAAAGTTTCTTATTTCCAGGTTTCTCGAGTAAATAAAATAGTTTGCCAACCACTTGGCTGATGCCTTTCATTGTAATGGTTATTATTATTTTTTTCTGGCTTCATTTTCTTGGGGAAATGTTGCCGAAAATTTTGTAGCCACATGGCGATATATGCCATGTGAGTACTATAGTGATGTTGTGTTGTGTGTGTGAGAGAGAGACTCTTATGTGTGCATAGCTAAAATCATATAAATTGATTAAAGTAGAGAAGATGATGCATGAGTGGATGGTGCATACATAGAAGATATGATTGCTAGAAAGTTGAAATGCATTATGTATTTTTTGTCTATAACATATCACTTTTATGTATCACCATGATGAGTTAAGGTGACCATGAGGTATGTGATAGAGGTACCATGCATAGGATAATTGTGCCTTTAGAGAGTAAAGGACAAGGTATATACATCAAGAACAACGAAGATGTGTTTTTGACTAGTAATGCATGAGCACATAAGCTATTTTTCATGCGAGTCTATGTACTTGATATAGACGTTTATCTCAAGTCCGCACAAGAGTGCTATGATTATGATCATCAATACAAGTATTAAATGCTTTTATGTGATTTTTTTATGAGGTTAATGAATGTGCAAGAAGCACAATGAATAAATGACATCCATTCATATTCAGTTTCATTGAAAAGAGGATATTGTAAAGAATCGATGTTTCCACAAGACGATTTGTGATGGTTAATCGATTTGCATTGATCTATACGATCATTATATGCATGTATATATATCCATGTCATAATCCATACAAGATAGTGAATGATTTTGTTTAATCATAAGGATTAACATGTCTCGTCATTTTCTCGTCATTTTGTAGCCACATGGCAATATATGCCATATAAGTACTATAGTGATGTTGTGTTGTGTGAGAGAGAGAGACTCTTATGTGTGCATAGCTAAAATCATATAAATTGATTAAAGTAGAGAAGATGATGCATGAGTGGATGCATGCATACATAGAAGATATGATTGTTAGAAAGTTGAAATGCATTATGCATTTTTTGTCTATGACAGATCACTTTTATGTATCACCACGATGAGTTAGGGTGACCATGAGGTATGTGATAGAGGTACTATGCATAGGATAATTGTGCCTTTAGAGAGTAAAGAACAAGGCATATACATCAAGAACAACGAAGATGTGTTTTTGACTAGTAATGCATGAGCACATAAGTTGTTTTTCATGCAAGTGTATGTACTTGATATAGACGTTTATCTCAAGTCCGCACAAGATTGCTATGGTTATGATCATCAATACAAGTATTAAATGCTTTTATGTGATTGTTTTTCATGAGGTTAATGAATGTGCAAGAAGCACAATGAATAAAATGACATCCATTCATATTCTCTTTCATTGAAAAGAGGATATTGTAAAGAATCAATGTTTCCACAAGACGATTTGTGATGGTTAATTGATTTGCATTGATCTAGACGATCATTATATGCATGGATATATATCCATGTCATAATCCATCCAAGATAATGAATGATTTTGTTTATTCATAAGGATTAACATGTCTCGTCATTTTTAAGTTTAAAAAAATACCTGAGGAAATAGTTAGTGAGGTAGCACCCTCGTAGAGATTTGGATGCTAATCTTTGAGGGAATGTCCATATTTATTGAAATTTTTTGGGAAAGTAGCATCATAGGCTTCTCTTTAGGCTGATCAAGTTTCAAGTAATTTGGATATATTTGGAAAGGTCAAATTACCTTTGCACTAAAAGTGCTGCTAGTAGAGGTAGAGGCCTGAGTGACATAGGCTTGTTACAAAGGGCATTTATTTTCATTGGTAGATTCAAATTTCATGATTTTTGTTGGAAAGAAAAGATTGATAGATTCACTTTCTACACACCAAGTTTCAATATTTTTCAAGATCATGTGATTGGTCAAATAATCTCTGCACATCAAAGTATAGCCTTTGGAGTTTATGAAATGATCAGAGACCATGTCACCTAGAGGTGATTGGTTATCTTAGCTCATTTACTTAAATTGAATAAATTTTTTTTAGAAAATTAGCTAAAACCTCAAGATTTTGTATACAAAATTTCAAGATGAAATGTGGCTCCATTAAAGAGATATATAGAAAAGAGTGAAAGTTATCCTCTATAAATTGTTAAAATATTACAAGTATAGAGGCTAAGATATGTTCAAATACTATGAAATGTATATCTCATTCATATGATCTTCTTATTATTAGACAATAGAGGGGCAGTTGAGACAGTCACTCTATATGTGATCGCAAACAAGGCAAGTCCACAGGCAAGTATCCTAGAAGCGGAAAGGCAATGTTTGCACATAAGAACTATTAATAGGCAATTGCATTAAGAAGAAATTCATAGAGTACATACTACTTTATTTGATATGCCTGAGAATAGGCCATGGTTCATGTGTGTATGAGGTGAGCTAGATGCTTAGCCTAGTGGGCTATGAGTGTGCACACATCTACTTACCATTTTTCAGTGTATTTGGTGGACTCATATTATGGTCATTATTATATCTAGGAGTGCCAGATTATTACAGTAGTTTACTTGAGATACCTTATTCCTAGTTAGGAATGATTTCATCATAGTGATGATCAGGTGGTGCTCATGGATAAAGCAAGTTTCATCCACTTGGAACATCTTGCATGTTATTATTGAGAAGGTTGTGATAGTTCCACTAGTTGCTACACTTTCTTAGTACGTCTTCATTTGGCATGATGGACTTAGTTCCACAGAGTGGATTGGGACTTACTTTGTATGGGAGATATTTTGATCCATAGTTTAGATTATATATATATGATACATCGAGATTTTGATCCAAAGTTTGGATGTGACTAATTGAGATCTTAGTCCATAGTTTGGATCATAGATAGATTGATATCTTGGTCCATAGTCTGGATCATTGATAGATTGATATCTTGGTCCATAGTCTGGATTCGCAATTTGGATCATGATGATAATTTCTTAAGTTTCATTTCAATATAGTAAGTAAATCAAGCAGATTTACTCGAGCTTAGAGGTTAAGCACTATTTGGAAAAGATTTCCATTTATCTTGAGTATTTTTCCACAGAGATTGGGACATAGTCACATTATTTTGGAGTAGCATAATAGTTTTCAGTACTCTAATGGAGTAAGTGATTTTGCACAATTATACCATATGACAAGATGTCAATGGGTATTCTAGGGAGACAAGGGCAAGTTGCCAAGGTTTCTACAAGAGACAAGCCATCACAAGTTAGTGGTCAAGGTCTAGGCATAGGGAGTCTGAGGATATTCTGAGTACTTATGTTGCGTGCATATGGACTCATTGGGCTTGAGAGGGATTCCTACAATATGCTCAAGGCAAGGACTAATATTTATGGATGGAAATGCTAGATGGAAGTAGAGAGATGAGTGGTCCTCTTTTTGATTATCTAGTATTTCAGACATTTAGTACACTCTACTCTTATTATTTGGAATCACAGATTCTGATTCCCAGGTTTATAGCTCCTTCTATATCGTTGAGGACAATGATCTTTAGACGGGGGAGAGAGTATTATATTCAGGAGATGTACATGCTTGGAGGAATGAGAAGTTCCTTGCTCGGGGGATAGCCAAGGCTAAAAGCCAGAGAGTTCATACAAGGTACCTACTCATGATGGCCAGATGAGTAGAGTGATCTTAGAGAGAACTCTAGATGGTGACTAGGCAAGGGCTATAAATAGGCTGGGAGGTGAGTCCCAGGCATGTCATTCTCCACTTCTCACACTAATAAATGTCAAATGAAGTCATGTGAGCTACCATCATCATGTAAAATTTTAATGAGTTTGTTATTTATAGTACTGTGCATGTAAAGTAGAGAATGAAGAGAGATATCATTACCCAAGGTACTTAAGTCCTTCTCCAATGATTGCTCTGTCCAAAGAGGAGGAATTTCTTTATTATGGGCCTCCATGTTATGTAATTGAGTTGCATCTTGTTTCATGTTAAGAGGTCGCAATTAGCACTTCATTTTTGTATGTCCAAGCTTATCACAATTCGAGCAAATGATTCATGGTTGCTCTATTGGGCATCCATCACTAAAGTTTGTAGGGTAGATGGTTTGGTAGGTTGGAGAGATGAAGCAACAGGTACAATTGAGTAGTTGGATTGCGGTGGACGAGGAGAACTAGAGTAAGATGGGGCATTAAAATTACGTTTCATGGGAAGATTTGGTTTAACAAAAAGTGGTTGTTCATACAGTTGTTGTAGATGGATTGACTTGGTTATAAAATGGAATTCTTTCTTTGCATCATAGGCGAAAGATATAGGCTCATTGAGGATTGTAGGTGGTAGGTGTGAAGCTTAGCTTGGATTCCTAACTCCAAACCATCTTCTTATTTTTGCTCCAAGCTATCCTCTGGTACATCTTCAAGCATTCGAACCAATAGTAAATTTTGCCAGAACCGCTCCGTGTAGGTAGTAACTGTATCACCCTCCTTCCATGTAAGGGTCGTCCATGCACATCGAACATGTAAATAGTGATGAGGAGGAAGAAAAGAATCCTTCACTTTATCTTGGAAAGCCTTGGACTTTGTTGGACACTCTGTACTATGATGCAGGACATTCCATGATAGTTGAGCTTTTGCTACTAAAGAGTAAGTGGCAAATTTGACTTTTTCACTTTTGGCATATGTTTCATTAGTATAAAACTCATCAAACTATGACAACCATGAAAGGATTAAAGGCCCATCCTTACGGCCATCAAATTGTAAAAATTGGTGATTTCTAACACTAATCTTGGAATATGTGCCATATGATTGGGTAGAGACAATAGCTTTGACCACCCTCATAAGGTTATCTTCATCTCTTTGCATGTTTTGGAGGACTTCGTCGCGTTGTCGGATCTCATTTTGATGACCTCAAAGTTTGTGCCACAGGAGCTCAAGTTGTTGCTCAAGTGTTACCTCGACAGAGGTGACTCACCAAAATCCTCCATGTTGTTCATAGGGTCCATGAGGATGTAGAGAACAAAACCCTCTTGCTAGATATGTAAAAAAAAATTTGAGATTGTTTGAGTTAAAATGTAAAAGGAAGGGTTGTTCTTGGGAATTGAAAAAGTAAGAAAGAGATGAAACTTGTGTTAAATATAAGAAAAGAGAACTAGAGTGACAACACAAAGAGATAGTGTAGTGGTAAAACACTTCCCTTGTGTGAGTGAGGTTGTGGGTTCAAATCCTCCCACCTTGGTGAATGTAAAACTCCTTATTGCCACTCATGAATTAAAATTGGTTCTCGTATAGCCAACCGTCGCCAAGGGAGTCTTGGGTGCCAAAGTATGTTGGAGATAGACGCCTGCGGAAGCACGCGAACAACACAAGGAAGAAGAAGAAGCTTGGAGCACAAACACACAATACTGAATGTATTACTAGAGAATGTACAAAGATAAGTAGCCCATTAGGGCAATAGGCATATATACAAGCCGGGGGAAAAAAAAACCTCCTAAAGAGGGAAAAAAGTGCCTGGCGGTCCTAGTGTGTTCACACACATCACTACCTAAATATATCAACAAATCCCCCCTGGGAGTGATGCGGTGAACAATACGTGGAAATCACTCCACAAAAGGAAGTAAGCCCAAAGCTTTGCAGAAAGCTTCAAACTTCTCCCGAGGCAGAGCCTTCGTGAAAAGGTCTGCAATGTTCTCCTGCGTGGGCACATATGCCACGCTGATCTCCCCAGCAGAGAACCTCTCCCTGGCATAGTGATAATGCACCTCAATGTGCTTAGTGCGAGCATGGAACACAGGGTTCCTCGCAACTGTCAATGCGCTCTGACTGTCAGTGAAGATGGTGGTGGCAGAAGACTGGCCAACACCCAAATCAGCCATAAGGCGTCTGAGCCACACACACTCAACAGTCGCTGTGAAAGCTGCCCTATACTTAGCCTCACAACTTGAAGTGGCCACAATAGACTGCTTCTTGCTCAACCAAGATATACATGAGCTACCAAGCATGAAGCAAAAACCAATGGTGGACACACGAGTGTCATAGAAACTAGCCCAATCTGAGTCAGAAAAAGCATGCAAATCTGGCGGTAGTGTTCCCCCTTGGGATAAAACAACCCAAGTAGCCGACTACCACTCAAGTAGCGAAAGATGCACTTAACCAGCTTCCAATGCGTGACTCCTGGGCAATGCATAAACCTACTCATCTGTGAGACAACAAACTCAATATCTGGCCAAGTAATGCATAAGTAAATCAAGCATCCAACAGCCTGCTGATAGAGAACAACATCAAATGTATCTCCAGCATCATGAAGACTCAATCGTAAACCTGTCTCCATAGGAGTGGCAATAGGCTTACAGTCTTCAAGGCCAAAACGCTGCAATAATGTGTCAATATATTTCGTTTGACACAAAGCCATTCCACCATCAGCGTGCATAATATGAATGCCCAAATAGTGATGCAAATGCCCCAAATCAGACATCTCAAATGAGGCATGCAAATCAGCCTTAAAATTAGCAATATGCGTCTCAATAGGACCAGTGAGCAGCATGCCATCAATATAGACAACAATGATCAGAAGCACATCATTAGCACGCTTAACATATAAGGTGCTTTCAGTTGGACTGTTCTCGAAACCATGTGCAATCAGATAGGCATGTATCTTCTCATACCAAGCACGTGGTGCTTGCTTTAAACCATATAATGCCTTCTTTAACCTGCAAACCTGGTTTTCATGCCCTTTCTGCACAAAGCCACGGGGCTGAAAAACATACACTTCTTCATGCAAATCACCATTCAGAAATGCAGTTTTAATGTCCAACTGATGTACATTCCAACCATGATGGGCTGCAAGTGCACAGATGCTCCGAACAGTAGTCATACAACATGTGGGTGCAAAGGTCTCATAAAAATCAATGCCTCTTTCCTGTGCATAACCCTTTGCAACAAGCCTAGTCTTATACCTGTCAACTGTACCATCCGATTTATGCTTCAGCTTGTAAACCCACTTAGTGCGAATGGCCTTCTTGCCAGGAGGCAAGTCACATAAAGACCAAGTACCATTCTTCATTATAACATCATATTCAGATTGCATAGTAGCCATCCAATTTTCTGAATTCTTTGCTTCATCAAAAGAAACAGGGTCATTCTCATCATAGAGACTAGACACAGACATAGCATAGCAATCTGATGCAAAGGAGGCACTATGAGGGCCTGAACGAGTACGATATGACAAAGGTGCATCTAATTTGCTGTCACGCAAAGTCTGCACCAGCCATTTTGGCATAGTTTTTGCCTGCTCAATATCAGCTCTCTCATCAACAAGTGCATCATGTAAATCTGCATCAGAAATGGAATGATCTGCATCAACATATGAAGCCTGCAAAGGCTGAGAAGTTGCCTCATTAGGACCAGCACTAGACTGTCCACCTGTAAAAAGAGGCATCAAAGTATCATACATGTCTTTGGAGCTAACAGATGTCTCCTTAGTACATGAAAGCAATGGCTGAATTGCATCTTCCACAAAAACAACATCACGGCTAACGAGAATGCGTTTTATCTGTGGATGATATAGATGATAGCCTTTACTTTCAGAACTGCACCCAACAAAAATACATTTTACTGCTTTATCATCCAATTTTTTGCGATGTTGTTCAGGGAGTAGTGCATATGCCAAACAACCAAAAACACGCAGATGAGCAACAGATGGCTTGCAGTCATGCCAAGCCTCATATGGAGTGATAGACTGCAACGCTTTAGTGGGACACCTGTTCAGTACATATGTTGCACACATGACAGCCTCAAGCCAGAAACATGTGGTAAAGCCTGACTTTTGACCATGCACCTCGCCATCTCCATGAGTGACCTGTTCTTTCGTTCAGCAATTCCATTTTGTTGAGGTGTATACGGCACTGTACACTGGTGTTTTATCCCACGTTCAGCCAGAAATGCATTAAAATCAGAAGACATATATTCCCCCCCTCGATCAGAACGGAGGGTGCCCATTTTACATGCTGACAGATTTTCAGCCAAAACCAAAAACTGTTTAAAGCACATGAACATTTCGGACTTGGCTTTGAGTGGATATACCCATGCATGCCTGGAAAAATCATCAATGAAAGTCACGAAGTAAAGGTAATTTCCAAAAGAGGGTGTCTGCATAGGACCATAGACATCACTATGTACATTCCAATTTCTGCGTAGCCCGAATTGAACCATCTTTTGGAAAGGATGAACGCTGCATTTTGCCCAAAATAGAGCCCTCACAAACATGTTTTCTAGGTGCCTCAAGTTTGGGCAAAGAGGACACCATTTCAAATTTCTGCAGGCGTAGCAAACTAGCAAAATTCAGATGACCAAAGTGTGCATGCCAAAGCTTTGCATCTAACATAGCCTGAGAATCATGAACTGCACATGCCGAATCATTCACAGATCTTTCATAGTCTATGAGCTTATACAATGCACGACATAAAATGCTAGAAGCAATAATAACATTGCCATTTGATAGATCATGAACTGTACATCTGTCATCAACAAATTTCACAACCAAGCCAATCTTGGCTAATGTAGAAACTGATAACAAATTCTTCTTGATCCCTGGCAATAAAGCATCTAACAAAGTGAAAGAACTACCATTAGCAGTAGTCAAAATGATCTTACCAACTCCCATAACAGGATAAGAGGAGTTGTTGGCACATGTAACAGTATTCCCTATAGGGGCAGGCTCGAGTGAAGAGAAGAAACTGTGCTGCGAGGTAATATGTTTTGTCGCCCCACTGTCAAAGTACCAAACATCTGAGTCTACTGCAGACATGCACTGATCATGAGAAGATGGGTCAAAATTGCAGACAGTAGTAAACGCCCATTCTTCTTCTTGCACAAGATTTGCAGACTCTGTTTTTGGTGTAGAGGCCTCTGCAACAACCATTCCAGCCTCTTTCTTCTTTGCCTCTTTTGCAGCCAGTTTTGGAAAGTTCTTTATGATATGATCATTTCCTTTACAGTACTTGCAAAACAATTTCTGCTTTTCTGATTTCTTCTCATCTTTATCCTGGTTCTTCGATTGTGCAGCATTTGCAGATTTCTGCTTACTAGTAGAAGAGCTCCATTTTCCTTTGCCCTTCTGACTAGCCAGGAAAGCTTGATCTGCAACACGCATAATGGACCTGTTCTGCCTGGACTGATCTTCCTGCAACAGAACAGAGACTAACTTCTCAAATGACAAGGCATTTGGATTGCCTTTCATCATCAATCGAAGAGTAGAGGCAAAACTCTGATATGAATCAGGAAGACTATTCAGAACGGTCTGCACAAGTGAGCTATCTGGTATAACCTCATCAGCAGAAATCAATTGTTCCTTCAGGTCTTTGATCTTTGTGAGGAAACTGTCCATAGAATCACCTTCATTCATGTGCTCACTCTCCAACTGTTTTTGGAGGTAAGCAACACGAGCCTCATTCCTAGCCTGGTACAAAGTGGTAAGTGTATCTTAAGCATCCTTTGCTATTCTGCAAGAGCGAATGTGAGGAATAATAGCATGTTTGACAGACAAAGCTATCAATGCATGTGCTTGAGCATCTCTGCCATCCCAACGAATTTGCTCTGCAGTAGGTGCAACAGAAACAGCAACACGAATAGGAATCTGCGGAATATCGTCTTCGACACCATCTTCATCAGCTCCAGCACCTGTATTTGCAGTACTTGTTGTTACAGGTGTAACAGGACGTCTTTGAACACCCTGCACAATGTTCCACAGTTGTTTTGCAACCAATACATGTCGCATCATATAAACCCATAATGGGTAGTTGGTACCATCCAACTTATCCTCAACAGCCAACATACAGAATACATCACTGCTTTCAGCCATGGCCAGTGACTAAAATACCTTGATGCAGAAAATCGACTATATCTCAAAAAGTTGAACGGAACTGCCTAAACGAGTTCTGCTAGACTTGTAGCAGACTTTGAGATGCTTAAACTAGCGAACACAAACTGGTATATACCTTTGGCACAAAAAGATAAAATAGCCTGCACAAGCGCTGTGATAGTGCGTTTGGAGGCCGAAACGAGCTTAGATTGCGATTTCGGCACCACAGAGCGAAGCCGTTTTGATCTCGGAAACACGTTGAGTATGCTCACCAAAATTCGTGCGATTCTGAGACTGCAAACGGAGGAGTGTCGACGGCACCCTAGATGAAGCAATGACCTGCTCTGATACCAATTGTTGGAGATAGACGCCTGCAGAAGCACGCGACTAGCGCAAGGAAGAAGAAGAAGCTTGGAGCACAAACACACAATACTGAATGTATTACTAGAGAATGTACAAAGATAAGTAGCCCATTAGGGCAATAGGCGTATATACAAGCCGGGGGAAAAAAACATCCTAAAGAGGGAAAAAAGTGCCCCGGCGGTCCTAGTGTGTTCACACACATCACTACCTAAATATATCAACAAAGTAATCCCTTAATTATGCCTAAGTTCTATGAATTAGTCAACGCCATGGAGTAAGTCTAAGGAGTAAACGTAGGTGTAAACCTAGGTTTTGGTTCTAGAACTAGAACTTGAACCGGAATCAAAATCAGAATAAAAAATGGAAACGGAAGTCGAAACCGAAACCAGAATCAGAATCGGAATCGAAATTGGATCATGCATAGAGAACAATGAAACAAAGATCAATCGCCAAAACATACAGAAACAAAGCCCTTCATAGTGACGCATGCAAGGCGCTGATGTTGATGGTATCGCTTTTATACCATTGATGGTATTAAGCTCTGATACCACTTGTTGATGACACGAAAAAGGCTCGAACCTTATCAAGCCTGCGAAATTTGCCGCGCCATTGAAGGTGACTAAGCTAGAGTGATATTAGAACACCTCTATAATCATCAATAGCTTAGCAAACTTTCTGTCACTGAAATATATCAAAACTGTGTTTTGAACTCACCAAAATTCCACTGGAACTTCACTGGAATGACACCGGACTGTCACCGTAATTATACCGGAATCTTACAGAAATCACCTACAATTCTGTTTGTAATTACTTCAAGTGTATATACATGAAGTAAGGAAGTGATGAGTGAACTTCCTTCACTGAAAGAACTCTTTCTGAAGTTTAAGAAAAAAAAAAAAACTTCACCAGTTCTGAGTGCCTCTTTCTGGTCAGACTTTGTACTGTGTGTACATATCCATTTCACCGAAATCTTTGATCAGTTTATAGTAGAGACATCTAGCTACAAGATAAGCTATGTCTCATACAAAACTTTATATTATTCTGCGAGATCTAATTCGTTGTTCTACCAAAAAAAACGTTTAGTGGACAACTGTAACTGACCGAAAAACGTTTACTGAGACAACTGTAACTGACCGAAAAACGTTTACTGAGACAACTGTAACTGACCGGGAAAAACGTTTACTGAGACAACTATAGCTGTTAACCAACTTTATATCGTAACATGAAAATACTCAGATTTCTTCACATACGAAGAATGCACACAAACTTCCACATGAACATGTGTTTTCTATTAGAGAAGATGTGTACAAACTAGCTTGGCCTCTTCTTGCTCAAGCTATAGAAACTCTCCTACACTGAGTAGTTTCTTCTTACCATCTCTCTCAGATGAATACCCGACATTTCAGGTTTCTGTTATTCATCTTTACATACGCAATCTCTGGCGTCTTCTAGACCTATTCTTGATTTCTACATGCACTCTATTCGCATTATGCGCTCTTCTCACGTGCCTTCTTATTCTTCTCCCCCGCTTTTTCTCTCTATCTGATCTCTCTTATATTCAATTCTTGATTCTGGTTTCTAACAAACTACTTCTGGAAGTTTCTATGCACGCTGTACATTTCAGTCATGAATTTGTCCTTTCACTAAGGCTTTGATTTTCTGAATACTTTGATTCTGCTTCTCTTTATCTTTCTTTATCTTTATGTCTGTCTGTATGTCAAATTTGTGAGTGATTCTTCAACAGCTCCCCCTCAATCACTATTTTGAATCTTCATGTCTTTCATATATTTTTCTTTCTTTTATACCTGCCATTTCTTTGAATCTGCTTGTCTTTGTTCCATCCAAGCTCTTTGTCAAAATATCTGCAATCTGATCTTTTGTCGGAGTGTATACAATTTCTATCTCCTTCTCCATTACCTTTTCCCTCAGGAAATGATACTGAATCTCTATGTGCTTTGTTCTTGCATGAAATACTGGATTTGCTGCAAGATACAATGACCTCATATTATCTCCATGTATGATAGGTATACCTTGATCAATACCCATGCTTTTGAATAAGGTCTGCATTGTTGGAATTTGGGGCCCCAGGATCGTTCCAATACTAAAACCTCTTGAGCATACACAACTTAATTGACAAGATGATAAGTGAGATAGAGAAAGAAAGAGATCTTGAGACAAGGATAGGGAATGTAAGCTGGATGCTTACTTCACTAAAAATAATAGATGTCCAAATTACAACATGGGAGTACTACTCAACCATATAAAGTGGTGCACTCACTAATGGAAGAATAAGAAGATGATGATACAAAATTCAGATTATGTCGAAATAATCTAAGTGTGTGTGAAGAGAACGAAGCAACGAAGCTAACAAAATAGTGTAACGAAATTGCAAATCAACCACAGGGTTAACTCACAAAAGATAGTTACCACCACCTCGTAGAAGACTTCTTGCTGCGATGAGAGTAGCCTCTCCTTCACAAAACTTCACCTCCTTCAAGAGTGTGAGAACACTCTGTCTTCAAGAAGATCTCCAAGCTCTAGATCTTTGAGTGAGTGAGTTACACAATGAGCCAAGGCCTTGTTTATATAGTTTTATTCTCCTCCAAGAGCACTAGCGAATAAATCTACGATCGTGAAAAGCTGAGAAACGGCGTCTGTCCGTGTGTTTTTCCATAAAGCAAAAATATTGAAATTCACTAAGACGTTGCGAGTGGGATTTGAACCCGGGTGGATCGACTTTTAGAAGCTTTGAACTAGACCTAATCGCCCACGAAGCTTTGTTGTACGATGTATGGAAATAATAATATACATATGTACGCTGCGCCCGTCAATTCTTCTCTTGTATATATTTGTTATGCGCCCGTCTCATAGATTTGTATTAGAGAAACAATTGTTGAATTTATTTGTTGGACCAATGAGGACATTGACTTCCAACAATCCCTCCTTCAATGTCATATTAGTACAGGATTCAGTAACCTGGAAATCTTCTCATGACTATCTCTAGTCAATGCTTTGGTAAATATATCTGCAACATTCTCACTAGAAGGAACATAAACCAGCTCAATGTGCTTCTTAGCTATCTACTCTCGAATATAGTGGTAATGTACCTCTATATGCTTTTTCCTTGCATGATGCACTGGATTCTTAGCTATAGCTATAGCACTCTGGCTATCTGAAAATATCTGAATGGGTTGATGTACTCTTACATCAAGATAACTGAAAATCTTCTGCAACCAAACTAACTTTAGAGTAGCTGTAAATGTTGCACGATATTCAGCTTCACATGATGAAGTGGCAATAGTGGGTTGTCTCTTTGAAAACCATGAGATAAGACAATCTCCAAGATTAAACAACATCCACTAGTACTTCTTCTTGTGTCTCTATTACCTGCCCAATCAGAATATGAAAATCCTTTAAGTAACAAGTGTGTAGATTTCAAAAATACCATAGCAAAATTTGAAGTTCCCTTCAAATAACGAAAGATCCGCTTTACTGCTTTCCAATGTAACACTGTCGGATTCTGCATGAACCTTGATACTTGAGAAACTGCAAACTGTATATCAGGACGTGTATTACAAAGATAAATCAAGCAACCAATTGCTTGACTATATAGAGTAGCATCAAATGGCTCTTCATCTGCTACCATTTGTAAAGATATGTTCTGATCCATAGGTGTTTGCATAGGTTTAGAATCAACCATCTGAAACCTTTCCAAAAGTTTCTCAATGTACTTCTGTTGTGTCATGTAGATACACTCATCTTGAAACAGAAACTGAATCCCAAGATAATAATGTAAAATGCCTAAATCATTTACATCAAATGTTTGCTTCAATTCTTCTTTGAACATCTGCAAATCTTCATCTTTGGGACCTGTGACTATAATATCATCCACATAAATGATTGCTATAATCATCATACCTGTTTCAACTTTGACATAAAGAGTTGGAGCTGCATCTGAGTTATGGAAACCAATGGATAAAAGATATGTATGTATCTTTTCATACCATGCTCTAGGTGCCTGTTTTAAACCATACAAAGCTTTTATAAGCTTACACACTAAGTGTTCTTTACCTGTCTCTTCAAAACCTTCTGGCTGTTGAATATTCACATCCTCGTGTAAATAACCATTTAGAAAAGGAGTCTTAATGTCAAGTTGATATATATGCCAACCAAAATGTGCTGCTAGAGCAAGTACTGACCTAATAACAGTCATCCTAGACTTAGGAGCAAATGTCTCATCATAATCAATACCTTTTTGTTGTGCATATCCTTTGACAACCAACCTGGCCTTGTATCTATCAATAGTACCATCTGCTTTCCTGTTGATTTTGAAGATCCATTTTACACCTATAGCCTTCTTTCCTTCTGGTAACTCACATAGCTTCCAAGTTTGATTCTTATGAATAGAATCAGTCTCTTCTTGCATAGCTTTTCTCCAAATAGGAATGTTAAGTGCATCTTTAACACACACAGGTTCATCTTCAACAGTCGTAAGTGCCAAAATATCATGAATCTCGAAGTCTTCAGCAAAACTTACATGATCTTTTTGCTGTCTAGTTTGACTTCTTGTTCTTACATGATCTTGTTGTTGTTGTCTAGTATGACTCCTTGTTCTTCCAGTAAAAGTTTTTATACCACTATCTTTCCAAGTTTGATATAACCACGTAGGTGTATCCTTGAATAGTGGTGAAACTCTTTCTGAACTTTCAGCTTCCACAGGTTCTGGAACTTGTCCTCCCGAGGTACTAGGACTTTCTGGAACTTTGACTTCTTCCATTTCTGGAATTAAAGTTTCTTGTGGAACTCACTCTGTAGAAGGTTGTGAAATTCCTCTTTCTTCAACTTTTTCTTGAATACTAGGAATTTGAGTTTTAACTCCCTCCTGATATGGCTGAACATGTACATCCAGAATCTTTCTAAAAATTCCATAGTCATTTTCACTAATGAACTCCGAAATTTCTGCTTCTTTATCATAAACCTTATCTTCAACAATATAAGCATTACGTGAAAGAATAACTTCACCTGTCTCTGGAACATAAAACTTGTATCCTTTGCTTTCAACAAGATATCCAATAAAAACAGTTTTCATTGCCTTTACATCTAGTTTGCCTCGGTCCTTTTTCTCAACATGTACATAAGAAAGTGATCCAAACACTTTGAAGTAACTCACATTAGGTTTTCTACCATAATAGGCTTCATAGGATGTGATTACCTTTAAAGCTTTTGTAGATGACCTGTTCAAAATGTGATTAGCTGTATGTACTGCATCAAACTAGAATTTCGGTGAAAGCTTCTTGGACGACATCATGCTCCGCATCATTTCAACAAGTACTCTATTCTTTCTTTCTGCAACACCATTTTGCTGAGGAGTATAAGCAATAGTAAGGTGTCAAGTAATACCTTTCTCATCGAGAAATGCCTGGAACTCATTTGACAAGTATTCTCCACCTCTATCACTTCTGAGAATCTGGACAGTTTCCTGACTTTCATTTTCAACCATAGCTACAAATTTCTTGAACATAGGAAAGACTTCTGACTTCGACTTAAGACCATAGATCCATGAGTATCTTGTAAAATCATCCACAAATAGGAAAAAATACCTGAAACCCTGAATAGAGTCTGCTCTCATAGGTCCATTCACATCTGAATGAATAATCTGCAATTTCTTGGTAGCTGTAATATGACCATGTTTCTTGAAAGGTAGTTTATGCATCTTACCTTCAAGACAACCTTCACATATATCTGAATCATCAGGTAGCTTGAATGAGGGTAAACTCTCAACCATACCTCTCTCTTTGATATTCTTGAGAGCTCCAAGACTGATATGTCCAAATCTTTCATGCATAGCTTCATATCTTCCACCGGTGACGAAGATTTGACTGCATGTGCCTGACTGATTTTTGACAAAACAAAGACCCCTCCTTTTATGCTCACCTTGTAAAAGACACTTGTCTTCTTTATGTGATAAGACCTTACAAAGATCTTTCTCAAATACAACTTTAAAACCATCACTTAGCATATTCTTCTTCATTTCAGGTACATAAAAGACATCTAAAATTTGAAAATTACCACCTTCTCTTGACTTTAGGGTAACTGTACCTATTCCCACAACATCCAAATCATTGCCATCTGCAATAGTAACTCTTCTACCTGAAGAATAGGAAAGAGAAGAAAATACATCTCTGCAACCTGCCATATGCTTTGTAACACTTGAGTCGAATATCCAAGGACTTGCTGAAAGAACTTGTAAAGCTACTTGATCAAAAGCTACTTCCTCAATGGTGATACAGGCATAAGAATCACCTTGAGATTTCCCTTTTTTATCATCTTCTACAACATTACCTGATGCCTTTTTCTTTTCTGCTGCAATCCTTCTATAACATTCTGACTGAATATGTCCACGTTTCTTAGAGAAAGAACATATTTTTACCTTCTTCTTAGAAGAATTCTCTTTAGATGTCGTAGATACAGAATCTGAAGAAGTCTTCAGCAAAACTTACATGATCTTTTTGCTGTCTAGTTTGACTTCTTGTTCTTACATGATCTTGTTGTTGTTGTCTAGTCTGACTCCTTGTTCTTCTAGTAAAAGTTTTTATACCACTATCTTTCCAAGTTTGATATAACCACGTAGGTGTATCCTTGAATAGTGGTGAAACTCTTTCTGAACTTTCAGCTTCCTCACAGGTTCTAGAACTTGTCCTGCCGAGGTACTAGAACTTTCTGGAACTTTAACTTCTTCCATTTCTGGAATCAAAGTTTCTTGTGGAACTGACTCTGTAGAAGGTTGTGAAATTCCTCTTTCTTCAACTTTTTCTTGAATACTAGGAATTTGAGTTTTAACTCCCTCTTGATATGGCTGAACATGTACATCCAGAATCTTTCTAAAAATTCCATAGTCATTTTCACTAATGAACTCCAAAATTTATGCTTCTTTATCATAAACCTTATCTTCAACAATATAAGCATTACGTGAGAGAATAACTTCACCTGTCTCTGGAACATAAAACCTGTATCCTTTGCTTTCAACAGGATATCCAATAAAAATAGCTTTCATTGCCTTTACATCTAGTTTGTCTCGGTCCTTTTTCTCAACATGTACATAAGAAAGTGATCCAAACACTTTGAAGTAACTCACATTAGGTTTTCTACCATAATATGCTTCATACGGTGTGATTACCTTTAAAGCTTTTGTAGATGACTTGTTCAAAATGTGATTAGCTGTATGTACTGCATCAAACCAGAATTTCGGTGAAAGCTTCTTGGACGACATCATGCTCCGCATCATTTCAACAAGTACTCTATTCTTTCTTTCTGCAACACCATTTTGCTGAGGAGTATAAGCAATAGTAAGGTGTCGAGTAATACCTTTCTCATCAAGAAATGTCTGGAACTCATTTGACAAGTATTCTCCACCTCTATCACTTCTGAGAATCTGGACAGTTTCCTGACTTTCATTTTCAACCATAGCTACAAATTTCTTGAACATAGGAAAGACTTCTGACTTCGACTTAAGACCATAGATCCATGAGTATCTTGTAAAATCATCCACAAATAAGACAAAATACTTGAGACCCTGAATAGAGTTTGCTCTCATAGGTCCATTCACATCTGAATGAATAATCTGCAATTTCTTGGTAGCTGTAATATGACCATGTTTCTTGAAAGGTAGTTTATGCATCTTACCTTCAAGACAACCTTCACATATATCTGAATCATCAGGTAGCTTGAATGAGGGTAAACTCTCAACCATACCTCTGTCTTTGATATTCTTGAGAGCTCCAAAACTGATATGTCCAAATCTTTCATGCCATAGCTTCATATCTTCCACCGGTGACAAAGATTTGACTGCATGTGCCTGGCTGATTTTTGACAGAACAAAGACCCCTCCTTTATGCTCACCTTGTAAAAGACACTTGTCTTCTTTATGTGATAAGACCTTACAAAGATCTTTCTCAAATACAACTTTAAAACCATCACTTAAAAATGCAGATATAGATAGCAGATTCTTCTTCATTTCAGGTACATAAAGGACATCTAAAATTTGAAAATTACCACCTTCTCTTGACTTTAGGGTTACTGTACCTATTCCCACAACATCCAAATCATTGCCATCTGCAATAGTAACTCTTCTACCTGAAGAATAGGAAAGAGAAGAAGATACATCTCTGCAGCCTGCCATATGCTTTGTAGCACCTGAGTCGAATATCCAAGGACTTGCTGAAAGAACTTGTAAAGCTGCTTGATCAAAAGCTACTTCCTCAATGGTGATACATGCATAGGAATCACCTTGAGATTTCCCTTTTTTATCATCTTTTGCAGCATTACCTGATGCCTTTTTCTTTTGTGCTGCAATCCTTCTATAACATTCTGACTGAATATGTCCACGTTTCTTACAGAAAGAACATATTTTTACCTTCTTCTTAGAAGAATTCTCTTTAGATGTCATAGATACAGAATCTGAAGTAGAAGGTGAGAGGGACCTACTTTCCTTCTTGGATTGTTGTTCCTTCTTCTTATCCTTCTTCTTCTTTTGACCCTTTGATGCAGATGAAAGTGCTTCTTCATTCTCTTCCATTCCCTTCAACTGATCTTCATCTTGAAGCAACAAGAACTCTAACTCTTCAAATGTAACCTCTCTATCTCTTGTGGTAAGGGTAAGAGTGGTTATGAAAGATCGATATAAAATAGGAAGTGAATTAATCAGCATATTTACCATTTCTTCATCTGATATCTCAACTCCTACATTTAGAAGTTGATCTCTCAAGTCAACGAGTCTCGTAATGTGGGTTTGAATTGACTCACCAGCTTTCATCCTTGTATTTGCTAGTTGTCTCCTTAAGTGAGCTTTCCTAGCAAGATTTCTGCTCTGAAAAAGATTCTCAAGCTTTAACCAAGCTTGACTAGAACTTTTGCAAGATCTAATCTGTGGTAGAATATGCTTTTTGACACTCATTGCTATGAATGAAAGTGCTAAAGCATCTCTAGCATCCCATCTTGCCTGATCTTCAGTAGGAGGAACTCTAGGTAAAGACCTAGCAGTGACTCTGGATGTCGAAGCAGTTACCTCTTCTTCTGTTGGTTCTGTAGTTGTAATTCCAGTACCTTTTGAAGCTGCTGTAGACCCTTCTTTGCCTTCTCGTCTTGATCTTGTTAAGGATCCATTGACGATACTCCATAAATCCTTTGTCACTAACAAGTTCATCATCATGAAACTCCACATGGGATAATTAGAAGATCCATCCAACTTGTCTTCAATCTCAATTCTAATCTCACTCATCTTATCTTAAGTATGTATGTCAATTATGTAGCTCTGATACCAAGTGTTGGAATTTGGGGCCCCAGGATCGTTCCAATACTAAAACCTCTTGAGCATACACAACTTAATTGACAAGATGATAAGTGAGATAGAGAAAGAAAGAGATCTTGAGACAAGGATAGGGAACGTAAGCTGGATACTTACTTCACTAAAAATAATAGATGTCCAAATTACAACATGGGAGTACTACTCAACCATATAAAGTGGTGCACTCACTAATGGAAGAATAAGAAGATGATGATACAAAATTTAGATTATGTCGAAATAATCTAAGTATGTGTGAAGAGAACGAAGCAACGAAGCTAACAAAATAGTGTAACCAAATTGCAAATCAACCACAAGGTTAACTCACAAAAGATAGTTACCACCACCTCGTAGAAGACTTCTTGCTGCGATGAGAGTAGCCTCTCCTTCACAAAACTTCACCTCCTTCAAGAGTGTGAGAACACTCTGTCTTCAAGAAGATCTCCAAGCTCTAGATCTTTGAGTGAGTGAGTTACACAATGAGCCAAGGCCTTGTTTATATTGTTTTATTCTCCTCCAAAAGCACTAGCGAATAAATCTACGATCGTGAAAAGCTGAGAAACGGCGTCTGTCCGTGTGTTTTTCCATAAAGCAAAAATATTGAAATTCACTAAGACGTTGCGAGCGGGATTTGAACCCGGGTGGATCGACTTTTAGAAGCTTTGAACTAGACCTAATCGCCCACGAAGCTTTGTTGTACGATGTATGGAAATAATAATATACATATGTACGCTGCGCCCAGGCAACCAACCTATCCCAATCTTTTTCTTGCTAGGCCCGTGGCGGAACGGCCCACTTTATTAAGACTCTCTTGTATATATTTGTTATGCGCCCGTCTCATAGATTTGTATTAGAGAAACAATTGTTGAATTTATTTGTTGGACCAATGAGGACATTGACTTCCAACAATCCCTCCTTCAATGTCATATTAGTACAGGATTCAGTAACCTGGAAATCTTCTCATGACTATCTCTAGTCAATGCTTTGGTAAATATATCTGCAACATTCTCACTAGAAGGAACATAAACCAGCTCAATGTGCTTCTTAGCTATCTACTCTCGAATATAGTGGTAATGTACCTCTATATGCTTTTTCCTTGCATGATGCATTGGATTCTTAGCTATAGCTATAGCACTCTGGCTATCTGAAAATATCTGAATGGGTTGATGTACTCTTACATCAAGATAACTGAAAATCTTCTGCAACCAAACTAACTTTAGAGTAGCTGTAAATGTTGCACGATATTCAGCTTCACATGATGAAGTGGCAATAGTGGGTTGTCTCTTTGAAAACCATGAGATAAGACAATCTCCAAGATTAAACAACATCCACTAGTACTTCTTCTTGTGTCTCTATTACCTGCCCAATCAGAATATGAAAATCCTTTAAGTAACAAGTGTGTAGATTTCAAAAATACCATAGCAAAATTTGAAGTTCCCTTCAAATAACGAAAGATCCGCTTTACTGCTTTCCAATGTAACACTGTCGGATTCTGCATGAACCTTGATACTTGAGAAACTGCAAACTGTATATCAGGACGTGTATTACAAAGATAAATCAAGCAACCAATTGCTTGACTATATAGAGTAGCATCAAATGGCTCTTCATCTGCTACCATTTGTAAAGATATGTTCTGATCCATAGGTGTTTGCATAGGTTTAGAATCAACCATCTGAAACCTTTCCAAAAGTTTCTCAATGTACTTCTGTTGTGTCATGTAGATACACTCATCTTGAAACAGAAACTGAATCCCAAGATAATAATGTAAAATGCCTAAATCATTTACATCAAATGTTTGCTTCAATTCTTCTTTGAACATCTGCAAATCTTCATCTTTGGGACCTGTGACTATAATATCATCCACATAAATGATTGCTATAATCATCATACCTGTTTCAACTTTGACATAAAGAGTTGGAGCTGCATCTGAGTTATGGAAACCAATGGATAAAAGATATGTATGTATCTTTTCATACCATGCTCTAGGTGCCTGTTTTAAACCATACAAAGCTTTTATAAGCTTACACACTAAGTGTTCTTTACCTGTCTCTTCAAAACCTTCTGGCTGTTGAATATTCACATCCTCGTGTAAATAACCATTTAGAAAAGGAGTCTTAATGTCAAGTTGATATATATGCCAACCAAAATGTGCTGCTAGAGCAAGTACTGACCTAATAACAGTCATCCTAGACTTAGGAGCAAATGTCTCATCATAATCAATACCTTTTTGTTGTGCATATCCTTTGACAACCAACCTGGCCTTGTATCTATCAATAGTACCATCTGCTTTCCTGTTGATTTTGAAGATCCATTTTACACCTATAGCCTTCTTTCCTTCTGGTAACTCACATAGCTGCCAAGTTTGATTCTTATGAATAGAATCAGTCTCTTCTTGCATAGTTTTTCTCCAAATAGGAATGTTAAGTGCATCTTTAACACACACAGGTTCATCTTCAACAGTCGTAAGTGCCAAAATATCATGAATCTCGAAGTCTTCAGCAAAACTTACATGATCTTTTTGCTGTCTAGTTTGACTTCTTGTTCTTACATGATCTTGTTGTTGTTGTCTAGTATGACTCCTTGTTCTTCCAGTAAAAGTTTTTATACAACTATCTTTCCAAGTTTGATATAACCACGTAGGTGTATCCTTGAATAGTGGTGAAACTCTTTCTGAACTTTCAGCTTCCACAGGTTCTGGAACTTGTCCTCCCGAGGTACTAGGACTTTCTGGAACTTTGACTTCTTCCATTTCTGGAATTAAAGTTTCTTGTGGAACTCACTCTGTAGAAGGTTGTGAAATTCCTCTTTCTTCAACTTTTTCTTGAATACTAGGAATTTGAGTTTTAACTCCCTCCTGATATGGCTGAACATGTACATCCAGAATCTTTCTAAAAATTCCATAGTCATTTTCACTAATGAACTCCGAAATTTTTGCTTCTTTATCATAAACCTTATCTTCAACAATATAAGCATTATGTGAAAGAATAACTTCACCTGTCTCTGGAACATAAAACTTGTATCCTTTGCTTTCAACAAGATATCCAATAAAAACAGTTTTCATTGCCTTTACATCTAGTTTGCCTCGGTCCTTTTTCTCAACATGTACATAAGAAAGTGATCCAAACACTTTGAAGTAACTCACATTAGGTTTTCTACCATAATAGGCTTCATAGGATGTGATTACCTTTAAAGCTTTTGTAGATGACCTGTTCAAAATGTGATTAGCTGTATGTACTGCATCAAACCAGAATTTTGGTGAAAGCTTCTTGGACGACATCATGCTCTGCATCATTTCAACAAGTACTCTATTCTTTCTTTCTGCAACACCATTTTGCTGAGGAGTATAAGCAATAGTAAGGTGTCAAGTAATACCTTTCTCATCGAGAAATGCCTGGAACTCATTTGACAAGTATTCTCCACCTCTATCACTTCTGAGAATCTGGACAGTTTCCTGACTTTCATTTTCAACCATAGCTACAAATTTCTTGAACATAGGAAAGACTTCTGACTTCGACTTAAGACCATAGATCCATGAGTATCTTGTAAAATCATCCACAAATAGGAAAAAATACCTGAAACCCTGAATAGAGTCTGCTCTCATAGGTCCATTCACATCTGAATGAATAATCTGCAATTTCTTGGTAGCTGTAATATGACCATGTTTCTTGAAAGGTAGTTTATGCATCTTACCTTCAAGACAACCTTCACATATATCTGAATCATCAGGTAGCTTGAATGAGCGTAAACTCTCAACCATACCTCTCTCTTTGATATTCTTGAGAGCTCCAAGACTGATATGTCCAAATCTTTCATGCATAGCTTCATATCTTCCACCGGTGACGAAGATTTGACTGCATGTGCCTGAATGATTTTTGACAAAACAAAGACCCCTCCTTTTATGCTCACCTTGTAAAAGACACTTGTCTTCTTTATGTGATAAGACCTTACAAAGATCTTTCTCAAATACAACTTTAAAACCATCACTTAGCAGATTCTTCTTCATTTCAGGTACATAAAAGACATCTAAAATTTGAAAATTACCACCTTCTCTTGACTTTAGGGTAACTGTACCTATTCCCACAACATCCAAATCATTGCCATCTGCAATAGTAACTCTTCTACCTGAAGAATAGGAAAGAGAAGAAAATACATCTCTGCAACCTGCCATATGCTTTGTAACACTTGAGTCGAATATCCAAGGACTTGCTGAAAGAACTTGTAAAGCTACTTGATCAAAAGCTACTTCCTCAATGGTGATACAGGCATAAGAATCACCTTGAGATTTCCCTTTTTTATCATCTTCTACAACATTACCTGATGCCTTTTTCTTTTCTGCTGCAATCCTTCTATAACATTCTGACTGAATATGTCCACGTTTCTTAGAGAAAGAACATATTTTTACCTTCTTCTTAGAAGAATTCTCTTTAGATGTCGTAGATACAGAATCTGAAGAAGTCTTCAGCAAAACTTACATGATCTTTTTGCTGTCTAGTTTGACTTCTTGTTCTTACATGATCTTGTTGTTGTTGTCTAGTCTGACTCCTTGTTCTTCTAGTAAAAGTTTTTATACCACTATCTTTCCAAGTTTGATATAACCACGTAGGTGTATCCTTGAATAGTGGTGAAACTCTTTCTGAACTTTCAGCTTCCTCACAGGTTCTAGAACTTGTCCTGCCGAGGTACTAGAACTTTCTGGAACTTTAACTTCTTCCATTTCTGGAATCAAAGTTTCTTGTGGAACTGACTCTGTAGAAGGTTGTGAAATTCCTCTTTCTTCAACTTTTTCTTGAATACTAGGAATTTGAGTTTTAACTCCCTCTTGATATGGCTGAACATGTACATCCAGAATCTTTCTAAAAATTCCATAGTCATTTTCACTAATGAACTCCAAAATTTATGCTTCTTTATCATAAACCTTATCTTCAACAATATAAGCATTACGTGAGAGAATAACTTCACCTGTCTCTGGAACATAAAACCTGTATCCTTTGCTTTCAACAGGATATCCAATAAAAATAGCTTTCATTGCCTTTACATCTAGTTTGTCTCGGTCCTTTTTCTCAACATGTACATAAGAAAGTGATCCAAACACTTTGAAGTAACTCACATTAGGTTTTCTACCATAATATGCTTCATACGGTGTGATTACCTTTAAAGCTTTTGTAGATGACTTGTTCAAAATGTGATTAGCTGTATGTACTGCATCAAACCAGAATTTCGGTGAAAGCTTCTTGGACGACATCATGCTCCGCATCATTTCAACAAGTACTCTATTCTTTCTTTCTGCAACACCATTTTGCTGAGGAGTATAAGCAATAGTAAGGTGTCGAGTAATACCTTTCTCATCAAGAAATGTCTGGAACTCATTTGACAAGTATTCTCCACCTCTATCACTTCTGAGAATCTGGACAGTTTCCTGACTTTCATTTTCAACCATAGCTACAAATTTCTTGAACATAGGAAAGACTTCTGACTTCGACTTAAGACCATAGATCCATGAGTATCTTGTAAAATCATCCACAAATAAGACAAAATACTTGAGACCCTGAATAGAGTTTGCTCTCATAGGTCCATTCACATCTGAATGAATAATCTGCAATTTCTTGGTAGCTGTAATATGACCATGTTTCTTGAAAGGTAGTTTATGCATCTTACCTTCAAGACAACCTTCACATATATCTGAATCATCAGGTAGCTTGAATGAGGGTAAACTCTCAACCATACCTCTGTCTTTGATATTCTTGAGAGCTCCAAAACTGATATGTCCAAATCTTTCATGCCATAGCTTCATATCTTCCACCGGTGACAAAGATTTGACTGCATGTGCCTGGCTGATTTTTGACAGAACAAAGACCCCTCCTTTATGCTCACCTTGTAAAAGACACTTGTCTTCTTTATGTGATAAGACCTTACAAAGATCTTTCTCAAATACAACTTTAAAACCATCACTTAAAAATGCAGATATAGATAGCAGATTCTTCTTCATTTCAGGTACATAAAGGACATCTAAAATTTGAAAATTACCACCTTCTCTTGACTTTAGGGTTACTGTACCTATTCCCACAACATCCAAATCATTGCCATCTGCAATAGTAACTCTTCTACCTGAAGAATAGGAAAGAGAAGAAGATACATCTCTGCAGCCTGCCATATGCTTTGTAGCACCTGAGTCGAATATCCAAGGACTTGCTGAAAGAACTTGTAAAGCTGCTTGATCAAAAGCTACTTCCTCAATGGTGATACAGGCATAGGAATCACCTTGAGATTTCCCTTTTTTATCATCTTTTGCAGCATTACCTGATGCCTTTTTCTTTTGTGCTGCAATCCTTCTATAACATTCTGACTGAATATGTCCACGTTTCTTACAGAAAGAACATATTTTTACCTTCTTCTTAGAAGAATTCTCTTTAGATGTCATAGATACAGAATCTGAAGTAGAAGGTGAGAGGGACCTACTTTCCTTCTTGGATTGTTGTTCCTTCTTCTTATCCTTCTTCTTCTTTTGACCCTTTGATGCAGATGAAAGTGCTTCTTCATTCTCTTCCATTCCCTTCAACTGATCTTCATCTTGAAGCAACAAGAACTCTAACTCTTCAAATGTAACCTCTCTATCTCTTGTGGTAAGGGTAAGAGTGGTTATGAAAGATCGATATAAAATAGGAAGTGAATTAATCAGCATATTTACCATTTCTTCATCTGATATCTCAACTCCTACATTTAGAAGTTGATCTCTCAAGTCAACGAGTCTCGTAATGTGGGTTTGAATTGACTCACCAGCTTTCATCCTTGTATTTGCTAGTTGTCTCCTTAAGTGAGCTTTCCTAGCAAGATTTCTGCTCTGAAAAAGATTCTCAAGCTTTAACCAAGCTTGACTAGAACTTTTGCAAGATCTAATCTGTGGTAGAATATGCTTTTTGACACTCATTGCTATGAATGAAAGTGCTAAAGCATCTCTAGCATCCCATCTTGCCTGATCTTCAGTAGGAGGAACTCTAGGTAAAGACCTAGCAGTGACTCTGGATGTCGAAGCAGTTACCTCTTCTTCTGTTGGTTCTGTAGTTGTAATTCCAGTACCTTTTGAAGCTGCTGTAGACCCTTCTTTGCCTTCTCGTCTTGATCTTGTTAAGGATCCATTGACGATACTCCATAAATCCTTTGTCACTAACAAGTTCATCATCATGAAACTCCACATGGGATAATTAGAAGATCCATCCAACTTGTCTTCAATCTCAATTCTAATCTCACTCATCTTATCTTAAGTATGTATGTCAATTATGTAGCTCTGATACCAAGTGTTGGAATTTGGGGCCCCAGGATCGTTCCAATACTAAAACCTCTTGAGCATACACAACTTAATTGACAAGATGATAAGTGAGATAGAGAAAGAAAGAGATCTTGAGACAAGGATAGGGAACGTAAGCTGGATACTTACTTCACTAAAAATAATAGATGTCCAAATTACAACATGGGAGTACTACTCAACCATATAAAAAGGTGCACTCACTAATGGAAGAATAAGAAGATGATGATACGAAATTTAGATTATGTCGAAATAATCTAAGTATGTGTGAAGAGAACGAAGCAACGAAGCTAACAAAATAGTGTAACCAAATTGCAAATCAACCACAAGGTTAACTCACAAAAGATAGTTACCACCACCTCGTAGAAGACTTCTTGCTGCGATGAGAGTAGCCTCTCCTTCACAAAACTTCACCTCCTTCAAGAGTGTGAGAACACTCTGTCTTCAAGAAGATCTCCAAGCTCTAGATCTTTGAGTGACTGAGTTACACAATGAGCCAAGGCCTTGTTTATATTGTTTTATTCTCCTCCAAAAGCACTAGCGAATAAATCTACGATCGTGAAAAGCTGAGAAACGGCGTTTGTCCGTGTGTTTTTCCATAAAGCAAAAAAACGTAGTTCCTTACGCTGTTGCGAACGGGATTTGAACTCAGGTGAGTAACTTATAGAAGCTTTGGGCAGACCAAGTCGCCCACGTAGTTTTGTTGTACAAGCGATTGGAGATAATAGTATACATACGGACGCTGCGCCCGTTAATTCTTCTCTTGTATATATTTGTTATGCGCCCGTCTCATAGATTTGTATCAAAGAAACAATTGTTGAATTTATTTGTTGGACCAATGAGGACATTGACTTTCAACAATCCCTCCTTCAATGTCATATTGGTACAGGATTCAGTAACCTGCAAATCTTCTCATGACTATCTCTAGTCAATGCTTTGGTAAATATATCTGCAACATTCTCACTAGAAGGAACATAAACCAGCTCAATGTGCTTCTTAGCTATCTGCTCTCGAATATAGTGGTAATGTACCTCTATATGTTTTTTCCTTGCATGATGCACTGGATTCTTAGCTATAGCTATAGCACTCTGGCTATCTGAAAATATCTGAATGGGTTGATGTACTCTTACATCAAGATAACTGAAAATCTTTTGCAACCAAACTAACTCTAGAGTAGCTGTAAATGCTGCACGATATTCAGCTTCACATGATGAAGTGGCAATAGTGGGTTGTCTCTTTGAAAACCATGAGATAAGACAATCTCCAAGATAAAAACAAAATCCACTAGTACTTCTTCTTGTGTCTCTATTACCTACCCAATCAGAATCTGAAAATCCTTTAAGTAACAAATGTGTAGATTTCCAAAATACCATAGCAAAATTTGAAGTTCCCTTCAAATAACGAAAGATCCGCTTTACTGCTTTCCAATGTAACACTGTCGGATTCTGCATGAACCTTGATACTTGAGAAACTGCAAACTGTATATCAGGATGTGTATTACAAAGATAAATCAAGCAACCAATTGCTTGACTATATAGAGTAGCATCAAATGGCTCTGCATCTGCTACCATTTGTAAAGATATGTTCTGATCCATAGGTGTTTGCATAGGTTTAGAATCACCCATCTGAAACCTTTCCAAAAGTTTCTCAATGTACTTCTGTTGTGTCATGTAGATACACTCATCTTGAAACAGAAACTGAATCCCAAGATAATAATGTAAAATGCCTAAATCATTTACATCAAATGTTTGCTTCAATTCTTCTTTGAACATCTGCAAATCTTCATCTTTGGGACCTGTGACTATAATATCATCCTCATAAATGATTGCTATAATCATCATACCTGTTTCAGCTTTGACATAAAGAGTTGGAGCTGCATCTGAGTTATGGAAACCAATGGATAAAAGATATGTATGTATCTTTTCATACCATGCTCTAGGTGCCTGTTTTAAACCATACAAAGCTTTTGTAAGCTTACACACTAAGTGTTCTTGACCTGTCTCTTCAAAACCTTCTGGCTGTTGAATATACACATCCTCGTGTAAATCACCATTTAGAAAAGCAGTCTTAATGTCAAGTTGATATATATGCCAACCAAAATGTGCTGCTAGAGCAAGTACTGACCTAATTACAGTCATCCTAGACGTAGGAGCAAATGTCTCATCATAATCAATACCTTTTTGTTGTGCATATCCTTTGACAACCAACCTGGCCTTGTATCTATCAATAGTACCATCTGCTTTCCTGTTGATTTTGAAGATCCATTTTACACCTATAGCCTTCTTTCCTTCCGGTAACACACATAGCTGCCAAGTTTGATTCTTATGAATAGAATCAATCTCTTCTTGCATAGCTTTTCTCCAAATAGGAATGTTAAGTGCATCTTTAACACACGCAGGTTCATCTTCAACAGTCGTAAGTGCCAAAATATCATGAATCTCGAAGTCTTCAGCAAAACTTACATGATCTTTTTGCTGTCTAATTTGACTTCTTGTTCTTACATGATCTTGTTGTTGTTGTCTAGTCTGACTCCTTGTTCTTCCAGTAAAAGTTTTTATACCACTATCTTTCCAAGTTTGATATAACCACGTAGGTGTATCCTTGAATAGTGGTGAAACTCTTTCTGAACTTTCAGCTTCCACAGGTTCTAGAACTTGTCCTGCCGAGGTACTAGGACTTTCTGGAACTTTAACTTCTTCCATTTGTGGAATCAAAGTTTCTTGTGGAACTGACTCTGTAGAAGGTTGTGAAATTCCTCTTTCTTCAACTTTTTCTTGAATACTAGGAATTTGAGTTTTAACTCCCTCCTGATATGGCTGAACATGTACATCTAGAATCTTTTAAAAAATTCCATAGTCATTTTCACTAATGAACTCCGGAATTTCTGCTTGTTTATCATAAACCTTATCTTCAGCAATATAAGCATTACGTGAAATAATAACTTCACCTGTCTCTGGAACATAAAACCTGTATCCTTTGCTTTCAACAGGATATCCAATAAAAACAGCTTTCTTTGCCTTTACATCTAGTTTGCCTCGGTCCTTTTTCTCAACATGTACATAAGAAAGTGATCCAAACACTTTGAAGTAACTCACATTAGGTTTTCTACCATAATAAGCTTCATACGATGTGATTACCTTTAAAGCTTTTGTAGATGACCTATTAAAAATGTGATTAGCTATATGTACTGCATCAAACCAGAATTTCGGTGAAAGCTTCTTGGACGACATCATGCTCCGCATCATTTCAACAAGTACTCCTTTGCAATGATCAAGTGTTGGTTTCTTTCCCCACCAAGCTTCATAAGGGGTCATTCCATCTAAAGCTGTACACGATAATCTGTTTACCAAGTATGTAGCTGTATTTACAGCTTCAGCCCAAAGATAATTTGGACAATCCTTTTCTTTTAGCATAGCTCGTGCAAACTCAACTAGAGTTCGGTTCCTTCTTTCTGCTACACCATTTTGTTGTGGTGTATGCCTGCAGGTTATTTCTCTCTTAATACCTGCATTGAACTCTTGGGAAAAATATTCTCCCCCTCCATCAGACCTTGGTCTTTTGAGTTTCTGTCTTGTAAGTCTTTCATCATATGCATGAAAATGCCTGAAAGCTCCAAATACTTCTGATTTCTCTTTCAAAACATAAAGAGTTATCCATCTTGTTGCATCATCAATGAAAAGAACATAGTACCTTGATCCACTGATAGATCTTGCTTTTGTCGGTCCCCATACAGCTGTATGTATGAGTTCTAGTACTCCATCATGTTTGAATCCTTTCTTCTGAAAAGGTAACCTGTGGGCTTTTCCCATCTGACAAGCTTCGCACTTATGAATCATATGTTGGTTTTGTACATTCGGTAATCCCAACACAGGCTGATTTGCAATCATAGCTTTAATTCCTCTTTCATTAAAATGACCTAATCTCTTATGCCAGAGATCAAGTTCTGTAATCACTTTTTCACCATGTGTGAGCAACGCTTGACCAATATTTCCTTGTACTCTTAAAGTAAAGAGTCTACCTTCTTTCTTACCAGAGACGATATGATTATATCCATTCTTGGGATCTTCTACAAATACTCCTTCATTTGTAAATCTGACCTGAAAACCTTTCTCAACTATCTGTCCCACACTAATCAGATTTTTAAGTATTGTCGGAACATACAAAACATTGGTTAGCAAATCTACTCCACTCTTACATTTCACTTTTCCAATTGAATGTACACTATGTCTTGTATTGTCACCTGTTTGAACGGCATGACTGGAACTACCTTTTTCCAATTCTGACATCAATTCTATATTTCCTGACAAATGATTAGAACATCCAGAATCAATGTAAAATACCTTTAGATCTTCGTTTTTTGATGTGCCGATTGAGTTCATCATCAATGATGTATGACTTTCATTCTGTGTGTCATTTGCGTAGTTTTTGTAGGTGGTGTTGATAGATTGATTCTGTCCCCAACTTCTTGTTCCACCTCTACCATAGCCTCCTCTTTGACTGTGTCTACCTCTTTGAAAATTACTCGATATCTTCCGCTTCTGACTCTACTATTACTGTTCTGATTTTGATTTGATCCTTGTTGATTGTGCCAACAATCATGAGCCAGATGATTACTTAATCCACAAATCCAGCAAGCCTTCTTGTTGATATTTTGACTACCTCTTCCAAAACCTCTTGCTCTTCGTTTGCCAGTGCCTTTACCTCTTGCATACTAAGCTTGAGAACTTTATTCTTCTTCATCTTTTGACTTACCTTTATCTCCTTTCTTCTTGTTCTTCATGTACATTGCAGAAATTTGTCCTTTATCTCCATCTCCTTTCAGATCTTGCTCATATGTGAGCATCAAACCAAGCAACTGATTTAAATATGGAACATAGTGATTTAATGAAAGTTCTGTTGATAAGACAAAAGGTTTCCACCTTTCATCTCCTTTCAGTCTTGTAAGCATATGCGCTATCAATCTGTGATCTTCGATATCTTCATTTATGGATCCAAGACTATCTGCTAGATCCTTCATCTTAGTAACGTAGTCACTAATGCTTTGACTCGACTTCTTTTTGAACATTGTGAACTCGGACCATAAGCTCGCCTTCCTTGCTTTCGTAGTATTTTGGAAATGGTCTTCCAACGCACTCAATATGTCCTCCGCTTTCTCCAGACCTCTAATGTGCGGTAGTAGATGATCTGTAACAGTATTATAAATGTATGCTCTTGCCGTTGCATCTTTCTTCTGCCACAACTTCAAGGCTTCTAATTCTTCTTCCTTTGGTTGTCTATTGTCTTCAAAGGTTGGCTTCTTTTCTTCTCCGGTCACATACATCATTAAGTCCTTACTCATAAGTAAGGCTTCCATGTGCATTACCCATGCGGGATAATTATCTCTGTCCAATTTGTTAATAGAAACATGATCTGCCATAATTTTCTTGTTTTCTATTTCTTCTGGTGAGTGTAACTTTAAAGAGTTTTACCTTTTGTAAACATTTACCTTGAGAATGACTTCGGAATACTTCTTGATACTATTTGCTGTTGATCTCTTCAGCATTCACCTTTCTTTATGAAAGTTCTTTGAATTCTCTTGTATCTTCACTTCCGTTTTCTTTTTGAGAATCTTTTTGCTCTTCAGAATCTTTTTGGCTCTGATACCACTTGTTGTTGGTATCGCTTTTATACCACTGATGGTATTAAGCTCTGATACCACTTGTTGATGACACGGCAAAGGCTCGAACCTTATCAAGCCTGCGGACTTCGCCGCGCCATTGAAGGTGACTAAGCTAGAGTGATATTAGAACACCTCTATAATCATCAGTAGCTTAGCAAACTTTCTGTCACTGAAATATATCAAAACTGTGTTTTGAACTCACCAAAATTCCACTCGAACTTCACCGGAATGACACTGGACTGTCACTGTAATTATATCGGAATCTTACCGGAATCAACTACAATTCTGTTTTGTAATTACTTCAAGTGTATATACATGAAGTAAGGAAAAGATGCGTGAACTTCCTTCACTGAAAGAACTCTTTCTGAAGTTTAAGAAAAAAAAAACTTCACCAGTTTTGAGTGCCTCTTTTCGGTCAGACTTTGTACTGTGTGTACATATCCATTTCACCAAAATCTTTGATCAGTTTATAGTAGAGACATCTAGCTACAAGATAAGCTATGTCTCATACAAAACTTTATATTATTCTGTGAGATCTACTTCGTTGTTCTACCGAAAAAACACGTTTAGTGGACAACTGTAACTGACCGAAAAACGTTTAGTGAGACAACTGTAACTGACCGATAAATGTTTACTGAGACAACTGTAACTGACCGGAAAAAACGTTTACTGAGACAACTATAGCTGTTAACCAACTTTATACCGTAACATGAAAATACTCAGATTTCTTCACATACGAAGAATGCGCACAAACTTCCACATGAACATGTGTTTTCTATTAGAGAAGATGTGTACAAACTAGCTTGGCCTCTTCTTGCTCAAGCTATAGAAACTCTTCTACACTGAGTAGTTTCTTCTTACCATCTCTCTCAGATGAATACCCGACATTTCATATTTCTGTTATTCATCTTTACATACGCAATCTCTGGCATCTTCTAGACCTATTCTTGATTTCTATATGCACTCTATTCACATTATGTGCTCTTCTCATGTGCCTTCTTATTCTTCTCCCCTGCTTTTTCTCTCTATCTGATCTCTCTTATATACAATTCTTGATTTCGGTTTCTAACAAACTAATTCTGGAAGTTTCTACGCACGCTGTACATTTTAGTCGTGAATTTGTCCTTTCACTAAGGCTTTGATTTTCTGAATACTTTGATTTTGCTTCTCTTTATCTTTCTTTATCTTTATGTCTGTCTGTATGTCAAATTTGTGAGTGATTCTTCAACAGCTGATACCCTATCAGGATCTTGCTCACATGCACACAAAGTTTACAGATGGAGAACACACACAGAACAATAGACATGCCAAGAGACAAGACATAATGTAGTATTCGGTGCAATCTCTCCGCATGCACTCAGTTTCGACAGTCCACAATGTGCATGTATTTATAGGAATTTCTAATTACATCGAAATAGTGGTTATATAAGAGCAGCTTCAAAAAGCATGCTTGAAGTAAAAGTTGGGAACTTTTGTAGAAAGCCTTTGCTTTCAATATCAAAAATTGTGGTCTACAATGACCCTTATTCTAACCACTATTTTTCTAACAATAGAACTTTCTATGCGGGTTTATTTACAAACTAAATTATTAGTCGGATTAATGATGTCCACCTTAAAGTCGGATTATGGATGTCCACCCTTTCATGCCTTTCACGCCCTCATGAACCTTCAGCTTCTATATCAAAAACACCAAAACACATTAACACATTAATAAATTAATACTCCAACAATGCATTGTTCAACACATAACATAATTTATAATAGTGTGTGTGTGTATGCATGTGTATGAGTGTGTAAATTTGTGTATGTGTGTGTGTGTGTCTATGTGTGTATGTGTGTGTGTGTCTATGTGTGTGTGTGTGTCTATGTGTGTATGTGTGTGTCTATGTGTGTGTGTCTGTGTCTATGTGTGTGTGTGTGTCTATGTGTGTATGTGTGTGTGTGTAAATCTATGTGTATGTGTTTATGTGTGTGTATGTGTATATATATGTGTGTGTATGTGTCTATGTGCATATATATATGTGTGTGTATTCATGTGTATGCGTGTGTAAATGTGTGTATGTGTGTGTGTATGTGTTTATGTGTGTATGTGTGTGTGTATGTGCATGTATCTATGTGTGTGTGTGTATGTATTTGTGTCTATTTTATATGTGTGTGTGTATGTGTGTGTGTATGCATGTGTACATGTGGGTGTAAATCTGTGTGTGTTTGTGTGATTTTGTGTTTGTTCAAGAGATTGGAAGTTCTATATTTAAAATTATCACTTTAATTAAAGTTTCATAATTCAATTTTGAATGGCTTCATGTGATTTTCTTTTTCAATCATAAGTATGGTATATTTTGGTAGTGTTGTGTTCCAATTGTTATGTTTCGTAGTGTTATGGAGGTGGTTATTTTATTGATCATTCCATTAATTTCTACAAGAATGAGAAAATTCAAATCATTAATTGATGCTTTTAATCGTCCTAAAAATAAATTTTCGAAAGAAAATCAATAGTATTATGGCATTAGACCATCATGCGATTCAGAATAGGAATGTTATGAGTATTTTCTTCTAATTCCTTTTCATTTTTCAGGGAATGAGTGAGTATATTTGTAATAGCTAGCGGATAAATTGTTCGTAGAGACCAAAATCACGTACATGCATTACAAGATTAAGCGACAAAGTGAAAGTATGTGGTAGGAAGAGAGTATCAGGTAATCAGAACTTCACATGAGAGGATCAAGTAATCACAACTCCATACGAGAACATAGAAGAGAAGATTTATTGAGCGTCTTGAGAATTGTCCAGTGTTATTATTGGAATTAATGGATAATCCTTAGTACATAGAAAGAATTGATGGAATTAATGGATAATCCTTAGTACATAGAAAGAAGTCTCACAATTACTCAAATTTTATTATTGGAATTAACGGATAATCCTTAGTACATGGAAGGAATTCTCACCATTACTCAAAATCTTTTAATGATACCTTTGGGAGATCACAATGATAAAAATTTGACCAACTCGTGTGAAGCACAGATGCACCAAAGAATTTGAATCTCATTTTTATGTGAGAATAGGGGCTCATGATATCTTTTTATTCTACGATGAAGAAACTATTTGACTTGTTCTCGGCTCTGTTAAAATACGAGCCCCTTATCTCACCTTCCCATAGTGCTAATAGATAGATGAAGCAGAGACACAATAGCTCCCTTGAGAGACGAAAACGAAGGATTCCCTTGAGAGGTCACCTCCCCAAAAAAAAAGGGCCTTATACTCTCTTCATTAATAGCACACAAAAGTTTCTAGAATTCTACTTCTATGGGGGACAATATGAAAAAGAGCTATATGCCCCATGATTGAAGTGAATATTGGATTCTGAAATGAACTCGAATGTGAAAATAAAGTACATATGTCATTGATCACATTCCGTTAACTTCTACGAGGATATGAGAAGTAAAATGAGTAATTGATGCTTGTACTCGTCCTAAAACTCAAGTCGTGGAAAGAAAAATTATTGTATGTAATTCTTTGAGCTCGGAGGAGATGAAAATCCATCTATGAACTATCTTTCTCCCGAATGCCCAGAGAAGAGATGGTCTTACAGAGTTGAAGCAGACATGCGTCCGCGCTTCAAATTCTCAGTGGAGCAGCTGCACTAGAAGTCAAAACTTATTCCGAAGGCAAATCTCATTGCCATAGCTGCATCTTCAGTTCGTCCGGTAGCATAGCCAAAGTCAATTGTCATCCAAATAGGAGGACAACACACTTCGGACATCCCTAGAACGTATACTAAGGACTCCACGGCTAATACCTCCCAATCTGTGATTGTTCTCTGCGAAAGCTACTCGGTGACCTGCCACTCAATCGATTAGTCCGCTGCATGCCATGGATCCAAACAACTTACACAGGCTTCTAGTCCATCAAACTTAGAGTTGTTGTACGCAATGACTTCCATATAATTGACACCCGGGTGCAACCCTCTTCCTACATCAACAACCATCTTTTGCAGATATCGGCTATCTTACTTCAAGTATCTGTTACCCTCCTAAGCTCACACATAATCGGCCCAATTGCCACTATCGTTTTGATCTTGACGTCTCTCACCTTAGCTGCACTAACTGTATGTGTGTGTATTTCTCTCTATGTGTGTGTATGCATATATGTGTGTATATGTGTCTATGTGTGTGTTTATGTGTGTGTGTGACTATGTGTGTATGTGTGTGTCTATATGTGTATGTGTGTGTCTATGTGTGTATATATGTGTGTATCTATATATATGTGTCTGTGCACATGTGTATGTGTGTGTGTAAATGTGTGTGGATGTGTATATGTGTGTGTGTAAGCATGTATGTGTCTATGTGTGTATGTGTGTGTGTGTCTATGTGTGTATATATGTGTGTGTGTATGCATGTGTATTTGTGTGTGCGTAAATTTGTGTGTATATGTGTGTGTGTATGTGTGTGTAATGTGTGTGTATATGTCTATGTGTGTATATTTGTGTATGTGTGTGTATGTGTGTGTGTGTCTATGTGTGTATGTGTGTGTCTCTATCTGTATATACCTGTGTATGTGTATATATGTGTGTGTATGCATGTGTACGTGTGTGTGTAAATATGTGTCTATGTGTGTGTGTATGTGTGTGTATCTATGTGTCTATGTGTGTGTAAGTGTGTATGTGTCTATGTATGTATGTGTGTGTGTGTGTATGTGTGTGTGTATGTGTGTATGTGTGTGTCTATGTGTGTATATACGTGTGTGTATGCATGTGTATGTGTGTGTGTGTGTGTAAATCTGTATATGTGTGTGTATGTGTCCATGTGTGTATGTGTGTGTGTCCATGTGTGTATGTGTGTGTGTATGCATGTGTATGTGTGTGTGTATGTGTGTGTGTGTATCTATGTGTGGTATTGTAGGTCGTTAACCATTAGTTAAGTGGGCCATTAAGCATTTTTTTCTGAAGTAGGCCAGTAAGCATTAAGAGTAGTATGTACTACTACTTCTATTGCCACAATACTACGCATTTCTCTTTCTACGACTTGAGTTTTAGGACGAGTACAAGCATCAATTACTCATTTTACTTCTCTTATCCTCGTAGAAGTTAACGGAATGTGATCAATGAAATAACCACCTCCATCGGGCCAAATGTCTTTGGTATGACGACAAGATTTGATGTGGAAAAAGAATCCGTATGACGACAAGTTTTGATGTGGGGAAAAGATTTGTATGCTTTATGTACTTTATATTCACATTCGAGTTCATTTCAAAATCCAATATTCACTTCAATCATAGGCCATATAGCTCAAATATTAGGCTCGAGATACACATAATAAATAATTATGTATTTTTAGCTCTTTTTCATATTGTCCCCCATAGAAGTAGAATTCTAGAAACTTTCGTGTGCTATTAATGAAGAGAGTATAAGGCCCCTTTTTTTGGGGAGGTAACCTCTCAAGGGAATCCTTCGTTTGCTTCTTTCAAGGGAGCTATTGTGTCTTTGCTTCATCTATCTATTAGCACTATGGACAGGTGAGATAAGGGGCTCGTTAGGTGAGATAAGGGGCTCGTATTTTAAGAGAGCCGATAACAAGTCAAATAGTTTCTTCATGGTAGAATACAAAGATATCATAAGCCCCTATTCTCACATAAAAATGAGATTCGAATTCTTTGGTGCATATGTGCTTCACAGAGTTGGTCAAATTTTTATCATTGTGAGCTTCCAAAGGGATCATTAGAAGATTTTGAGTAATTGTGAGAATTCTTTCCATGTACTAAGGATTATCCATTAATTCCAATAATAAAATTTGAGTAATTGTGAGAATTCTTTCTATGTAAAAAGGATTATCCATTAATTCCATCAATTCTTTCTATGTACTAAGGATTATCCATTAATTCCAATAACAACAATGGACAATTCTCTAAACGCTCAATAAATCTTCTCTTCTATGTTCTCGTGTGGAGTTGTGATTACTTGATACTTTCATGTGAAGTTGTGATTACATGATACTCTCTTCCTACCACATACTTTCACTTTGTCGCTTAATCTTGTAATGCATCTATGTGATTTTGTTCTCTACGAACAATTTATCTACTACCAATTACAAATATACTCACTCATTCCCTAAAAAATGAAAAGGAATAAAAAGAAAATACTCATAACATTCCTATTCTGAATCGCATAGTATGGTCTAATGCCATAATACTATTGATTTTCTCTCTAAAATTTATTTTTACGATGATTAGAAGCATCAATTAATGATTTTACTTTTCTTATCCTTGTAGAAATTAATGGAATGATCAATAAAATAACCACCTCCATAACACTACAAAACATAACAGTTGGAACATAACATTACGACATGCATTTAGGAAAGGATTCAATTCATGCATTGATTTTGTCAATGTCATCAATGATTATACTCATACACACACACATACACATGCAATACACACACATATATACACATACACACATATATACAGACATACACACAGACATACACACATAGATACACACATACAAGCATACATACATAGACACACACACATACATGCACATACACAAACATACACACATAGACACATAGACACATACATATACAGAAATTTACACACACACATACACATGCATACACACACACACATACACATGCATACACACACACACATATATACACCCATAGACACACATACACACATACACACATAGACAAATACATGCTTACACACACACACATCCACACCCATTTACACACACACATACACGTGCATAGAGACACATATATATAGATACACACATATATACACACATAGACACACGCATACAAACATAGACACGCACATACACACATAGAGACACACACATATAGACACATACACACACATATATGCATACACACATAGAGAGAGACATACACACACATATAGTTAGTGCAACTAAGGTGAGAGACACCAAGATCAAAATGATTGCGATAATTGGGCCGATTAAGTGTGAGCTTAGGAGGGTAACAGATACTTGAAGTAAGATAGTAGATATCTACAAAAGATGGTCGTTGATGTAGGAAGAGGGTTGCACCCTGGTGTCAATTATATGGAAGTCATTGCGTACAACAATTGTGGGATTGAAGGTTTGATGGACTGGAAGTCTACGTAAGTTGTTTGGATCCATGGCATGCATCAGACTAATCGATTGAGAGGCAAGTCATCGGGCAGCTTTCACAGCGAACAATTACAAATTGGGAAGTATTAGCCTTGGGGTCCTTAATATAAGTCCTAGGGATGTTTGAAGTGTGTTGTCCTCCTATTGCTGCTATTCGGATGACAATTGACTTCGGCTATGTTGCCGCACAAACTCAAGATGCAGCTATGGCAATGAGATTTGCCTTTGGAATAAGTTTTGACTTCTAATGAAGTTGTTCCAATGAGGATTTGGCACATGATGGTGATGTCGTTTAGACAAAGTGCAGATGCATGAATGCTTCAACTGTGTGAGACCCATCTCTTCTGAACAACCGTTTCCATTGCTGGGGATTCGAGAGACCATGATTCTGCGAGTTGAGCATCGAGAGGGAGGGGCATTGGAAAGCAAGATAGTTCATAGAAAGTGATGGGGGACCCTCTTTGCCCTATTGAACATGGCTCATGGAGAGTCACACGACTCATATACTTCCTGATGCACATAAACCTTTTATGACTATTTATAACGATTGTTTTATGTCTGAGTATCCCTGTGAACTACCACCATCTCGAGGATCCTTTGACCATAGCACAAACTTAGTCCCTGGTAGTTTTACTCCTCATAAAGCACCTTACAGACATGGCCGGCTACAACAAAATGAAATAGAAAACCAAGTAAAAGACCTACTACAGAAAGGACTTATAAAGCTGAGTTCTTCCCCATTTGGAGCACCAGTTCTCTTAGTAGAGAAGAATAATAAAACTTATCGAATGTGCATTGATTATAGAGCCCTTAACAAGATCACAATAAAGAATAGATACCCTATTCCTTGAATAGATGATCTTTTCGATAAATTATGAGGAGCTCTTGTCTTTAGTAAAATTGATCTAAAATTGGGATACCATCAGATTCGTATGATGGAAAGTGATATTTTTAAGATTGCATTTAGAACTCAAAACGGCCATTATGAATTTATGGTATGCTCTTTGGACTTACTATTGCCCGTGCTATATTTTCATGAATGATGAACAACATTTTTCTTGATTACCAAGCTTTTGTTCTTGTATTTTTCAATGATATACTTGTTTACAGTAAGAAGGATAGTGAGCATGAGAAGCATCTTAAAATAGTTTTTCATTTACTACATGAGAACACACTTTACGCTTATCCTAAAAAAGAGTTACTTCTTTCAACATAAGCTAGAATATCTAGGACATATTATTTCAAATGAAGGTGTGCATGTGGATCCAAAAAAAATTAAATTTATAGTTGAATGCCCTACACCACAATAAGTGAATGATAATCATTCTTTTCTTGGGTTGTCTAGTTTCTATAGGAAGTTTGTTCAAAATTTTTCTTATTTAGCATTGCCTCTTAAAATTTGAAAAATAAATTAAAATTTGCATGGGGACTTACCCAACAACGATCCTTTGAAACACTCAAATATGCACTTGTTATTGAAAAATAAATTAAAATTTGCATTGGGACTTACCCAACAACAATCCTTTGAAACACTCAAATATGCACTTTCACATGCACCTATTTTACAGTTACCTGATTTTCACAACCCTTTCATGTTGTTGCTGATGCTAGTGGTTCAGGAATAGGTGTTTTTTTTAATGCAAAATGATCATCCCATTGCATTTGAGAGTAGGCAGCTTAAGCCCTCATAAAAGAATTATAATACATATGATAAAGAATTTTTTGTGGTTGTGCATGCTTTGCGAATTTGGAAACAAGATTATGAACAACCCAAGCTTTTAAAGAGTTTGTCATCAAAGAAATGCATGAGCCATCTTACATGGGTCATAGATGCATACAAAGCACCATTTCTTCTTGCAAAGATTTCTTCTTTTGGCGACACATGGAAAAATATATTGCACATTATGTTTCTCAATGCGTTGTATGTGAGCATGTAAAACGTCACCATGGTAAACCATGTGGATTATGAATGCCACTTCCCATCCCGAACAAACCATGGGAAAAAATTTCTATGGATTTTATGACAGGTCTTCCCATCACTTCATCACATAATGATATGATTTGGACAATAGTCGATAGATTTAGTAAATATGCATATTTCATTCCATGTAGAAAAAATTTGTCTACACCTCAGGCTACATAATTATTTATTATATGCATTTTCCCACATCATGGATCTCCTAAAGTAATGTTATCACATCATGATGTTAGATTTTGTAATCATTTTTGGGTTGCCTTATTTCAACATTTTGGTTCTAAAATAGATTTGAGCTCTGCATTTCATCCCGTAAGTAATGGAAAAAGTGAGGCTACAAATAGTACTATTCTTGATTTATTGAGTTCTTATTCATTAGATAGTTCCAGTAAATGGGATGAAAAGTTTCCATTGCATCAATTTGCTTACAATAACACTAAACACACCACTACTGGTCGTGCACCTTTTGAAATTATTTATGGCAAAAGGCTTCCCACTCCCATGTCACTCTTTCAAAGTGACATTCTGATAGTTGATTCTATTGCTTAAGATCACATTTCTATACTTCATGATGTTCACGAGCACATTAGGAAAAGTCAAGAGCGATACACACGTAATATCAATACAAAATGATTAGCTAAGGAATTAAAGGAAAATGATCTTTTCTGGTTACGTAGAGGTCTCAAAAATATTTTGCAGCATCCTAAAATTAAACTTGCACCACAATATTATGGACCGTCTTGCATTATACAAAAAATTAATGATAATTCATTTAGATTAGATATACCACCTCATTGGAATATACATAACTCTTTTCATATTAGTTTACTTAACCATTTGAAGGAACTTTACCACTCACTCCACTTCTTGATGACCCTCTTTTAATTGAAGAACAATTTGAAATCTTGGTTCGTGAGAAAATAATTGATCATGATGTCACTACTACACAACAGGTACTCAATATCATCGATATTTAGTTAAGTAAAACAATCACTCTATTGAAGAATGTCAATGGATACATAAAACACAGTTAACACCTCAGTATGACCACTCAATTTCTGCATATCATACACAAACACATTAATGTAATTCCTCCATGAACATTTCTATGCATGTGTTTTTTCATGGAATATGCTTATTTTCGATCAGTGATGGAACATGTGATTGTCCATCCATGTTTATTTTTATTTTATCAACTAAGATCAATTGCTTTTTCAACTAAGGGGCATGTTATAAATTATGGAATATGTTGAACAAGGCATTGTTGGAGTAATAATTTATTAATGTATTAATGTATTTTGGTGTTTTTGATATAGTAGCTGAAGGTTCATGAGGGCGTGAAAGGTGTAAAAGGGTGGACATCAATAATCCGACTTTAGGGTGGACATCAATAATCCGACTTATAATTTAGTTTGTAAATAGACCCTTGTACAAGGTTCTATTGTTAGAAAAGTAGTGGTTAGAATAAGGGTCATTGTAGACCGCAATTTCTGATATTAAAAGGAAAAGCTTTCTACAGAAGTGACCAACTTTTATTTTCATGCATGCTTTTTGAAACCGCTCTCATATAATCACTATTTCGACGTAATAAAAAATTCCTTTAAATACATGCACTTTGTGGACTGTCAAAACAGAGTGTATGGGGGGAGACTACACCCAATACTACGTTGTCGTCAAGATTTTCTCTCCTCTCTCACTTGTGAAGGCCTACAAAAAACATATTTGGTGAAGGTAGCCAGAATTCCTCGAGAAGTCCAAGATGCATCAAGGATGTCAAAGGAAGCTCACATACAAAGTTTCAAAGAAATCAAGAAAGTCCATGGTAGCGGTGTCGGAAAGTTTTCAACTTTCCAGTTGATGACCAGAGAAAATGAAATTAACTTAATTGGTGAATTCTAACCTTTTATATCACTATTGATTAGTTTTTCTGGATTGAATTAACTACTTTTGAGGTGTTTGCAGGAACAGGAAATGATAAAGAATACATGTTCAAATTATGGTTTACTCTAAACTGCTCGTATAATGTGTGTTTAGGCCATAGAAACATTGAATTATGGGTTTAAGACCCTAGGTTTATCTTTAATCTTGTGCATGTAAGTTAAGAGCCTTAATTTCTGGTTAATGTTAGGGTTTAACTAGGTTTTCAATTAATTTCCAAAGGGTTCTAATGGGTTTCTTATGGGTTTCAAATAGGTTTTCTAGGGTTTTACTATATTTACAGGGTTAAAATCAATGTTATTCAAATACATTACTATATAAATTAAATATTTATGTATTACAAATTAAACTATGCTATTAATGATTACTTTAATCATATGTGTACCTTTAATACTAAGGTTCTAAATAATTAAAATCATATCCTAAGCTTAACTTACCTAATTTATTTAATTGAGAAATTTAGGGTAAATAGAATTAAAATGATTAATTAATTGGATAAATATCTAGTGGTCTATATGGATGCTAGAAAAAAGAATGGTATGTGAGTAATGAGGAATTAAAGTGAATTAAGGAGTGGTCTGAAAGGAAGATGCACTTAAAGTGAAAAAGTTGGTTAATGAAAAGGAATGGAGAGAATTAAGTAGATGAAAAGAGAGGTGAAAGTAAGTTGTGTGCATAAAGCTAATTAAAAGAGTGATAGAGATGTGTGGGATAAAGTGTGGATGAAAACTTAAAGTAGAAACCAAAAGAGTGGTAATCTCATGACTCTCTCTGTGTATAAATATGTGGGTTTTGCTCCATATATGGGGCTCTCCGAATGTTTTTTTTCCTGGCAGGCCACTTCATGTTTTGTTCAGGCAGCAATAATCTGTAGAGAGGAGGCCATGTTATGAGTGATATCTGGAAGCGCTGATTAATAACTCTCTGAAGTGAGGAGTGCTAGGGGTCTTCTTCCTTGGGAGGCCTGCGCAGGTCTGTTGGATCGTGCATAAACTAAAGTGCAGAGGAGGAAGCGGCAGGTGGGCAAACAATACTCACAAGAAGCAGATTCACCTTCTTCATCTAGGCTCTAACGTGCTCTTCTGCCAACTAACGAGAACGCGTTTGATTGGCGCGAGTCCAATTCAACGTTCAGAGAAAACTTAATTTCGATTTGGAATTGCTATGGAGGCGCTTTTCTTTCCGCGAAAGAAGCTAGCATATCTCTCCAAGCATAGCTGGGGCTGCTACTCCATGTGAGCGGATTCAGATCTCTCCTTACTTGGAGATTGGAATTATTCGTTGGATATCAGTCCTTGTTCACCTTCATCAACTGCAACAAGCTACTGAATCGTTTATGCTGAATATCATACCCATGCGTTAAAAGCGATGCTCTTACGTCTTGATGCTGAATGTGATGCACAAGCTATATGCGCAAAACTTTATGGATGGATTAACAGTTTAACTCTTGATTTGCTTCCAAAAATCAAGAGGTAAACTCATCTCTGTTCTAATCACTCATCTCTGATGCATCCAAAAATTTCGATCATATCTCCGATTTAAGATTCTGAGATCCGACAAACGCCCAAGTTGCAGAAGATTCTGGCAGTCAGAAAATAGAGAGAGAAGTTCTTCTTTTCTCCTCCTCCCACGACGGCTGCTACAAAATATGAGAGAGAGACTGATTTGAGAGCCGACGGCTTCTAACAAGAACTACGCGCGTATACAGCAGAGAAAGAAATTTTTTTACTCTCTCCCTCCACGACGCTGCAAGCCCGCAACGCATAGAGAGAGACGAGAAGGAGATCGGAGAGAGAGATACAAAGAGTATTTTATTTAGTGAGTTGGAATTATTTTTAGCTGGAGACACTTTACGCTGCGCTCTGTAGAACATTGCGCTGTTGCTTGTGATAGTTTCTTGCTGATCAGAGCTATAATCGGAAGAAGTTGAAGATGTGTAGAGAAGAATTTAGATGACTCATCTCGTAACAGATGCTTCACGACGACAAGTTTGAGCCAAAGTCTATAGTACACAGAGAGAAAGAACGAGAAAGAGAGACAGAGAGAGATCGTGGGCCCTGGCGGCGCTGTAGCACGCGTACAGTAGTAAAGAGAAAGAAAAAGGGATTATTTATTTATTTATTTTTTTGTTGTTTACCTTCCCTCCCTCCACGGCGCTGCGTGCGGCAGCGCGCAGAGAGAGAGAGAGAGAGAGAGAGAGAGAGAGAGAGAGAGAGAGAGAGAGAGAGAGAGAGAGAGAGAGAGAGAGAGAGAGAGAAGAGAGAGAGAGAGAGAGAGAGAGAGAGAGAGAGAGAGAGAGAGAGAGAGAGAGAGAGAGAGAGAGAGAGAGAGAGAGAGAGAGAGAGAGAGAGAGAGAGAGAGAACGACAGAGAGAGACAGAGAGAGAGAAAGAACGACAGAGAGAGAGAAAGGTATAGAGAAAGAGAGAAAGATAGAGAGGGAGTTAGGAGAGAGATAATGAAAGTTCATTTAAGTATTGATTACTTCAGTAATTTATTTAGTTCATTGCTTAGTTCCTTTTCTAGATATTTAGTATATTGATGTATGAAACTTTAATGTGTAGAGTACATATGCATGGAAGTGTATGTATAGTTAATATGCATTAACATATATAGTGCGTTAAATATTCATGAAAAATGTGTGTAAAGGAAAATATTAGTATGAGTGTAAAAGCATGTGCATGTGAGTAAGTAAGTGCATATGCATGGTAGTATACATGAACATGGATGTGCATGAGTGTGCAAGTGCTTTGGAGCATGTGCATGATTAAATGTTTATGTATATTAGAAGATATGCATCTTAGCATGTGCATTAGTGTGTGCATGGTTATAGGTATTTAGAAGTGCATGAAAGTATGTTAGCATGTGTGTGCTTTAATGTATGTAAAGTATGGGTTTTATGTTTTTCATTAATTTCTTGTTAGATTACTAATGCCGAATGTTTTTTTTTTCAGTGTCGAGAAGCATTGAAGATTAATGAGCAATTGAAGAGCAAATGAAGTGCAGTGATCCTAATGTTTTGTTTCAGAAACATTGAAGATTGAAGAGCAAATGAAGTGCCGTGATCCTAATGGTTGTTTCAGAAACATTGATGAGTTCAAGCTGATGTTTTTTTTTTTCAGTGTCGAGAAGCATTGAAGATTAATGAGCAATTGAAGAGCAAATGAAGTGCAGTGATCCTAATGTTTTGTTTCAGAAACATTGAAGATTGAAGAGCAAATGAAGTGCCGTGATCCTAATGGTTGTTTCAGAAACATTGATGAGTTCAAGCTAATGTTTTTTTTTTCAGTGTCGAGAAGCATTGAAGATTAATGAGCAATTGAAGAGCAAATGAAGTGCAGTGATCCTAATGTTTCTTTGCAGACATTCAAAGCAAAAGAATCGAAGAGCATCGTGACAGAAGAAAAGAATTCAAAAAAATCAAATATCCGACAATCTGAATTAAATCCATAGAAACTTATCCGTCATTAAACTTTTGTATAGGATTCACTTATTGTTAGCCATCTTTTAGAGAAATTATATCATTTTATAGCATTGTAATCATCCATTATTGTCATTAGCATTAATTCAATTTTAATTTGCATTATCATTCTTGTCAATGTTATCTGAAATCGTTAATTTCAAAAACATACTTGAAGAAACTTTGATATTACCTATATCTCAAGAAGCTATTGATAGATATAGAGCAGTCCAGCCTTACGGTTCTTAGACGTTTAAAGTGTTACAATTATCTACTCCATATTTCCTAGATTTAAGAGTAATTTAGAATTTGTGATACCTTAGACGAAAGAAAAATATACCTAAAACACCTACGATTGTCTCATACACCCTGCGTGTGCCGAGGGATTTAGTGGCTGACTGATCCACCAGCCTTATGTCCGCAACTTCCCGACAACTTGGTGAACCCGACGTGAAGGAGCGGCATAGCAGCTCAGGGAAATCTGATATGCTTTCATCATGGACCCTTATCTAATAGAAAAAAGAGTATGGAAATTGATTGATGACCTCAAAATAGAGAAGAAAGAGTTTTGTGGAAAAGATGTTACTAGGTATATCAAGGAATACGAACGTTTAGCGTATCAAGATGGCATACCTAGGGATAGTTGGGTTTCCACCTTTAGGCGTATATCAAATGGAGATACCCGAGATAGAATAAGCCTTAGGTTGGGCTCGTCCACTATACCTTGGGATATTTTTAAGATCCAATTGCGACAAGAATTTTGTTTCGAGGATTCAACAAAAAGAAATCATGAAACGTTTCAAGCTTGGGTAAATACATCAAAACCAAAAGAGAACTTAATTGAGGGTTTTCAAGAATTTGAAGAACAGTTTAGCGACTTACCTGAGCAAGAACAAGTTTATCTTGAGCCTTATAAAGTTATAGATTTTTTAACTATCCTTGATTACTCAATTCGAAAAGACCTAGAGCCTCTTTTAGAAGAACACAATACCTCAAATGGCCTGACCAATGATTGGACATATGTGCAAAAGCAAGTTCATCGACTTGCTCTTAGATATGAACGTCAAAACCTCAAATATTTTCCTCTTTCTAAAAGCAACGATTTAGATTGTACTTCTCAAAAGATAAATGAAGAAAACAAATTTGAAATTACAAACAATGAATTAGATGATGTTACACCAATGATGAATGATGAAAACCAAATTACAAGTTCAGAACACAAAACATTAAACAAACATGAGTGTGAATATGAGAAACCTTTGTTTGATTCTTCTAAAAGTCTTCCCAAATTATTTATTGAAGAAGTGAGTGATGTAAGTGGTAAAGAAATCCCACTCATCACAATAGCTTCTCCTAAAATTATTACTCACATTGATTCTTCATATAAGGAAGAACAATATGAGTATAAGGAAGAACAATATGAGGAAGAACAATATGAGGAAGAACAATATGAGTATTACTCACATAAAATTTTGTTTCGAGGATTCAACAAAAAGAAATCATGAAACGTTTCAAGCTTGGGTAAATACATCGAAACCAAAAGAGAACTTAATTGAGGGTTTTCAAGAATTTGAAGAACAGTTTAGCGACTTACCTGAGCAAGAACAAGTTTATCTTGAGCCTTATAAAGTTATAGATTTTTTAACTATCCTTGATTACTCAATTCTAAAAGACCTAGAGCCTCTTTTAGAAGAACACAATACCTCAAATGGCCTGACCAATGATTGGACATATGTGCAAAAGCAAGTTCATCGACTTGCTCTTAGATATGAACGTCAAAACCTCAAATATTTTCCTCTTTCTAAAAGCAACGATTTAGATTGTACTTCTCAAAAGATAAATGAAGAAAACAAATTTGAAATTACAAACAATGAATTAGATGATGTTACACCAATGATGAATGATGAAAACCAAATTACAAGTTCAGAACACAAAACATTAAACAAACATGAGTGTGAATATGAGAAACCTTTGTTTGATTCTTCTAAAAGTCTTCCCAAATTATTTATTGAAGAAGTGAGTGATGTAAGTGGTAAAGAAATCCCACTCATCACAATAGCTTCTCCTAAAATTATTACTCACATTGATTCTTCATATAAGGAAGAACAATATGAGAAAATTATAAACAATGATATTTATACATTTGAAAAATATGAATTGAAGGGTTTCAATATAAATGAACACTTGTTTTGCCTTAATGATGTTAATATTGGTTTTTCTAATCAAAATTTTGAGTGGTTTGACACAGGTCAAGCAAGAATGGAGGATTTAATATTTCAGTGGAATATCATGAAAGCTACAAAGTTTGATTTAATATTGCTTTGGGTTTTACAGATGGACTATCGAGAAATATTATCTTGGATTGCTACTTTTTGTATAAGTTTGCTAATAATTATGTTTCTCACAAGATTTTTGGGTTGAGTTTTTTTTCAGGATTAGCATGAAGATTGGGAGCTGATTGATGAACTAAGATTTTCTTCAAAAATAGACGATGAATGAAGCGCAGGAGATTGAAGATAGTACATGCAGTTTAAAATTTATGCAATCAAAGCGATATTTGGATGAAAGGCAATGCTAAAGATGGAATCAATATAGATCAGGTGAAACAGTTCTAACCCTGATTAATGTTTGAAGTTTTGTTTTTCCATGCATTATCATAATTAGAATTGTACATTCTTCAGCTAGGTTAAGAAACTTCTTATAAAATTATGAAAAGTTGAATTTACACTGAAGTAGGAATGTGCTTGAATAGAAGATAGGAATTAGAGACCTATGGCTGTCATATGAATAGTTGAAGGAACCCTTAACTTGCAACTCCTAGTAGAAGTAGGCTTGTTTTATATAGGTAAGCTTCCTTTAATCTGACCCATTTAGCAAAAGAGATCCTAGTTCCTGCTTTAGCTTACCTCTAGATCCTTTGCTCTGATTAGGGGTTAAGCCTTTCCCCTTCATCAAAAAAGTTGCGAAGAAAAATTGAAAGCAGTACATTAATGGTTGCTGTATATAAAAAAAGAAAAAAAGAACAATGACAAAAAGGAAAAATTATGATAAAAAAATGAGATAAAAGAAAAATCAAATAAATCAGTTGTGGTCTCGAAATCACTTCTGATTTGATAAACGGGCAATATAAGGCGGATGTATGCTAGAGGGGAGTTAGTTTTTTGTATCTTAATGGCAAATGGTTAGGAGATGAGGGTAGAAGGCCTATATAACATATGCTTTACTTATGAACAGAGTTAATAGAAGAGTTAGTACGAACACTATTTGAATGACTTCTATAGTTTCTTTCTAAAACCTGTTTTCCAACTCATGCATTGATCGAAAAGGTTGAAATTCAAGCTTACATAATTTTATAAGTTTTCTTTGCTATTTGAAGATGTACTAATGATAGAAGCATTTTTATATACATACAATTTGAATTTGAGTCATGAATAATTTTCAAAAGAATTTGATATTGCTTTCTATGATCTGCAGGTTGGCCCATCGAGGACGATGTGCAGGTTTGGCCGGGGCGAATGTCGGAAAGTTTTCAACTTTCCAGTTGATGACCAGAGAAAATGAAATTAACTTAATTGGTGAATTCTAACCTTTTATATCACTATTGATTAGTTTTTCTGGATTGAATTAACTACTTTTGAAGTGTTTGGAGGAACAGGAAATGATAAAGAATACATGTTCAAATTATGGTTTACTCTAAACTGCTCGTATAATGTGTGTTTAGGCCATAGAAACATTGAATTATGGGTTTAAGACCCTAGGTTTATCTTTAATCTTGTGCATGCAAGTTAAGAGCCTTAATTTTTGGTTAATGTTAGGGTTTAACTAGGTTTTCAATTAATTTCCAAAGGGTTCTAATGGGTTTCAAATAGGTTTTCTAGGGTTTTACTATATTTAAAGGGTTAAAATCAATGTTATTCAAATACATTACTATATAAATTAAATATTTATGTATTACAAATTAAACTATGCTATTAATGATTACTTTAATCATATGTGTACCTTTAATACTAAGGTTCTAAATAATTAAAATCATATCCTAAGCTTAACTTACCTAATTTATTTAATTGAGAAATTTAGGGTAAATAGAATTAAAATGATTAATTAATTGGATAAATATCTAGTGGTCTATATGGATGCTAGAAAAAAGAATGGTATGTGAGTAATGAGGAATTAAAGTGAATTAAGGAGTGGTCTGAAAGGAAGATGCACTTAAAGTGAAAAAGTTGGTTAATGAAAAGGAATGGAGAGAATTAAGTAGATGAAAAGAGAGGTGAAAGTAAGTTGTGTGCATAAAGCTAATTAAAAGAGTGATAGAGATGTGTGGGATAAAGTGTGGATGAAAACTTAAAGTAGAAACCAAAAGAGTGGTAATCTCATGACTCTCTCTGTGTATAAATATGTGGGTTTTGCTCCATATATGGGGCTCTCCGAATGTTTTTTTTCCTGGCAGGCCACTTCATGTTTTGTTCAGGCAGCAATAATCTGTAGAGAGGAGGCCATGTTATGAGTGATATCTGGAAGCGCTGATTAATAACTCTCTGAAGTGAGGAGTGCTAGGGGTCTTCTTCCTTGGGAGGCCTGCGCAGGTCTGTTGGATCGTGCATAAACTAAAGTGCAGAGGAGGAAGCGGCAGGTGGGCAAACAATACTCACAAGAAGCAGATTCACCTTCTTCATCTAGGCTCTAACGTGCTCTTCTGCCAACTCACGAGAACGCGTTTGATTGGTGCGAGTCCAATTCAACGTTCAGAGAAAACTTAATTTCGATTTGGAATTGCTATGGAGGCGCTTTTCTTTCCGCCAAAGAAGATAGCATATCTCTCCGAGCATAGCTGGGGCTGCTACTCCATGTGAGCGGATTCAGATCTCTCCTTACTTGGAGATTGGAATTATTCGTTGGATATCAGTCCTTGTTCACCTTCATCAACTGCAACAAGCTATTGAATCGTTTATGCTGAATATCATACCCATGCGTTAAAAGCGATGCTCTTACGTCTTGATGCTGAATGTGATGCACAAGCTATATGCGCAAAACTTTATGGATGGATTAACAATTTAACTCTTGATTTGCTTCCGAAAATCAAGAGGTAAACTCATCTCTGTTCTAATCACTCATCTCTGATGCATCCGAAAATTTCGATCATATCTCCGATTTAAGATTCTGAGATCCGACAGACGCTCAAGTTGCAGAAGATTTTGGCAGTCAGAAAATAGAGAGAGAAGTTCTTCTTTTCTCCTCCTCCCACGACGGCTGCTACAAAATATGAGAGAGAGACTGATTTGAGAGCCGACGGCTTCTAACAAGAACTACGCGCGTATACAACAGAGAAAGAAATTTTTTTACTCTCTCCCTCCACGACGTTGCAAGCCTGCAACGCATAGAGAGAGACGAGAAGGAGATCGGAGAGAGAGATACAAAGAGTATTTTATTTAGTGAGTTGGAATTATTTTTAGCTGGAGACACTTTACGCTGCACTCTGTAGAACATTGCGCTGTTGCTTGTGATAGTTTCTTGCTGATCAGAGCTATAATCGGAAGAAGTTGAAGATGTGTAGAGAAGAATTTAGATGATTAATCTCGTAACAGATGCTTCACGACGACAAGTTTGAGCCAAAGTCTATAGTACACAGAGAGAAAGAACGAGAAAGAGAGACAGAGAGAGATCGTGGGCCCTGGCGGCGCTGTAGCACGCGTACAGTAGTAAAGAGAAAGAAAAAGGGATTTTTTATTTATTTATTTTTTTGTTGTTTACCTTCCCTCCCTCCACGGCGCTGCGCGCGGCAGCGCGCAGAGAGAGAGAGAGAGAGAGAGAGAGAGAGAGAGAGAGAGAGAGAGAGAGAGAGAGAGAGAGAGAGAGAGAGAGAGAGAGAGAGAGAGAGAGAGAGAGAGAGAGAGAGAGAGAGAGAGAGAGAGAGAGAGAGAGAGAGAGAGAGAGAGAGAGAGAGAGAGAGAGAGAGAGAGAGAGAGAGAGAGAGAGAGAGAGAGAACGACAGAGAGAGACAGAGAGAGAGAGAAAGAACGACAGAGAGAGAGAAAGGTATAGAGAAAGAGAGAAAGATAGAGAGGGAGTTAGGAGAGAGAATGAAAGTTCATTCAAGTATTGATTACTTCAGTAATTTATTTAGTTCATTGCTTAGTTCCTTTTCTAGATATTTAGTATATTGATGTATGAAACTTTAATGTGTAGAGTACATATGCATGTAAGTGTATGTATAGTTAATATGCATTAACATATATAGTGCGTTAAATATTCATGAAAAATGTGTGTAAAGGAAAATATTAGTATGAGTGTAAAAGCATGTGCATGTGAGTAAGTAAGTGCATATGCATGGTAGTATACATGAACATGGATGTGCATGAGTGTGCAAGTGCTTTGGAGCATGTGCATGATTAAATGTTTATGTATATTAGAAGATATGCATCTTAGCATGTGCATTAGTGTGTGCATGGTTATAGGTATTTAGAAGTGCATGAAAGTATGTTAGCATGTGTGTGCTTTAATGTATGTAAAGTATGGGTTTTATGTTTTTCATTAATTTCTTGTTAGATTACTAATGCCGAATGTTTTTTTTTTCAGTGTCGAGAAGCATTGAAGATTAATGAGCAATTGAAGAGCAAATGAAGTGCAGTGATCCTAATGTTTTGTTTCAGAAACATTGAAGATTGAAGAGCAAATGAAGTGCCGTGATCCTAAAGGTTGTTTCAGAAACATTGATGAGTTCAAGCTAATGTTTTTTTTTTCAGTGTCGAGAAGCATTGAAGATTAATGAGCAATTGAAGAGCAAATGAAGTGCAGTGATCCTAATGTTTTGTTTCAGAAACATTGAAGATTGAAGAGCAAATGAAGTGCCGTGATCCTAATGGTTGTTTCAGAAACATTGATGAGTTCAAGCTAATGTTTTTTTTTTCAGTGTCGAGAAGCATTGAAGATTAATGAGCAATTGAAGAGCAAATGAAGTGCAGTGATCCTAATGTTTCTTTGCAGACATTCAAAGCAAAAGAATCGAAGAGCATCGTGACAGAAGAAAAGAATTCAAAAAAATCAAATATCCGACAATCTGAATTAAATCCATAGAAACTTATCCGTCATTAAACTTTTGTATAGGATTCACTTATTGTTAGCCATCTTTTAGAGAAATTATATCATTTTATAGCATTGTAATCATCCATTATTGTCATTAGCATTAATTCAATTTTAATTTGCATTATCATTCTTGTCAATGTTATCTGAAATCGTTAATTTCAAAAACATACTTGAAGAAACTTTGATATTACCTATATCTCAAGAAGCTATTGATAGATATAGAGCAGTCCAGCCTTACGGTTCTTAGACGTTTAAAGTGTTACAATTATCTACTCCATATTTCCTAGATTTAAGAGTAATTTAGAATTTCTGATACCTTAGACGAAAGAAAAATATACCTAAAACACCTACGATTGTCTCATACACCCTGCGTGTGTCGAGGGATTTAGTGGCTGACTGATCCACCAGCCTTATGTCCGCAACTTCCCGACAGCGGTCAAAGCTGGTCAAAGCTGGTCAAAGTTAGGAAATTAGGGCAAAAATTTCATTATCACCAAATTAGATGAAAATTCATATACTTGTAAAGATTGTCAAAGGCAGTCTATAGCCCCAATTTCAGCAGAAAATGGATTTTGTAGCACATTGATATGCTATGTTCATTTTGTAAAAATGTAATTTTTCTAGTTTGACCCTACAAATTCTTGTATAGAAATTTATGTTAGCCATTTTTTTAGCATGTATAAAGATCATGTATGGCTACATATTTTTACAAATTTTCAAGGCTATCAGAGCTTCCTAGACACCTTAATGCCAGCTTGCAAGCTTCCAAATGTAGTCAAACTTGTACAAGGGAGATTCAGATTGGAGTTTTTTCAGCATATTCCTGAAGGAGATCTTTGGAAACATAGTCCTACAAAGTTTCATCTTCATCAAAGACTATTTGGAGGGTCAAAGAGTACAAAGTCCAGTTTGTACGATCAAGATGAGCTCATATTCAAGGGTGGAGATGCACTTATGCTTAAAGCAAGGAGGATCCACGAGTTTTTCCATAAAAGAAGTTTTTTTTGACAATCAAAGATCAATAATGCAGCTTTTCTCCAAAAATAGTGGCTTATCTTATCCAAAATGATGTCAGCACTGATCCGACGGTCCAGATCATCCCCAGATCCAATGATGGAGAATGAAGGCGCTTAAATTTCACTCCTTTACACTAGATTTGATAGAAAGAACAATTCCAAGCCATTGATTTGATTAATCAAATGGTTGTAATCGAAAGTAGTGATCCTAGAGTTGAGAGTTGATTTCTCTAGATCCAAGGGCCCAAATTCATTCAAAAAACTATATAAACCACCCTCCAAACTCCTAGAGCATCATTGTTAGGCATCCATAGGGCTCATGCTAGCTTACGGTTTCCTTGAGACGATCACCCTCGATTGAGCGAGTGAGGATCCAAGGTGAGCTAGTATGAGTATAGTACCTAGTTTCAAATTTAAGTTAGAACTCCAATCTAGGATAGGCTCTTGAAACCAGCATCTCTTTCTTTGAGAGATTGTGAACTATTGAAGGCTGTTAAGGAGCAACGACTAGTAATAGACATAGACAAGAAAATCTGTGACTATCGATCTAGGCTACCTTTGCAAGGAAATTATGGTAAGGGAGGAATGAAAAAACACTATGAAAATATAACGATAACGGATGTAGGAACTAGAGGAGTGAAACTAGAAGCTCTTGATGAACAAGTGGAATCAAGTAAACCCACAAAGGAAGGTGATTTTTCCATAGAGGCTTTAGTAAGAGCACGAGATGAGATTAGGAGAATAACGGCTTGGGAATCACCAATAGAAGATCAATCTCTTATTTCTCACATATCCAATGTAGAAGAAAAACGAAAAAGAGATGAAGCTGAGCCTAGTGAAAGAAGAGTGACACGAAAACAAACCTCAGAGGGAATAGAAACAATCATAGAGCAGGGAGAAACATCACAATCTAAAGATAAAAAACAAGAATCACAACCCAATGAACAAAAACAAGAGGAGAAACAAAAAGGGAAGAAGACAAAGCAAAGAAAAACAGAACCAAAGCATTTAGATAAACAAGAACAATCAAAACAAATTGAAGACCAAACACGAGAACATGAACAAAAACAAGATCTTGAGCAAAAACAAAAGAAACCAAAGAGAAAACCTAAAGCCATCTTGATTTCAAAAATTGAGAGAAAAATAGATCCTATGGAGATTTTAGATGACATTTTGCTTAAGAGTCAAGTGACTATGTCTTTAGAGCAAGTTTTCTCTATTGCAAAGCCTGTTTTTAAAGATAACTTTATCGGCCTAATTAAAAGGAAGAGGTTTCCACTTAATCTAGATACTGAGATGCAAGATTCTCTAGATCAAGATCAAGCTATGAATGAAGCCTTAAACTTTGATGAATCTGATGAAGAGGACTTTGATGATGATGAAGTAAATGTTAATAAAAATTTCTTAGGACCTATTCAACCTGACCATGAAAATCATGAAAACAATCTTGAAAGTCACTTTAAAAGAACATTTTGGTCTAGAGGTACATCAGAGATGCATGTTAAAATAGGAAATGATAAGAACACTATCACTATAAATGCATTAGTAGATTCCGGCTCTGAAATCAATGTGATTTCAAGAGAAGTCTATGATAAGTTTCGATGGACCATAGATAAAGATTGTGGATGGCGTATGAGAACTGCAGATAATGGTGTAGGTACCCTGTATGGAGCTTGTGCTAGTGTGCCCATATCCATAGTGGGAATCACAGAAGAGTTTCACTTTTTTATTCAAGATAATTGCTCCTATGAAGTTCTCTTAGGTCAACCCTTTATTTGTGAGAGTCGTATGGAAACTAAAGCCATGGATGATGGGTCTACCTATGCTAGATTTAATTCTAAGGATGGAATGCAATCACTTCAAGTCATGACGGTAGGAGTGAATCATCCTAGGAATCGATTGTCAATTAGAAAGAAACCTATTGTTACTCAGGGTCATGAGCATGCTTGTGGTGATTGTGCACCTCGATTCATGTTTAAAGCTACATATGATCAAAATTTCGGATAGAATCCATTGTTGAGCGGGACAACAGTGGATATTGGTTTGACATCTCGCATCCAACCAACATGTACAATAGTTTGTCACTTTGTTTTCCACATTCTAGATTAGATTTTCTTCATAAGAGTCAATTGTCCAAGTCTTTTATCCAAAAAACCCAAAAAAATTATAATAACAACAAAATCATGGAACATGATGAGAACATTGAGCATGTGATTGAAACATCTCATTGTTTCTCTACTCTTGAGGAGTTAGAGTTATGTCTTCAACAAAATTCTAATTCCCATATTATTCTTCTTTCTTCCCTTGATGAGTATGCTCTAATCCAAGAGTATGCTCTCAATGTTGACAAGTGCTCAAAATTTAACCAAACACATGATGCCTTAGTTGAAACAAAGTACAAAACTGTAGACAAAAAAATCAAACCCATAGCTCAACCATTACCTCAAGGAAGTAATGAAAAAATTATTGATGTGAAAAATGATCCAATTCTTCGGGATAAGAAAAACATAGGACATAAATTCATGGATGAGACAATCAAACATGTGAAAATTGGTAGAGATGATGACTTTCTTTTGCCAGCAGAGAGAGATAAATTTGAGAGAGTTATACGGAGCCATGGAAAAGCCTTTACTATGTATCCTCATGAGATTGGTTGTGTAGATCCTAAGCTAGTTGCACCCATGATAATCTTTACTATTCCACATATTCCATGTAATCTTCATCCTATACCTATTCCAAAGGCTCACTTACCTGAGCTTATGAAACTACTTAAGGAGAAGATAAACATGAGAATTTTAGAGCCATCTTTTGCACCTTACTCAAACAGATGGTTCACTGTGCCTAAAAAGAATGGGAAACTACGTTTTATTCAAGATCTCCAACCTGTCAATAAAGTCACCATAAGGAATGTAGAAACAGGACCCATTGTAGATGAGTTTGGTGAATCATTTTCAGTACATTCTATATATTCAATGGGTGATTTATATTCGGGATATGACCAATTCTAATTAGCAATTGATAGTCATGACATAACCACAATGAAAACTCCTTTAGGCTTAGTGCGAATGTGTACTTTACCTCAAGGAGCGACCAATTCTGTGGCTCATATGATGAGTGCTATGAATATGGTCTTACATGATTTTATCCCTCATATAACTATGCCATTCATTGATGATATTCCAATTAAAGGGAGTGAGGAACGTGTAAAGGACATTACTTTAGATTCATCTGGATGTCGTAAATTTGTTCTTGACCATATCTCTGATTGTGAAAGAATATTTCAACAATTTGAAGAGGTAGGTCTCACATTTTCCATAGAGAAATCTGTTTTTGGTGTCAACGAGGTGCTTATTGTTGGACATTTATGTGGCCATTATGGTCGAAAGCCATACCCATAAAAAGTTGATGCCATTAGCAAGATTTCTGAAACATGTAACAACGTGAGTGAGGTACGTAGATTTCTTGGTGCTTGCATCTTTTATGTTATTTGGATCCCACACTTTGCTCATGTTGTTGATTGTCTTTATGACTTGTTGAGGAAGAAACAAAAATTTATTTGGACTGACAAACGCGCTCAAGCTATGCGTAAATTGAAGAAATTATTGCTTGAAGCTCCCATCCTTAAGCGTGTAGACTATTCTGCTAACAAACCTATTATATTGACTGTTGATACTAGTCCTATTGGTATAGGTTGGTTCATAAGTCAAGATGATAGTGAAGGGAATAGATATGCAATTAGGTTTGGTGCCAAAATTCTACATGAAACACAACGAAAATATCCACAGATCAAACGAGAACTATGGGGTATGGTAATAGCTTTGAAAACAGACAAAGAATATTTCATTGGTGCAAATGTCAAAGTTGAGACTGATTGTTTGCCTCTCATTGGAATGATAGCCAATTGTTCATCTCCTGATATAGCCATGCTTAGATGGATCTCATATATTAAGTTCATAAATCTTGAGTTAGTTCATATTTCAGGTAAGTCAAACTTAGTTGCTGATATGTTATCGAGAGCTAGATTTGATGATGATCTTGAAAGTGATCTAATAAAGAATGTGAATTTAGTTGACTATGTTCCACATATATATGAGTATGAGAAATTTCCTGAGTCTGAGTACGAAGATGAATGGAGAGACATGGGAAAGTATCTCAGTACACTACAACCATTACCTAGCTGGACTACGAATAGATTCCGTAACATTAGGAAACGAGCTTATAACTTTTTCCTATGTAATGGTTATCTTTGGAGACATGCTAAGGGTAAGGTTAAGAATCCACAACGAGTCCTAGGAAAGAGAGGTCTTCAATTGCAAGTAATGAAGGAAATGCATGAGACATTATGGGTAGGTCATAAAGGATTTTTTGGAACATATGAAAAAATTAGAAGTACCTATTATTGGCCTAGGATGTATGTTGACATTAGTAGCTATGTTTCTACATGTTCTACTTGTCAACTTCATTCATCAGTCAAACATAGAGATCCGTTGCATCCTACTTATCCACCTTGTATTCACTACAAGTGGGTAGTAGATCTTGTAACTATGCCTAAAGGTATCGACAAAATGCATTACATTGTACTTGCAAGAGAAGACTTAACTAATCATGTAGAGGGACGTGCACTACGATCTAAGACCACTTACAATGTTTGCAAATTCTTTCTTGAAGATGTCATAAGTCGCTTTGGGTACATAGAGAAAGTAGTTGCCGATCGTGGAAAGTTAAATGCGAGAGAAGCTAAAGAGTTCTTTGAGCGTCACGGTATTCGTTTGTCTCTCACTACTGCATATAACCCAGAGGCCAATGGTAAAATAGAGAGAGGGCATCCACCTATTGTGAAAGCCATATCTAAAGCATGTAATGGTGACATCAAACAATGGCCTAAATTCTTACCTTTTGCACTTTGGGGAGATAGAATGACATGCACACGTACTACTGGATATATGCCTGCTGAACTCATGTACTGTAAAAAACCATTGTTTCCAATTCAGTCTCATATTTATGCATGGTCAAATTTGCGTTGGTCTGAAAACATGTCTACTGATGATTTTTTGAGTTTGCGTATTAAACAGTTAGAACAAGGTAAATTAAGACTTGATGATGATGTTGAAAAATTAAGAGAATCTAGAATGAAGAACAAGCATTATTTTGATAAAACTCATCGATTGCGTCCTAAGCCAATTGAAGTAGGAGATTGGGTGCTCATTTATATAGTACATTTGACTCTGAATATGATGCACGCAAAAAGCTCACTCAACGGTGGTTTGGGCCATACATTGTATCAAAAGTTAACAACAATGGTACGTATGCTCTTTGTGAATTAAATGGTGTTGCACTAAAAACTTTGATTGCAGGTAAAAGGATAAAGCTATTCAAGAAACGTGATAATGATGAGTACATTTTGGATGAGGACATTGAAGAAGATGACAACAATGAGGCCAATTCATAAACAGGAGTATCCATGTTATAAAAAATAAAAAATAAAATAAATAAATAAATAAATAAATAAAAAACATATAAAAATATCATTAATTTTCAAGTTCATGTTGCTTTGTTGTTTTTCAAGTTCATTCTATTTTTTTTGCTCTTGCTACTGCATGTTTCTACATCCTTAGTCCATCTCACATCACTTGTATCGGAGTTTAAACGACTGTTCTCCGTCATAAAAAATGGTTGTACCTTGTATCGGGGTTTAATTTTTTCCCGTCATAAAAAAAAAAAAGTTGCTACATGTTACCAAGAAGTTTACACTTTCTTCCACCCCAAAAAAGTGATCGTAACCATAAAGTTGCCGAATCATCATCATCATCAAAAAAAAAAAAACAAAAAAAAAAGAGCAAGCCAAAGGAGGATAAAGAGGCATAGTAGAATAAATCACGGGCTATATAGGCAGATTTATGCATTAGTGGAGTTTAGTTAGATTTCCTTGCATGTTATTAGAGAAAGAGCATATTCATATTTATGTAGGAAAGGAGTTGATCTAAAATAAGCTAAAGATGAAAGATGCCTCTTGAAAATCCTAAATCTTTGTTTATAATCATATTTAAGGTAGATTGCTTTATGAAAAAGGTACAAACTTTTCTTCAAGATGAGAGGAACTGATGCTTAAAACGACTCAATACATCCACTTCCACTTCATATTGATGCTTGTTTTTTTTCTTTCTTGTTGCCAATGTTGGTTGTTCATTTGCATATATGTTGCCTATTTGTTCATGCATATTCATGTTGCCTGTTTCAATTCTTTCTTTCATGCAAATTTTGCTTCATGTCACGTTACCTACTGATTCATGCATATAATCAATTTTCCTTCCATGTTTCTTATGTTGCCTATAAAAGAATTTGATGCCTAGAACATTTTGTTTTTCACAGATGCTAGAGTGGCGCTTCCGGAGGAATTGCAGGTTTCGTGGGGGTGAATGTCGTCAAGATTTTCTCTCCTCTCTCACTTGTGAAGGCCTACAAAAAACATATTTGGTGAAGGTAGCCGGATTTCCTCGAGAAGTCCAAGATGCATCAAGGATGTCAAAGGAAGCTCTCATACAAAGTTTCAAAGAAATCAAGAAAGTCCATGGTAGCGGTCAAAGCTGGTCAAAGTTAGGAAATTAGGGCAAAAATTTCATTATCACCAAATTAGATGAAAATTCATACTTGTAAAGATTGTCAAAGGCAGTCTATAGACCCAATTTCAGTAGAAAATGGATTTTGTAGCACATTGATATGCTATGTTCATTTTGTAAAAATGTAATTTTTCTAGTTTGACCCTACAAATTCTTGTATAGAAATTTATGTTAGCCATATGGTTTGGCATGTATAAAGATCATATATGGCTACATATTTGTACAAATTTTCAAGGCTATCAGAGCTTCCTAGACACCTTAATGCCACCTTGCAAGCTTCCAAATGTAGTCAAACTTGTACAAGGGAGATTCAGATGGGAGTTTTTTCAGCATATTCCTGAAGGAGATCTTTGGAAACATAGTCCTACAAAGTTTCATCTCCATCAAAGCCTATTTGGAGGGTCAAAGAGTACAAAGTCTAGTTTTCAGGATCACCGCAATTTTCTAGTTTAAGCAAATTGAAGGGTTGAAGGGCCACCACATGGCGAAATCTGATTGAGGCATGTTGTACGATCAAGATGAGCTCATATTCAAGGGTGGAGATGCACTTATGCTTAAAGCAAGGAGGATCCATGAGTTTTTCCATAAAAGAAGTTTTTTTTGACAATCAAAGATCAATAATGCAGCTTTTCTCCAAAAATAGTGGCTTATCTTATCCAAAATGATGTCAGCACTGATCCGACGGTCTAGATCATTCCCAGATCCAATGGTGGAGAATGAAGGCGCCTAGATTTCACTCCTTTACACTAGATTTGATAGAAAGAACAATTCCAATCCATTGATTTGATTAATCAAATGGTTGTAATCGAAAGTAGTGATCCTAGAGTTGAGAGTTGATTTCTCTAGATCCAAGGGCGCAAATTCATTCAGAAAACTATATAAACCCCCCTCCAAACTCCTAGAGCATCAATGTTAGGCATCCATAGGGCTCATGCTAGCTTACGGTTTCCTTGAGACGATCACCCTCGGTTGAGCGAGTGAGGATCCAAGGTGGGCTAGTATGAGTATAGTACCTAGTTTCAAATTTAAGTTAGAACTCCAATCTAGGATAGGCTCTTGAAACTAGCATCTCTATCTTGACTCACCCTCGGTGGAGTGTGTGAGTGAGTTAGAGCTGATTTTAATGAGTCTTAGACTTCTTTAGTTAGAAGTTACGAGCCTAGACATACATAGGGTCATTGGAGTGGAACTCACCTTCTTACGTGTGACATTCGGTTGAATTGTCATGGTTTGAGGGTCGGAACCACCTTTGATCAGTAGACTGCCTAGCTTGACATACCATGACGATCTTATACATGTATCTTAATTCAAATCCTTTTAATTCATGTCACTTGTCACTTGTCTCTTGTCTCCTCTCTTAGTCTCTTAAGTATTTTTATATGTCTTCTATTTCTTCTATGTGTGAGAAGGCTCCGCAGTATTGCGTTGAACCAGTAAGGATGTTTCTTTGAGCTTGTGAGTAATCTCTATCATCATAATTCACTTGCATGCATATAATCCATACATACCCATACATATTGATTAGTTTCTGAAAGTGTATAAGAAGCTCCAATATTATTGGACCATTCTTCCTTTCGAAACCGGTTTATGTGTAAGGATTCCATCTATTCACGTCATGCATACATACCATCCAAAGAAGACTATGCATATGGATTAGAATTCGGAAGTGTTTAAGAAGCTCCTTCAATGGACCATTCTTCCTTCCCAATTTGATTCATGTGTATGGTTCTCTTTCATTCTTATCATTCATGTTCATAAATCTAACTTGCACTCCTACTTTCCCATTCCCATAATCATTTCAACATCTCTCTCTTCTCCATACTCAACATTAATTTCACTTTCATGTCCTTAAACCATCCAACATTCATTAGCTTCATACACCCTGTGTGTGCCACGACCGGACCCGATATCACCTCCACAACGTTGTGTCACGTCTCTTGGCATGTCTGTTGTTCTATGTGTTTTGTGCATCCATAACCTCCATGTGGGTGTGAGCAAGATCCTTATAACACACACACACATATATATATAAACATAGAAACACACACATACACACATATACACACATGCACACACATACACACAGATTTACACTCACACCTACACATGCACACACATACACACAGATTTACAATCACAGCTACACATGCACACACACACACATATATATACACACATAGACACACACATAGATACACACACATATACACATAGAGACACACACACATACACACACATACACACACATACACATTCACACAGATTTACACACACACATACACATTCACACAGATTTACACACACACATACACATACATACACACACATATATACACACACATATATACACACATAGACACACACATACAAACATACACACACACATACAAATATAGACACACATACATACACACATGGACACATATACACACATACATAGATTTACGCACACACATACACATGCATACAAACACACACGCATATATACACCTAGACACACATGTACACACATAGACACACACACAAACACACATAGACACACACACATACATACATAAACACATACACACTTACACACACATAGTCACACACATAGACACATAGATACACACACATAGACACATAAGCACATAGACACATACAAACATACACACATACACACAGATTTAAACACACACACACATACACATGCATACACACACATATATACACATACACACATATATACAGACATAGACACACACATAGGCACACACACATACATACATACATAGACACACACACACATACACAAACACAAATACACACAAATTTACACACTTACAAATGCATACACACACATAGACACACACATAGAGATACACACATAGACACACACACATACACACACATATACACACACATACATGCCACACACACACATCCACACACATTTACACACACACATACACATGCCTACAAACACATATATAGATACACACATATATACACACATAGACACACACATACACACATACACACATAGACATGCACACGTACACACACACATACACAAATACATACACACACATAGACATATACACACACATATATGCATACTAGACATACACACACATACAGTTAGTGCCGCTAAGGTGAGAGACACAAGGATCAAAATAATAGCGGCAATTGGGCTGATTAAGTGTGAGTCTAGGAGGGTAATAGATACGTGAAGTAACGTAGTAGATATCTGCAAAAGATGGTCGTTGATGTACGAAGAGTGCTGCACCCCGATGTCAATTATATGGAAGTCATTGCGTAAAACAACTGTAGGATTGAAGGTTTGATGGATTGGGAGCTTGCATAAGTTGTTTGGATCCATGGCGTGCAGCGGACTGATGGACTGAGAGGCAGGTCACCGAGTAGCTTTCGCAGCAAACAATCGTAGATTGGGAAGTATTAGCCTTGGGGTCCCTAATATAAGTTCTAGGGATGTCCGAAGTGTGTTGTCCTCCTATTGCTGCTATTCCGATGACAATTGACTTCGGCTATGCTGTCGGACAAACTCAAGATGCAGCTATGGCAATGAGATTTGCCTTCCGAATAAGTTTTGACTTATAGTGCAGCTGTTCCAATGAGAATTTCACACATGATGGTGCTGCCGTTTAGACAAAATGTAGACGCATGCGCGCTTCAACTCTGTGAGACCCATCTCTTCTCAGCGGCCGCTTCCATTGCGGGGTATTCGGGAAACGATGATTGTGCGAGTCCAACGTCGAGGGTGAGGGGCATTAAAAAGAAGGTAGTTCATAGAAAGCGACGGCTCATGGACTGTAGGGAATATACGTTTCACCCTCCGAAGTTTTGTCTTTAACAATCGTCTCTACGTCTTTAGGCCATCCATTGAATCGCCTTTTTTTTTTGAACAAACAGGAAAATATAAATTGACAGAGGAAAGATACAATAGTACAGAGGGCAGGAGCACCTCACAAACACACAGTTACAAGGATGTCAACATATCAAATCTTTGATGAGAGTACAGTTGAGATATAATTGCTTTCCACCGAGTTTACTTATTACAAGATAACAAATAGTGTATCTCTTGAGGGGGCATGGAGGGACAGACTATACGTTTAATACAATTCAAGGTCACTTTCTTCAGAGTTTGGGGGAGGGAAATGAGGAAGTTCTTTCTCCCTTGACCAAATACTTTATTGTTCCCGCTTATTGATTCTCCATAGATTCTAGAGCAGGAGGTCCATATTGTTGCAGCAACCCAGCATGGCATCTATAGCTTTCAACTTGGGAGCCCTGATTTTAGCCAAATAATTCTCAACAGGGAACTAGAAAGATTTGGCATGAACACAGTCAAAGAAAAGGTGAATAACATCCTCCACTCTGCCACAAATAGTGCACTTTCCTCCATCTTTTCTTGACTCTGGGGCCAACCCACAGACCTTGGTGAATGATGAGCCAAAGCATATATGACTGTTTGCTCCTGTTAAGATAGGCCCACACAGATTTAAATCTGTAGATCCATTGATGGAGGGACCATCTCACATTCCACTTTTTATTCAGTTTAGGAGTGATAACCTCCACTGAACCTTTGGTCTTCTTGAATTGTAAATGTACTCAGCAATCGAGTACAGATTGATCTTCTTCCAAGCACACAACTGAAATTGCTCTTTAAGCATAGCCTTGTGTTGCAGCAGGACCTGTAGATAGGAAAGAGAAGTATTAGTACCATTAGTGAGAGTGAGGTCATCCATTACATCACCATTTGCCATAAAGTCACTCCAAGACTTGAAGGAGAGTTTGTGGCATTTGTGCTCTTTGGTAGCCACATTGCATTTATTCCAGTAGGCCAGCCAGCCTAGCCAAGGGGATTCCTGCACAAAAAAACCAAAAGCATATCTCAACTTACAACAGGGGACAAAGTTTTCCTTGGCTTTAAACCAAGCCCTCCAAAGTCTACAACTGAGTTGACTCCCAACAGGGGAGATGGGGTGAGGGCAAGAAATAACATCCCAAAGTATGATATTAGTCCGTGATCTGTACTCAGAAAGATAGAATTGCTGGACATTCCTGTGAAGGAGCTTAGCCCATATCTCATTGCTACCAGTGCTTCTATAAATCCATATAGCAACCAAATTGTCAGCCATTTTCATGGGGCAAAAGATTCCAAGACCACCTTGATCCTTGGGGAGACAACAGGTATCCCAAGGCACTTTGAATTTTTTTTGTGTAGTTGACAGAGCCTCCCCAGAGGGTAATAGCTTGCCCCAATTGTTTCTTGGAGTGAGTCCAACAAGCCAAAAAGTAAACCAGTTTAGGAAGCAAATAGTGATTGAGAATAAAAGTCCTATGAAGGAGGGAGCTGTTAGAATCAAACCATAAAGACATACTTCTTTTAAGCCTTTCAAAAACCCAGTCCCATTTTGAGCAAATGACACATTAAACCCCATTGGGATCCCCAAAAGTCTAAAAATCTCCCCATCCTTTAATAGGTTACACCCAAGATTATTAATGATGGTAGGATGAGATTGTTGGAGGCTTTGAAACCAGTTTTATCATGATTCACTTTAGATCCACTAACCAAATAGAAAGTGTCAAGACAAGCCAAAAATTTAGTCAGGGAACTAGAGTCAGCCTGCATGACAACATTAGTATCATCAACAAACATTTGCAAGCATAGAGAGGAGGAGGAGTTGGGGATGGTGATACCTTTAATGAGCCCTTCAGACATAGAATCTTTAACCAACCATCCCAAAGCATCACTGGCTATGGCAAACAGGAGAGGAGCAAGAGGACATCCTTGCCTTATGGATCTAACCAACTTAAAGGGTTCAGACATGTCGCCATTAAAAACAACTCTAGAGTAGGCATTCCCAAAAAGAGTACTGACATACTTTATAAATTTTCTGCCCAATCCCATATCATGTACGGATTGGAGAATAAAATCCCACTCAATCCTATCATAAGCTTTATCAAAGTCAATCTTAAAGAAGTAGAAGTCTTGCCTAGACTCATTAGCATAATCCATACCTTCCCATAAAGAAATGATAGCATCCAATATGTACCTCCCTTTGATAAACCCTTTTGCTCAGGCACGATAAACTGGGACATCATTGGACTAAGCCTTCTAGCCAAGGTTGAAGCAAAGATTTTATACATAGTATTCAAGCAAGTAATTGGTCTCCAATTATTAAGGTCTTCCTTAGGCCCTCTCTTATGAATGAGCTTGATAACCCCTGTGTTAATGTTACAAGGGAGAAATCCATTACTAGCGACCTCTTCCCAAACCAAAAGAATATAAGGAGTGAGAAAATCCCTTAAGATGATAAAGAACTCATTAGATAATCCATCCAACCATGGAGACTTACAAGGTTTCAATTTATTGATGGTTTCTTTGATCTCGCCGACAGTGAGGGGCATGTCCAAGATGGGAACCAGGCCCTGAGGAATAGTTTTTTTTCCTTTTCATGGCAATGGTGGCTCTGGCCCTCTGGATGTCCTCCCCCCACTTGGGAGACACAGAGAAAACATCCATAAAGAAGCTTTTAGCCTCTTGTAAGGTCTCCTCCATGTTCTTAGTAAGACCACCTTCTTTTTTATTGGTGAAAGGGAGAAAATCCCTAATTTTCCTTTTCTTCAAGAGAGCAAACATATGATTATTATTCCTGTCCATGTTCTCACTCCAACATTCTTTTGATTCAGCAAGAGAATTCCTAGCTTCAAGATATCTCTCCTTGCACAACCTCAAGGAGTAATCAATATACTCTTGAGAGTTACCATCAAGGGAGTTCAACTTAGTCATAATAGAGTTCCTCGTTTGGGCCCTTATGGCAAGAGCATGCTTTCTATGCTGGGTGAATGAAATTTGGATATCTTTAACAGCTCTTTCCCAAGCCACAAATGGGGAACGACTTTTGGCAAAGTGAGAAGAAATAATCTCTTTGGTATAATCCATAATGCAAGGAAGTCTCAGGAGACTAAAGTCAATATGGGGCCAGCCAGACTTATACGAGGGATTGCCTTTTCAACTCATACGTTAATGAAAAAAGTAAGATGGATTTTCATCTCCTCCGAGCTCAAAGAATTGCATACAATAATATGTGGCGTTTGTCCTTCTCACTCAGAATGGTATTGTAGGTCATTAACCATTAGTTAAGTGGGCCATTAAGCATTTTTTTCTGAAGTAGGCCAGTAAGCATTAAGAGTAGTATGTACTACTACTTCTATTGCCACAATACTATGAATTTCTCTTCCTACGACTTGAGTTTTAGGACGAGTACAAGCATCAATTACTCATTTTACTTCTCTTATCCTTGTAGAAGTTAATGGAATGTGATCAATGAAATAACCACGTCCATCAGGACAAATGTCTTTGGTACGATGACAAGATTTGATGTGGAAAAAAAATTCGTATGACAGCAAGATTTGATGTGGGGAAAAGATTTGTATGCTTTATGTACTTTATTTTCACATTCGAGTTCATTTCAAAATCCAATATTCATTTCAATCATGGGGCATATAGCTCAAATATTATGCTCGAGATACACATAATACTGGATACATTGAACGTGATTGTAGGTTGAAGAATCAAATTCACAAAAGGAAGCAAAACAACTAGGCATCCACAAGTGTAGACGATTTTGAGAAGCTATTCATGCTTCAACATCATATGATGAATATGACATCTATTGATGTTTCAAAATCAAATGCTAAGGTCTGCTATGTTGATTTGGGTGCTTCAAATCACATGACCAGCCATGCGGAGTAGTTTGCTAAAATTGCCAATTCCTAGATATGTTGAAACAAGTAATGACACATCTCACTCTATCAAGCATATAGAAAACATAGCATTGTCTATGGAGGATGGGAAGGTAAAACATCTTGATGATATGTTGCATGTTCCGAATATAAGAAAGAATTTGGTTTCTATTGGAAAAATGGTTGAACAGGGATTACAAGTAAGGTTCAATGGTGATGGGTTATATGTAGAAGAGTACAAATAGGATGGATGATTGATTGTCAAAGGAAACAAAGTGGGTAGGATGTTCACCTTAAATGTGAAAATTCCTAAAATGAATGCGGCCATGTTTGTAAAAGGTGCAGGAGTTATTGTAGATATAGAGATCTGGCACAAACGAATTGGACATGCAAACTTACAAAGGCTCAAATTGATGCAGTCAAAGTAGATTGTCCATGGACTACCAAATTTCAAGGTTGGAGAGATGCAAAAGGTATGTGCATCATGTCAATTTGGTAAATAGCCAAGATCATTGTTTCTGCATGACAAGCATGTTAATGAGATTGTGGCTAGAAATAGTACATACAGATGTTTGGGGTCATGCAAATAACACATCTATAGGTGGTTGCAGGTTTTATGTTACTTTCATTGATGATTATACACGAAAAGTATGGGTATATTTCATGAAGGGGAAGATTGAGGTGTTCACTCACTTCCAAAGTTTTAAAGCTATGGTGGAAAAGCAGTCAAGGAAGTATATTCAGACAGTATGATATGATGAAGGAGGTGAATACATGTCAAATGGGCTCAACAATTTTCTAAAAATTAATGGAATTCAAAGTCTATTTTCATGCAGGTACACACCACAACAGAATGACATTGTTGAATGCAAAAGTAGACATATTGTAGAAATAGCTGTTGATATATTTAGGTAGTGATGTGTGTGAACACTCTAGGACCGCCGGGGCACTTTTTTCCCTCTTTAGGAGGTTTTTTTCCCCCGGCTTGTATATACGCCTATTGCCCTAATGGGCTACTTATCTTTGTACATTCTCTAGTAATACATTCAGTATTGTGTGTTTGTGCTCTAAGCTTCTTCTTCTTCCTTGTGCTGTTCGCGTGCTTCTGCAGACGTCTATCTCCAACAATTGGTATCAGAGCAGGTTGTCGCTTCTTCTAGGGTGCCGTCGACACTCCTCCATTTGCAGTCTCAGATTCGCATGAAATTTGGTGAGCATACTCAGGGTGTTTCCGAGATCAAAACAACTTTGCTCTGTGGTGCCGAAATCGCGATCTGAGCTCGTTTCGGCCTCCGAACGCACTATCGCAGCGCTTGTGCAGGCTATTTTGTCCTTTTGTGCCAAAGGTATATATCAGTTTCTGTTCACCAGTTTAAGCATCTCGAAGTCTGCTACAGGTCTAGCAGAACTCGTCTGGGCAGTTCCGTTCAACTTTTTGAGATACAGTCAATTTTCTGCATCAAGGTATTTTAGTCACTGGCCATGGCTGAAAGCAGTGATGTATTTCGTATGTTGGCTGTTGAGGATAAGTTGGATGGAACCAACTACCCATTATGGGCTTATATGATGCGACATGTACTGGTTGCAAAAGGAATGTGGAACATTGTGCAGGGTGTTGAAAGACGTCCTGTTACACCTGCGACTACATGTACTACAAATACAGGTGCTGGAGGTGCTGGAGCTGATGAAGATGGTGTCGAAGATGATATTCCACAGATTCCTGTTCGTGCTGCTGTCTCTGTTGCACCTACTGCAGAGCAGATTCATTGGGATGGCAGAGATGCCCAGGCACATGCATTGATCGCTTTGTCTGTCAAACGTGCCATTATTCCTCACATTCGCTCTTGCAGAGCAGCAAAGGATGCTTGGGATACACTTACCACTTTGTACCAGGCTAGGAATGAGGCTCGTGTTGCTTACCTCCGAAAACAGTTGGAGAGTGAGCACATGAATGAAGGTGATTCTATGGACAGTTTTCTTACAAAGATCAAAGACCTAAAGGAACAATTGATTTCTGCTGATGAGGTTATACCAGATAGCTCATTTGTGCAGACCGTTCTGAATGGTCTTCCTGATTCATATCAGAGTTTTGCCTCTACTCTTCGGTTGATGATGAAAGGCAATCCGAATGCCTTGTCATTTGAGGAATTAGTCTCTGTTCTGTTGCAGGAAGATCAGTCCAGGCAGAACAGGTCCATTATGCGTGTTGCAGATCAAGCTTTCCTGGCTAGTCAGAAGGGCAAAGGAAAATGGAGCTCTTCTACTAGTAAGCAGAAATCTGTAAATGCTGCACAATCGAAGAACCAGGATAAAGATGAGAAGAAATCAAAAAAGCAGAAATTGTTTTGCAAGTACTGTAAAGGAAATGATCATATCATAAAGAACTGTCCAAAACTGGCTGCTAAAGAGGCAAAGAAGAAAGAGGCTGGAATGGTTGTTGCAGAGGCCTCTACACCAAAAACAGAGTCTGCAAATCTTGTGCAGGAAGAAGAATGGGCGTTTACTACTGTCTGCAGTTTTGACCCATCTTCTCATGATCAGTGCATGTCTGCAGTAGACTCATATGTTTGGTACTTTGAGAGTGGGGCGACCAAACATATTACCTCGCAACGCAGTTTCTTCTCTTCACTCGAGCCTGCCCTTATAGGGAATACTGTCACATGCGCCAATAACTCCTCTTATCCTGTTATGGGAGTTGGTAAGATCATTCTGACTACTGCTGATGGTAGTTCTTTCACTTTGTCAGATGCTTTATTTGTGCCAGGGATAAAAAAGAACCTGTTATCAGTTTCTGCATTAGCCAAGATTGACTTGGTTGTGAAATTCGTTGATGACAGGTGTACAGTCCATGATCTCTCAAATGGTGATGTTATTATTGCTTCTGGCATCTTATGTCGTGGGCTGTATAAGCTCATAGACTATGAAAGATCTCTGAATGATTCGGCATGTGCAGTTCATGATTCTCAGGCTATGTCAGATGCAAAGCTTTGGCATGCACGCTTTGGTCATCTGAATTTTGCTAGTTTGCTACGCCTGCAGAAATCTGAAATGGTGTCCTCTTTGCCCAAACTTGAGGCTCCTGGAAAACATGTTTGTGAAGGCTATATTTTGGGCGAAATGCAGCGTTCTTCCTTTTCAAAAGATGGTTCAGTTCGGGCTACGCAGAAATTGCAGCTTGTACATAGTGATGTCTGTGGTCCTATGCAGACACCCTCTTTTGGAAATTACCTTTACTTCGTGAAAAGCGTTGCAGTCTATCACTCCATATGAGGCTTGGCATGACCGCAAGCCATCCATTGCTCATCTGCGTGTTTTTGGTTGTTTGGCATATGCATTAGTGCCTGAACAACATCGCAGAAAATTGGATGATAAGGGAGTAAAATGTATTTTTGTTGGGTACAGTTCTAAAAGTAAAGGCTATCGTCTGTATCATCCACAGACTAAACGCATTCTGGTTAGCCGTGATGTTGTCTTTGTGGAAGATGCTATTCAGCCATTGCTTTCATGTACTAAGGAGACATCTGTTAGCTCCAAAGACATGTATGATACTTTGATGCCTCTTTTTACAGGTGGACAGGCTAGTGCTGGTCCTAATGAGGCAACTTCTCAGCCTTTGCAGGTTTCATATGATGATGCAGATCATTCCATTTCTGATGCAGATTTACATGATGCACTTGTTGATGAGAGAGCTGATATTGAGCAGGCAAAAACTATGCCAAAATGGCTGGTGCAGACTTTACGTGACAGCAAATTAGATGCACCTTTGTCATATCGTACTCGTTCAGGCTCTCATAGTGCCTCCTTTGCATTAGATTGCTATGCTATGGCTGCATCTAGTCTCTGTGATGAGAATGAGCCTGTTTCTTTTGATGAAGCACAGAATTCAGAAAATTGGATGGCTGCCATGCAATCTGAATATGATGCTATAATGAAGAATGGTACATGGTCTTTATGTGACTTGCCTCCTGGCAAGAAGGCCATTGGCACTAAGTGGGTATACAAGCTGAAGCGTAAACCTGATGGTACAATTGACAGGTATAAGGCTAGGCTTGTTGCAAAGGGTTATGCGCAGGAAAGAGGCATTGATTTTGATGAGACCTTTGCACCTACATGCCGTATGCCTACTGTTCGGAGCATTTGTGCACTTGCAACCCATCATGGTTGGAATGTACATCAGTTGGACATTAAAACAACATTTCTGAATGGTGCCTTGCATGAAGAAGTGTATGTTTTTCAACCCCGTGGATTTATGCAGAAAGGGCATGAAAACTAGGTGTGCAGGTTAAAGAAGGCATTATATGGTTTAAAGCAAGCACCACGTGCTTGGTATGAGAAGATACATGCCTATCTGATTGCACATGGTTTTTGAGAACAGTCCAACTGAAAGCACCTTATATGTTAAGCGTGCTAATGATGTGCTTCTGATCATTGTTGTCTATGTAGACGACATGCTGCTCACTGGTCCTATTGAGAAGCATATTGCTGATTTCAAGGCTGATTTGCATGCCTCATTTGAGATGTCTGATTTGGGGCATTTGCATCACTATTTGGGCATTCAGTTTATGCAAGTTGATGGTGGAATGGCTTTGTGTCAAACAAAATATATTGACACATTATTGCAGCGTTTTGGCCTTGAAGACTGTAAGCCTATTGCCACTCCTATGGAGACAGGTTTACGATTGAGTCTTCATGATGCTGGAGATGCATTTGATGCTGTTCTCTATCAGCAGGCTGTTGGATGCTTGATTTACTTATGCATTACTCGGCTAGATATTCAGTTTGCTGTCTCACAGATGAGCAGGTTTATGCATTGCCCCGGAGTCATGCATTGGAAGGCGGTTAAGCGCATCTTTCGCTACTTGAGTGGTACTCGGCTACTTGGGTTGTTTTATCCCAAGGGGGGATCACTACCGCCAGATTTGCATGCTTTTTCTGACTCAGATTGGGCTGGTTGCTATGACACTCGTGTGTCCACCAGTGGCTTTTGCTTCATGCTTGGTAGCTCATGTATATCTTGGTTGAGCAAGAAGCAGCCTACTGTGGCCACTTCCAGTTGTGAGGCTGAGTATAGGGCAGCTTTCACAACGACTGTTGAGTGTGTGTAGCTCAGACGCCTTATGGCTGATTTGGGTGTTGGCCAGTCTTCTGCCACCACCATCTTCACTGACAGTCAGAGCGCATTGGCAGTTGCGAGGAACCTTGTGTTCCATGCTCGCACTAAGCACATTGAGGTGCATTATCACTATGTCAAGGAGAGGTTCTCTGCTGGGGAGATCAGCTTGGCATATGTGCCCACGCAGGAGAACATTGCAGACCTTTTCACGAAGGCTCTGCCTAGGGAGAAGTTTGAAGCTTTCTGCAAAGCTTTGGGCTTACTTCGTTTTGTGGAGTGATTTCCACATAGCTTGGCACTTCCTTATACATGAGTGCTATCTCCTTGTTCACCGCATCACTCCCAGGGGGGATTTGTTGATATATTTAGGTAGTGATGTGTGTGAACACTCTAGGACCACCGGGGCACTTTTTTCCCTCTTTAGGAGGTTTTTTCCCCCCGGCTTGTATATACGCCTATTGCCCTAATGGGCTACTTATCTTTGTACATTCTCTAGTAATACATTCAGTATTATGTGCTTGTGCTCCAAGCTTCTTCTTCTTCCTTGTGCTGTTCGCGTGCTTCCGCAGACGTTTATCTCCAACAATAGCAAGAGCCTTGATGGATGAGAAGAATATATGCCTCATTGTTATTGGTGCATACTACTGTATAATCATGAACATAACTCCATCTATTGTTGTACATCAAGTTACACCTGAAGAGAAGTTCACAAGTCAAAAGCCAAACTTATCACTTATGAAAGATTTTGGTTGTATTGCATATGTACATGTTCTAGATGAGTTGAGGATGAAGCTTAATCCAAAAGCATAAAAATGTATCTTCATTGGATAATCCCTTGAACAAAAGGGATATAAATGTTATAACCTACTAACATGACAGGTGAAGGTAAGCAAAGATGTGGTGTTTGATGAAATGTCAAGCTTCTATTAAAATGCCAAAGACGGACTTAATCTTGAATCAAATGACAAAGAAAATGTTGAAAAATCAAGTGTAGAATCTCACGTTTTGAGTGGACCAGATGCATCACCAAGCAATAGTTCAAAATCAAATCCATGGAGTGGAAGATTGCATGGAAATTTGAGTCCATAAAATTCACCAAATACATCCAAGAAAGGTAAAAAAAAACTTTCTATTGGTAGTAAAACATCTACAGGGTTTGAAGACATTGCTGGAGATTCAAGTGGTTCAAAAAAGAGCCTTGATGAGGAAATTGGATTGCCCGCTGTGAAGACTCCAAGAGTAAGAAAGGCACATGTAGATGATACAAGGAGAAGTGACCTAGGAACAAGAAGTCAATGATTGACATATGATAGTTACATGGCTCATCATTGTGCCTACATGACAAAGATAATACAAGATGCTGAACCCTCTTGTTTTGAAGATGAAATTGGAAATGTAGATTGGAAAAAAGCTATGGATGAGGAGATGGCTGCACTTTATGGATACAATACAAGGAAGGTGGTTCCATTGCCACAAGGTAAATTACAATGCTGATGGTAGCATAAGCAAGTACAAAGCATGATTGGTAGCAAAAGAATATGCACACACATATGGCTTTGATTATTAGGAAACGTTCACCCTTGTAGCTAAAATGCCTATTGTCAGAACACTTGTTGCATTGGCTTTAACAAAAGGATGGACTTTGCATCAAATGGATGTGAAGAATGCTTTCCCACATGGTGAGTTAGAGGAAGAAGTATACATGGACCATCCACAAGGATATGAATATTCAAAGCACTCATAATATGTTTGCAGGTTGCAAAAGGCTTTGTATGGACTTAAGCAAGCTCCTCATGCATGGCATGCAAGGATTGTTGATTAATTAACCAGCATTGGGTTTTCTATGCATGATGGAGATCATTCGCTATATCCAAGGAAGGGTGATGATGTCATCACAGTTGTGGCTATTTATGTTGATGACTTGATTGTAGGTGGTGATAATGAAGAAAGCATCAAAGAGGTAAAGAAACTTCTTATGCAAAAATTTGACATAAAAAATCTTGGTGTGTTGTGCTATTTCTTGGGCATTGATTTTATACATACAGAAATAGGTAAAGGCTTTCTACAAAAGTTAACAACTTTTACTTTCATGCATGCTTTTTGAAGCCGCTCTCATGTAACCACTATTTTGACATAATCAAAAATTTCTATAAATACATGCACTCTATGGACTGTCAAAATAGAGTGCATGGGCACAAATTGCACTTAATACTACGTTCTGTCTCCTCTCTTGGCATGTATGTTGTTTTGTGTGTTTTCTACATCCATAACCTCTATGTGCGCGTGAGCAAGATCGTGACAACACACACACATACAAACATAGACACACACACATACAGACACACATACAGACACACATACACACACATACACACACATACACACACATACACACACACATACACACACACATACACACACACATACACACGCCTACACACACATACACACATGCATCACATACACACACATATAATATACACATACAAATGTATATGGAGACATAGACACACACATAGACACACAACATACATACATAGACACAGACACAGACACATACACACACATAACAAACATACACACATAGACACATACACACACACATATACAGAAAAATTTACACACACACACACACACACACACACATATATATACACACATAGACACACACACACATACACACACACATACACACACACATAGACACACACACATACACACACACATACACACACACATACAAACACACATACACACACACACACATATACACACACACCTAGACACATACATGCTTATACACACACACATACACACACATTTACACACACATACACATGCATGCAGACACATATACATAGATACACACATATATACACACATAGACACACACATACACACATAGACACACACACATAGGCAGACACACATACACACACTTAGACACATAAACACACATATATGCATACACACATACATGTAGAGAGACATACACACACATACAATTAGTGCAGCTAAGGTGAGAGATGCCAGGATGTCCGAAGTCTGTTATCTTCCTATTGCTGCTATTTGGATGACAATTGACTTCGGATATGCTCCTAGACAAGCTCAAGATGCAGTTATGGCAATGAGATTTGCCTTCGGAATAAGTTCCAAGTGTAATGGACAAAGGAAACCATCCTGAACCTTAGATTCCATGTGAACCCTGTATCTCACGATTGGTTCAGAATTAGGAGAAACCAATGCTTCCATTGTGTCCGCAACATGCCAAAACCCTAAGATCGATTGTCTACTTGCTCCGATCCGTTCTTGTAATTCTTGGAGGAGTGCACCTACATGCACCGGATGTCCCATCTCGACTTGTGTCTATCGATGACTTAGGTCTTCGACTTGTTGTTGGAGACTCTGATGGATGCTACAATCTGTTCATAAGCGTTCTCCATGATGCCTGGTCTTCGATAGAAGCTAGTCTTGCCAAAATGTCAGGGGAGCACTAGATTGTGCTCTCTGACTACAATAGACAAGATTTCAGAAATACACTTTTGATAACAAGAACACCCACGAAGGGGAAACAATACAAGAATATGTGATTGATACAAGATGTCCCACAACCCGTGACTAATAGGTATGAATAACTCGACTAGAGATGATACAGGAGATCCCACAACCCGGGATCATAAGTATGAGACAAGATATCTGGATTACAAGAACTCCCTTCTCGGAGAAGAACTAGATACAAGAAATAACTTGACAGGATCTCGTACTACGAGATTACAAGAGGACAAGATAGGATGTCCAAGAACTAGACTAGAACAAGGAACAAGACAAGAGCTAGAACTGGAACTTGAAGAGTACTTACTTGGCGGTCATGACTCCTTGAGCTCCCAAGACTGGCATTGGCAAGACTGATTATGAATGTGGCCAACCCCTCCTTATATAGGATTTCAAGGGTGGTTCATGAAAGGCGGTTACGAATTGATGATGTCATCGATGATGTCATCAATTCGGAACATGAGCTCTGGATATCCGAATCAGGCCTTCAAGCAAATCAAGGGAGTATTCAAGTGAATCAAGGGCCTAGTACATCATTTATGAAGAAACCCAAGATTTGCATGCTAGAAAAGTTTGATGGGGATTGCACAAAGTTTCATGGATTTCTCCAACAAATTAAATTGTACATCCGTATGCAACCTGATAGATACCCTAACGATGCATCCAAGGTGGGGTTTATTGGAACCTTGCTCTATGGCCAAGCGTTATCATGGTTTGCCCCAATCTTGGAGAAGAACATGGTAGTACTTCAGGACTATGAGGGGTTTCTTCGAGAACTCACTGCCACATTTGGAGATGCAGACACAAGTCGAGTAGCAGAAACAAAACTTTGGAAGTTACATCAAGGTAATTGCCCTGGCTCTACCTATGCATCTGAATTTAGGCAGTTGATATGTGATCTCACTTGGCATGAAGACTATTTCATAAGCCAATTTAGATGGGGTTTGAGAGATGATGTGAAGGACCTTTTTCTCACGATGCCAAAGGTTAAAACATTGAATGAGTATATCATGCAAGCTATTCAATGTGATAACCGATTTTTTGAAAGAAAACAAGAAAAAAAAGTAGAAGGAAGACCTCACCAATGGAAACCCTTCCAGCCCACTCCTAAAGATGAGTCGATGCATGAACCTATGCAAATAGATGTAACTAGGTTTCAACCTCTAACACCAGAAGAGAAACAGAGAAGGAGAGCTAACAAGTTATGTCTCTATTGTGGAAACCCTAGACATATTGCAGTTAATTGTCCGAACAAGAGAACAAATTCCAGAGTCGTAGCCACCCTTGTAGAGCAGGGAAACGACGAAGTCCACTTGTAAAAGAGACTGTGCAGCTGGACCATGATATTAGAAAGGGTCTCATAATTCCAGCTACACCCATAGAAACATGTCTTGCACCTATCAAGTTAATCATGCCCAAGAAGACCCTTTCCCTTAAAGCCCTGGTAGATTCAGGAGCCTCCTCATGTTTCATCGATGAAGGATTGGTTAAGAAACATGGAGTTCCTATACTTCGAAAGAACAAACTAGTAGTACCTGAAGTAGTAGATGGATGACCTTTAGCATCTGAGAATATAACCATGGAAACCACACCATTGAGAGTACACCTTGGTGACCATGAATCCCACATATGTTTCAATGTAATATCAAGTCCAATACATGTATTTATCATTGGAATGCCCTGGTTAAAGTGGCATAATCCAGACATTAATTGGGAAAAGAATAAAATCACCCATCGAGATATCCAGAAGAGCCCAACATATGTTGGTGCCAAAGCCTTCATACATGCATTAGGGAAGGAACCTACATATATGATCTATGCCATGCCAGCTCAAGAATCCAAGAAAGATGATCCATTACAGCTACCCAATCAGTACAAAGGCTTTGAAGATGTTTTTGAAAAGAAGAATGCAGATATCCTCCCAGAGCATAGACTTACGATTGCCCCATAGATCTTTAAGAGGGAGCACAACCACCCTTTGGACCAATTTACAGACTATCCCCAGAGGAACTTACAGAACTACGCAAGAACATTGATGAGAATCTAGCAAAGGGGTTTATCAAACACTCAAAGTCTCCGGCAGGAGCTCCTATTTTATTTGTAAAGAAGAAGGATGGGACTCTTTGGATGTGCGTAGAATATCGTGGATTAGATAAAGTCACTATAAAGAACAGATACCTGCTACCACTTATATCAGAGCTCTTGGAACATCTTGGAAAAGCAAAATTCTTCACAAAGATTGATCTTCGAGGAGCTTACAACCTTGTCAGGATTAGAGAAGGAGACGAATGGAAGACGGCATTTCGAACAAGGTATGGCCATTTTGAATATGTAGATATGCCATTGGTCTTACAAATGCTCCAGCTGTCTTCCAACATATGATGAATGACATATTTCGAGAATATTTAGATGTTTTTGTTGTAATATGCCTTGATGATATCTTGATATTCTCTAAAAATCTAGAGGATCATGAATGTCATCTAAAGATAGTCCTAGAGAAACTAAGAGAAAAAGGATTATATGCAAAATTGGAGAAGTGTTCTTTCCATAAGACAGAAGTGGAATTTTCAGGGTACATTGTATCAGATAAAGGAATTTTTATGGACCCTACAAAGATTCAGACAATCCTTGATTGGCAACCACCTTCATGTGTTCGAGATGTACAATGTTTTCTGGGGTTTGCCAACTTCTATAGGATATTCATCAAAGATTACTCCAAGATAGTGACACCTCTTGCCAAGCTTACAGGGAACTCCAAATTCTCATGGACCAACGAAGCAAAAAAAGATCAACAAGAGAGTGTATTACTCAAGCCTGAGCATCTCCAGTTGGCAGCTATCTCTTCAACCCATCTTGAAGATTCAGCCTTGAATCATTTGATTCGTGAGAATCTACCACAAGATGAATTATTTCGTAATGTTAAGAAAAAAACTCAAGAAGGAAAAGTCCAAGAAGTAAACGAATTCCAGGAAAAGGATGGGTTACTATTCTATAAGAACCTATTCTATGTCCCTCCAGGAAAGCCCAGGATCCAAGTGCTTCAACAACGTCATGACAACCTTGCAGTAAGACATTTTGGAGTAAATAAAACAATAGAACTCATATCCAGGGATTTTTGGTGGCCTCAAATATGGAAGGAAGTCAAAGAATATATCCGAACCTGTGACACTTGCAATAGATCTAAGGTACCATGACATAAGCCTCATGGACTCTTGCAACCTTTACCTATTCCAGAAAGGCCATGGGCTTCATTATCTATGGATTTCATCACAGATCTACCAAAGTTAGATAAGTATGATGCCATTCTTGTTATTGTGGATAGATTCATAAAGATGGCACACTTCATTCCAACTACAAAGGCAATCACCGGTGCAACCATTGCTAGACTCTTTCTTAGATACATCTTTAGGCTTCATGGATTGCCTCATGATATTGTCAGTGATCGAGGTCCACATTTCATATCTAGCTTTTGGAACAGTCTTTGCAAGCTCCTTGGTGTTCAAGTTAAACTATCTACAACAAATCATCCACAGACTGATGGACAAACAGAATGGGTGAATCAAGTCCTAGAGCAATATCTCCGTTGCACTAGGAACTATCACCAAAATGATTGGTTTGAGTTGTTACCCTTTGCAAACTTTGCTTATAACAATAGTGTTCATGCATCTACCAAGGAGACTCCCTTCTTTGCAAATTATGGACAACATCCAAGGATGGATATACAACTCTCAAGTCATGTCAAGAACCCAACTGCTAGAGACAAGGCCGAGTACCTGATGGACATTCACAAAGAACTCAAGGAAGAGATCCATAAAGCTCAAGAATAATATAAGTACTATGGAGATCAACATTGTGTCCATAATCCATCGTATCAAATTGGGGATAAAGTATGGTTACTCAGAAACAATTTCCAAACGTCAAGACCTTGTGCAAAGTTATATCATCAAAGATTTGGTCCATTTACCATCTTGGCCAAGATTAATCCAGTCACCTTTGAGCTCCAGCTACCAAGTACTATGAGAATACATCTAGTCTTACATGTATCCATGTTCGAACCATATCAGATTTCATCATTGAGGGGGGAGAGACCTAGTCCTTCACCACCTATCAAGATTGATGATCATGAAGAATTTGAAGTCGAGAATGTCCTAGATTCTAGAATATCCCGAGGGAGATTGGAATACCTTATTCATTGGAAAGGGCATGACATCAGTGATCGTACTCCAGAACCTGCAGAAAACCTTCAGAGAGCACCAATCAAGGTTCAAGAATTCCATAAGAGAAATCCAACAAAGCCGAAACCAGATAACATGACCGCTCCTCGTGGAACTCGTCGCTTGAGGGGGAGGTGATGTCATGGACAAAGGAAAACATCCTGAACCTTAGATTCCATGTGAAACCTGTATCTCATGATTGGTTCAAAATTAGAAGAAACCAATGCTTCCATTGCGTCCAAAACATGTCAAAGCCCTAAGATCGACTCTCTACTTGCCTGATTTGGATATCCAGAGCTCATGTTCTGAATTGATGACATCATCGATGACATCATCAATTCGTAACCGCCTTTCATGAACCGCCCTTGAAAACCTATATAAGGAGGGGTTGGCCACATTCATAATGAGTCTTGCCAATACCAGTCTTGGGAGCTCAAGGAGTTGTGACCGCCAAGTAAGTACTCTTGAAGTTCCAGTTCTAGTTCTTGTCTTGTTCCTTGTTCTAATCTAGTTCTTGGACATCCTATCTTGTCCTCTTGTAATCTCGTAGTACGAGATCCTGTCAAGTTATTTCTTGTATCTAGTTCTTCTCCGAGAAGGGAGTTCTTGTAATCCAGATATCTTGTCTCATACTTACGATCCCTAGTTGTGGGATCTCCTGTATCATCTCTAGTCGAGTTATTCATACCTATCAGTCCCGGGTTGTGGGACATCTTGTATCAATTACATATTCTTGTATTGTTTCCCCTTCATGGGTTCTTGTTATCAAAAGTGTATTTCCGAAATCTTGTCTACTGTAGTCAGAGAGCACAATCTAGTGCTCCCCTGACACCAAGGAGAATTTGGCACATGATGGTGATGCCGTTTAGACAAATCACAGATGCATGCGTGCTTCAACTCTGTGAGACCCATCTCTTCTCAACGGCCGCTTCCATTGCAAGGGATTCGGGAAACGATGATTGTGCGAGTCCAACCCTCTTTGCCCTGTTGAACACGACTCATGGAGTGTAGGGAATATACGTTTCACCCTCCGAAGTTATGTGTTTAACAATCGTCTCTATGTCTTAAGGCCATCCAATGAGTCACCTTTTCAACTCTTACATTAATGAAAAAAAGTAAGATGGATTTTCATCTCCTCCGAGGTCAAAAAATTGCATACAATAATATGTGGTTGTTGTCCTTGTCACTCAGAAATTGGTATTGTAGGTCGTTAACCATTAGTTAGATGGGCCATTATGCATTTTTTTCTGAAGTAGGCCAGTAAGCATTAAGAGTAGTGTAGAAGGAGAATCAAGCACAAAAATAAGAAGAAGAAGATCAAAGTAAAAAACAACTCGATAAAGAATAAAACAATGATATTTGAAGACATATCTCTGCAAGAAGCCCCGCAGGGGCACATCACCCATCTCTGCACAGAGCCCCGCAGGGGCATGCATCAGGCGAAAAGGCAAAACATCCAGGTCCTGCACGGTGGAAGAAAGTAAACAGGCTCAAAGCAATACAACGGGGTCACATGTTTGCAACCACGACATCACGGTATCAGAAGCAAAGGACGTAAATCGGACAAAATAACAAATTCTCTGACAGTCCTTATCATTGCTTCTACCACTGGTGGCGTGCGTGGCAACCCGAATTATCAAGCAAAGGACAATCATCGGATAAGATACCCAATTGTCTAACTGTCCTTATTGCTTGTTCGACCACTGGTTGCGTGCAGTCAACTGAAGACAAGAAGGAAAGCCTGTCAAGGGACGACAGAGACGAAGAGGGGGAGAGTGTTGTAGAGCTAAAGAGAGCACAAAGCAGAGAAAATGACGGGCCCTAAAATTTTTCCGATTTGGACATCATATTTTGTATCATAACCACTCTTGTAATACATTTTCCTTTGTAAATGCACTAGAGGAGTCCTCTAGATGCATCCCCACAGAAGATTAGAGATCTATCCATGTAAAATGGTAGGAAATTAGTCTTTTAGCGAATAAAGTGCCGATCTCTTGTGTGAAAGGACCAAACTTAGGGCTCATGTATATAAGTCACTTTGTGACTCTTTGTAAAGGACTTTTTGCCATTGTGAAGAGGGAGTTCTTCAAATTTTCGAGTTTGCCTCTTTCATGCTGATTTTTGATCTTCATTTCGCTCTTGTATGTGTGTGTTATGCTTGTAATGCATGTGTAGGACTGTTATCTACCCCTTCCCCTTGGTTTTGAGCTGCTGTAGTGCGTACGCAAGCTAGGAGAAGTTGTGGCGCGGGTATTTGTGATTCCCGTCATTCACTGTTTTCGCCATAACTTGAAGCAGAGTGGTCAGAATTGAGTGAAACCACCACCATTGGATGCGTCTCGTCGAGAGCTTCGAAAGGAGTACCCTATTGCCTATATTCGGAGTTCTGGGCTGGGAGAAAACCTCAAAATACTAAAAACTGTTGTAAGAGGCTTGCGGCAAACACTTTCAGTATTTCAGTGAGTGTGAGTGGTAGTAGTCTTTTCTCATGTATGCTAGCTAAACCACTTCATTTTCCATCACGTGTGCACACGTCTTCATACACTTGGTACGTCGTTCCTTAGGATTGACAATTAAATGTGTGTTAAAGTACCCACTATATGCACTTGTGTGGCAATTGAGGTATAGTCTCATTGGCACAAGTCCTTGAGTCGTCTCGGCTCAAGTACACACGTTTTTGGCGCCGTTGCCGGGGAACACTCAACCAAGGTGCCTTCGTGATGGTTATAGATCGAGTGTGATAGAATCGTACTTGTAGAGGCAAAATTGTCCGGTGGCAAGTAGTCAGTCACTTCAGCACTTGTTACTTCACATCTCCGAGGTGTGTGTGATAAGTTTTAGGTTTAGGTTTAGGAGGAGGGAAGAGAAGGAGGAGTTAGGGTTAGGTTAGAGGAAGAGGATTAGTGAGGATAGGAGAAGTAGGAGTAGACAAAAATCATCAAAAAATACCCAAAAATCACCAAAAAATTAGCAAAATTCAAGTTCTGTTCAAAAAAGTATAAAAACCAAAAAAATAGACTCATTTGATACTTGCTGGAGTTCTGGTATCGTGGACGACAGCGATCGGTATCGTGCTTGCAGTATCGTGCAGAGCGGGCCTTCAGAGCTTGTGTGAGAGTTCAAGGAGCAAGCAAGAGTAGATGGAGGTGAGATTTTAACAAGAACATTTACATAAAACTCTCTAAACATGCATAAACACATGATTAAGGGCATGCGCAGTATCGCGGGGGGGAGAAACTGATATCAAAACAAATTTTTTCATGTGATACAGAGGCCTAGGAGTGAAGAGGGGAGTAAGGAGAGCAAGGGGGCATAAAAATTTTGAAAAAATCTTGCATTTTGGCTTGAGTATCGCGATCGGTTGAGGTTTGGTATCGCGATACCAAAACTCCCTTGTATCGCGATACTCGCCGTGGTATCGTATCGCTTGATACCTGCTTTGGTATCGCGACACCAATTTGGTGTCGCGACCCCGAGTCGGTATCGCGATCGTGCCCTTCTTCTGGTATCGTATCGCTTGATACCTGCTTTGGTATTGCGACACCAATTTGGTATCGCGACCCCGAGTCGGTATCGCGATCGTGCCCTTCTTCTGGTATCGTATCGCTTGATACCTGCTTTGGTATCGTGACACCAATTTGGTATCGCGACCCCGAGTTGGTATCGCGATCATGCCCTTCTTCTGGTATCGTATCGCTTGATACCTGCTTTGGTATCGCGACACCATTTTGGTATCGCGACTCCGAGTCGGTATCGCGATCTTACTTTGCCTAGCAGTATCGTAGTACCGGGTATCAAACTTGGTATCGCGATACCGAGTGGTATCGTGTCGCCGAGTTTGGTATCGCAACCTCTGTGAAGTCGGTGGTGTCGTATCGCCCCGTGAAGTATCGTATCGCTTGATACCGATTTTGGTATCGCGACACCATTTTGGTATCATGTCTCTAGGCTGGTATCGCGATCTCACTTGCCAGATTGGTATCGTATCGTGTCACTTCCTTGTGAAGTATCGCGACACCAGATTGGTATCGTATCGTCGGACCTCTGGTATCATATCGCGGTCAAGGCAGTATCGCCAAGTGTGGTATCGTCTGAAAGTGGTATCGTCCAGATTAACACTAACACTTTGTCTGGTAAATTTGAGCCATTGAGAGAGCCATTTAAGGAGAATCACTGGAACACCTAGAGAGACTTAGGAGGGTGAATGAACTTGAGGTCAGGAAGAGTGCTGAGTAGCCGAAGAAGCGTCATCTCGTCTGTAGGAAGTGCTGCTCAGATCAGTCACCACTCTATCTACTCAGAAACCTCTAGTGACTCTGAGGAGGAAATACCCATGGCATCAGAAGACATGCAGGGCCCACCACTGAACAGAAATTTCATGACTACTGTTGAAGGAGAGTATCGCGCTTCCTTACAATATGTATCCACCAATGCCCAGGAGTTACCTATCTATCTGGATGGCTTGAACAGATCGGTGGCCAGGATGATAACTTCCCAGAATGCTACAATTGTGCCCCAACCTGCTGTTAAGTACGAGGGAGGTGCCTATGTAGACAAAATTGGTCATATCTACATTGTGACTGAATTTCCTGAGAGGATCAACGAAAGAGGAGAGTTTACGGATCCCGACAACCCCGAAGGAACACACCCTGAAGAGTTCGTGACCACCCCTAGGGGCAGGTCCCAAGTATCTCGGGTCTTGAGAGGAGATTTAATACCTCAAGACGACTACCTGTTGGAAGTCTATATGATTCACGGAGCAGACCTATTGCTTCAAACCGACGTACCTGTTCCAGGAATAGGAGAAAGCCCCATGACATTCTATGAGTTGAAAGACCTAGATGACGAAACTAGACTTACTTACTTGGATAAGGATCAAAGGAGATATTGGCCTGTGAGTGCCTTAGAAAGGGCTCGGCTGAGGTATATGAGTGCACCTGTATTCCCTCAGAGAGAACAGGCAACTACCTCACCAAATCCTTTTGGAAATCAACAAGAGATGGAACATACCACATCAGGACAGACTAGCCAAAGAAGTGTGCCCAACCGCACTCATGTACAGTTTACAACCCCAGGAGTGCACACACACAATCAGGCCCACACAGGGACGGGGAACCATTTCCGACCACCGGTCAGACCACGACCACCAGTGGGAGGACAGCCAGGAATACCTCCATTACGACCAGTTGCCCCAGTCTTCCCTGTAATGCCCAGACCGCCTGAACCAATGAGAAGATTGAGACCAATCCAAGTAGCTAAATGCGTGAGAAACCATTATGATGGATTAGGGGAGCCATATGATCATATTGCCGAATTTAAACAAGTTCTAAGAGCGGAGCAAGTAGAGGACTTCTTTGTGCAGTATGAGTCTTTTGGGCTCACTCTCACAGGGACAGCTCTAACTTGGTTCCAACCTTTAGATCCCAATCAATTTGGAAACATGGAACAATTCTTTCAAGAATTCATTGGAGAATTCACAAAGAGAGGGATTAAACACAACTCTGCATCTTTAATCCATAGCTTTAAACAAAACCCTAATGAAACTGTGAAGACCGCTGCCCGAAGATTCAATCAATATGTGGATAGATGCCCAGTGGCTGAGAGACCCACTCAACAAAAGATGATTTCACTATTTCTAGATGGACTCACCAACGGAACCCTAAGAACACTGGTGTATGTAAAGAGATTACAAACACTGAGTGAGTGTCTTCAAGAGTGCATTGATTTGGAAGACAACCTCGCCGAGGATCTCAAAGGCACAACCGACCTCACTAGAACAGAAGATTTAAGGAGCACTGTTACGTCCAATTCCAGTAACATGGAAGAACTAGCGGAATTATTAGCAAAGAAACTAGGAGTCCAGGGGCAGAGAGCTTACCAACATCCAGCTCAAAGAGTGCCTATGTTGAGGAGGTGTAATCTATGTGGAGGAGAACATCCCACACACTTGTGTGCCAGAGGAGGGGCTGGTGCACAACCTACATATCCATACAACAGACAACAACAACAAGGGACTTCTTCATACTGCCACATCGAGCAAAAATATACCAATCACACAACTGAAAACTGTCCCTTCAATAGGCAAGCACGGCCTATCCAGCCACCTCAATACCGACAATATGGATACCCTCCTAGGGAACCAGGTAGAGAAATACCAAGATACAACCCGTATCCCCAGCCAGCAGAAGCACCAAGGCCATATGAGCAAACACCATATCCACCATCACAACCAGTACTAGGACCACAACTGTCGAAACCTCAACAAGTTGTACCAATGAAGTATGCGCAACCAGAAGAAAACTTAGAGAGAGCCATAATACCAGCTTCAATAATGACTCAGATAGAACCAACAGACCTTGGATATGAAACTCCACCTGGTGAGTACTATCCATACGAAGCTAACATGATAGAATATGAACCAGCATATGAGATGGCCTATTATGGGTATGAAGGCTATGATCAGACTTATGAGGCAGAGACTGCAACTTTAATGTATACAACTCCTAAAGCACAACAACCCATGAGACCCACCGTTAGACCACCAGTGCAGAGAGGACCATGCTATAGATGCGGAGGAGACCATTTCATTAGGGAATGCCCTCGACCTTACAACCCACCACCACCTAGAATCTGGGAAGGATATTGCAGCGATTGCGGAAAAGAACATCTTTTTAGAGATTGCCCTAAGAATCCTGCAAAATCTCAAGACACTGCACCAATCAATGTAATAGAGGTCATAGAAGGATCAGGGAGCGATAAGGAGTACACCGTGCCATTAAAAGCTGTTACTAGAGCCCAGGCAAAACAACAAAAAGAAAAACAATCGGAAAAGAAACTGGAGAGCCATAAGACGGCAGATCCTAAAATTCAGGTAGTCGAAGATTCTGAGGACCCATGTGAGAACTCCCAAAACACGAAAGTACAGAAATGGAAAGAAAGACGAGAGAAACTCAAGGATAAATGGGCAAGAAATAAGAATCAAGACAGTAAGAAACAAATGAAGGAATTGAAGGAGCCCAAAGAACAAAGAAAACCTAAGGAGATCCCTGAACCACCACGCATCTTATCAGAAAAAGAGAAGTCAGGATCAATTTTAGCGGACCCGAAGCCAGATGACTTGGACATGTGGTTGAAGGCGTACCAAGCTAGAATCAAGATGGGCCCAAATATCGAACAACATGAAAAACTTTAACCTCATGGAGAATTGGAAAAAGAAAGATTAGCTATATGCAAGAAATTGATAGAGGTGGCACAAGCAACCCTAGAGAGAACTATCCCAAGTCTGCCAGAAACTAGGATTGCACAGGATCTATACGAAGAATGTATCAAATCCGAGGATGAGGAACCAAGAAAAGAAGGTGACCAAGACCAACGAATAAGAGTACAAGATGAACAGGGGACAATGATACCAGACTTAGAGGCTGATTGGCCAAAAGACCTGTGGAATAGAATTCGAGAAGAGCAATGGAAGAAGAATGGAAACGGTACACCTCCTTTTGAGGAAATAAACTTGGACGAGGGTCCACCCCATCCCAATTTGGAAGAGGTATATGAGGAAGTAGACAAACTTGATAGAGGGAGAGAGGAAACCATGAGTATTTCAACATTGCCTAATTACCTGGGAGAGTACGAAAGAGAGTCCATAATAATACGAGCACCCACAGTGCATGGGAAAGAAAAAGGAGACTCAAAAGAGAGTTCCCACAACTTAACAGAATTAAAGAAAACAAAAGTACAATGCAAGTTGACGGTGGAAGAGTTGCTTCAACTCAAACCACAACTATGGAAGCAGATAGCGAGCCAATTAGAAACAAAGCCTGAGAAAGGAGAAACGAGAGGAATGGAAAAGGAACTACACTCCACAGTACAAATTCCAGTTGACAAAGTGGGAGAGTTTAGTGAAGGGGATGAAGGTAATACATGCCTACCTGTCACCCACAAGGGGTACATGACCAAGGCTATTCTAGATACAGGAGTCGGGGTAGGAATTGCCACCAAGGAGATATGGGAAAAGTGGGGAAAACCTGCCTTACGACCCACTCGCATGAAGCTCCAGTTAGCAGATGGTCATGTGGAAAAACCCTTAGGAATATTGGAAAGGATCAAACTAACCACCTGTGGAGTAGAATTTGAACACACATTGGCTATCTATAAGTTTGAGAAAGCAAACAACTATGAGATGATATTAGGATGACCGTTCATGAGACAAATGCGAGTAGTACAAGATTGGGGAAGAGATGCATTATACCTGCAACATCAAGGAAACACAACCAAGATAAATTTGCATACGTTCGCCTATCGTGATGTCCCTCCACTTCAATGGAATCCGGTACATAAAGCAGAAGATGACCTATCTATTCACAGTGCTGGATCAAGTGATCAATCTTGGATGCACGAGGACGCCCAGTTATGGATGTGTAAAGAAGCCAAGAAAGAGGAAAGTAAAAGACAACCATGGCCTATAGGACATCCTAACTACCGATCGATAGAAGACCCCGATTACATGCCTCAAATGTTTTCTGACGAGATGTTCGAACCACATGGATGGATGGAAATTTTAGCAACCTTAGATGTGTGTGTAAACGAAGAAGTTTTGACGATGAATGAATGCATAGACGAAGAAGGCTATGATGTAAACCTCTATATGGCTGTCCTACAAGTAGTAGAAGAAGGGGAAATCCTGGAAAAAGAATGGAGAGAGGAATATGAAAGTATAGAGATGGAACCAGAATTTGATTCCGAAGAAAGCTACCTAAATACTATTCAGAACCAGAAGGAACAGGAACCGACAAATATCTTAGCAATTGAAACTGCTTCGGCCATTCACAGGCAGGAGGAAGACATGAGTAGGGTAGGGCCGGACCCATATCTTTTTGAAGTTCCTGAACACTTTAAAAAATACGAAGTAGAGGAAAGAAAAGTAGCTATCCAGATGCCTAGACGAGAGGCAAGAGACGGAGAAGCATATGACAACAAGGAACAAACAAAAAAAATTGTGGTAACAATTGAGGAGGGAGAAGAAAGATGCACGTATATTGGTAAAGATGTATCAGAAGAAGAAGAAGAGGAACTCATACACCTTATCCAAGAATACCGAGATGTATTCGCATGGACATATAAGGATCTCAAAGGTGTGGAACCCACTATTTGTTCCCATCGAATACCAATGACAGCAGATGCAAAACCCTCCAAACAACGTCCTTATACATACAATGAAGTCTATGCAACAAAAATTAAGGAAGAAATAGACAAACTACTAGCGGCAGGATTCATATATGAAATAGAACATACCGAGTGGGTATCGCCACTAGTGGTTGTGCCTAAGAAAAATGGAAAACTAAGAGTGTGTATCAACTTGAAAAAGGTGAACGCAGCAACTATGCGTGATAGCTACCCATTACCCATCACGGACCATCTATTGGAAAGGGTAGCAGGAAAAGAGGTCTATAGCTTTTTGGATGGATTCTCCGGATACAATCAAGTGGCCATAGCAACTGAAGATCAACATAAGACAGCATTCGCCACTGAATGGGGAGTGTATGCATTCAGAGTGATGCCTTTTGGACTCACTAATGCACCGGCGACCTTCCAACGGTTGATGTGTCACGTTTTCAAGGAATTTTTTAAAAAAAGCATGGAAGTATATGTAGATGACCTCTGCACGTACTCTAATCAAAGACCTAATCACATTCCCGAGTTGAGGAAAATATTCAACAAATGTAGACAATACAGAGTCTGTTTGAATCCAGAGAAATGTGTCTTCATGGTAAGACAAGGAAAAATCTTAGGACACATAGTCTCTAGGAATGGAATATCTACCGACGAGGACAAAATTAAAGTCATCCTAGATCTACCAAGACCTAAGAATGCAAAGGAGGTGCAAGCCTTCATGGGACATTGTGGATATTATCGTAGGTTTATCCACATGTATGCCATAATTGCAAGACCTTTGTATGGTCTCTTAACTCAATTTACTTGGACCGAAGAATGCGAGACGGCATTCACCGAGTTGAAAAAGAGACTCAGTACAGCCCCGATTCTGAAATCACCAAACTGGAGCAAGCCATTTCATATTCATGTTGATGCTTCTAACTATGCCATTGGATGTATCTTAGCCCAACCGGCTGATGAAGGTAAGCTTGATCATCCAATTGCCTATGCTAGTAGACAACTGAATCAAGCAGAACGAAATTATACCACTACGGAACGAGAAGGCTTAGGAATGGTATACGCAGTGAAGAAATTCAGACATTATCTTTTAGCAAACAAGTTCAAATTCTTCATAGACCATCAAGCTTTGCTGTACTTAGTCAATAAGCCTTGTAACACGGGAAGGTTGGTACGATGGTTTCTACTACTAATGGAGTTCGATTTTGAAGTAATAGTGAAAAAAGGCAACACACATGTGAGAGCAGACCACCTTTCGAGGCTAACACACGGAGAGCCACCGAGTGGAGTGCCCGACGATCTACCAGATGCTTATTTGTTCAATCTAGAAGTTTGCCCAAAGTGGGCAGAGAGATTGATTCCTATACTCACTCATGGCCCTCAACACTCAATCAATAGGAATAGCAAGAAAGAAATCCTCCAATCGAGGAATTTACACATTGTGTCAGGAAGTGTATACTACAAGGAACCCAATGGAGTGTTACTCAGATGTGTTGAAGAGGATGAACAAACACAACTAATTGAGCAAGCACATGTGAACAAATGGAGAACACACCAAGGGACTCATGGAACAATCCGAGAACTGAAAAGATTAGGAGTGTATTTGCTTGACATGCCCAAGAATGTTCACGACCATCTAAGTAATTGTGCAGAATGTCGAGAGATGGTTCCCGAAGATCATACGTCTCTACCTTTTTCGACCATAGCACCCAATTGGAGTACAACTCTAGTGAAATTCTTAAAAACTCAAGAACATGAGTTAGGAACTAGTCTAGCAAGAAAGCGATCCTTAGAGGAAATGAGCAAGGACTACATTCTCATGGGAAAACAATTGTTCAAACGAGGGAAAGATAACCAACTCAGATTATGTGTGCATGAAGGAGAATATTTACCTATATTAGAGATGGCGCATGCAGGTGCTGCAGGAGGTCATTTTTCGGCTGAAAGAACTGTTAAAATGATTCTCTTTGCGGGCTTGTGGTGGCCAACTCTGCATATGGATGCGGAAGTGTATGTACAAAGTTGTGAGACTTGTCAGAGAACTAAATATCCAATTCGGAGAGATAACATGCCATTAAGACCCATGATATGCGCGAGAGCCTTCACAAAATGGGGTATAGACTTCATAGGACCTATCAATCCACCTGCCAAAGGATCACATGCTGAATACATCATAGTAGCCACAGACTACTTGACTAAATGGGTAGAAGCAAAAGCCACTAGAAAGAATGATGCTCAAACTACCGCAAAATTTCTCTTTGAGCATATCTTCACCCGCTTTGGCTTGCCCATTGAGATTGTTAGCGATCGGGGAACACACTTCCTCAATGAGGTAATCGAATCATTAATGAACGAGTTCCTAGTGATTCATAAAAAATCAGCGCCATACGATCCCCAAGCCAATGGACAAGCTGAGAGCTCTAACAAAGTACTATGCACGGTCTTGACTAAGATAGTCAATAAGGGAAGGTCTGATTGGGATAAACAATTGCATCATGCAATTTGGGCATTCCGAGTTGCATATAAAACGGCCATTGGAACTACACCTTTCAATTTAGTGTATGGGCAAAATGCAATTTTGCCAATTGACTTTTTAGTGCCAACATTGAAAGTGGCCCAGCAATATAAATGGAACGATCATGAATTATCCCAACAACTAGATCAAATCGAGAAGTTACATGAGACTAGATTACAAGCTATAGCAGGCATTTATGCTGCTAAACGGAGACAAAAAGCATATTATGATGCACATATAAAAGATAAGGGACTTAAAGAAGGAGACTTAGTCCTAGTGTATACCTTGAAACAACATGCCAAGAAGTTACAAAAACGCGGATACGGACCTTTGATCATAAATAGAATTTCTACTGGTGGTGCAGTCAATCTCGCCACATTAGACGGAGACATCCTTCCCAACTACATCAGCGGATGTAGAGTGCGAAGATTCATGGAGCCTTTGATTGATCAAATGTTAGCACGATTATTAGGTGCCCAAAATAGGAAGAAAGAAGAGGAGCGAATTAGAGAGGAAGCTCGGAAAGAAGCATTGGAACGCATTAGGAAACGGAAAGAATGGATTAGACAACGAGATGAACGTTATCTCCAAGGAGAAGAGCCTATCCCTATGGCCAACTACCAAGTCGACAATCATGATACGATGGGTATGTGTAAAATGCAACCTTACCTAAACCTAGGGATTGGCAAGACAGAGTACAAATTGATAGATGCATTGATAGACTCAGGAGCAGGACTTAGCTGCATGCGAAAGAAAATAGCAAAAGATATGCAATTAGATTTGAAGCCCACAAAAGCCCGATTAATAGGAATTGGAGGTCACACCCTAGAATGTATTGGAACTACGAATGTATCTCTCCACCTAGGAAATTCCTCCATGGAACAGAGAGTCCTTGTGTGCAACGATGAGGACTTAATGGAAGACTTAGTTCTAGGACAAGATTGGATCATTGAGCATGAAGTATGTATCCATCTTGCTCAAGGCTATATTTCGGCAAAGATAGGGCACAAGGAGATTTTCAGCCTATTAGAAGTAAAGCCTCTAATCCAACCACGCATAATAACACGCACGGAAAGCTGTGCAGAATCGACACACGGGAATAATTCGGCTACTAAAAAAAAAACAGAAATCAATCTGGAAGAAACACACACGTCAAGCTCAACAATGCCTAAAGAAGAGCCGAAAGCAGCACAGTCCGCCCACGAGAAGCTGACCATTAAGGAAACTCCCTCTATTGACGCTCCCACACGAGCCACAACACCACCATATTGGACAACAACAACCAGCAACTATTCTTATCAAAGACAACTCAAGTACAAGTGGGTACGTAAGGATCGGATGTCGAGCAAGGAGAAGCCAAAACCCACTCTTAAGAAGGAAGCAGACATCACCTTACCAGTACAAGCACAGTCCAAGCCTAGGGGACTAATGTAGGTATGGGTCACCAAGTCTTTGATCGAAGCTCAGAAGTGACGACATCAGATATGGATTCCCAAAAAGCTCACACAAGCGGCTAAACAGGCTTTAAAGACAAAGGAAGAGGTACTACATCAGACAAGGCAAAAGAAAACAACACATAAGAGTCATCCAAGAAACTGGAAAAGCAAGGCCAATTTCACTCGAAAAATGGAGAAAGCAAACAGAACACAAGGAGCTGTAAGCATCAAGGAAACGAAACGACCTATCTTAGTGTTCACGAAATGGATCTGGAAACCCAAGCAACCACGAGGAGTGGAGGGTCAAAGAGATAAAGCTTCCCATTGCACTCATGAAGTTCCTAATGCACCTCAAGTAAGCATGATAGGGCCACCATACCAGGCCAAGCATTTGGCACAAGATGTACCTTGTCAAACTAGTGGTGCACATTCTCCAAACGAGAGCAGATCTTAGCTTCATTTTAAATAGGAATGGACCTACTATGTATGTAAATAAATGCTTCGGCTACACTGACTTTTATTTTCTTTCAGCAACAAAAACCAAATTGAAAAAAAAATGTATGGTAAGAGATCTCAATCATGGATTAATGGGGAGACGGAGTGACGACGACAATAATCACTACATTGCACTACATCATTGTATACAGTTATGTGACGCTAATGCACTTTTACGTACAAGTGCAGATGGCTTCTAAGGATTCTGAAGCAACCGTCCCAGAAGAAGTGATGGAATTCCCTCCCCAAAGCCTCACAAAAGCAAAAGGGCACTGGTTTCGTGATGAGCAACCAGTCGAGGAGTATCTATTCTTGGCGTATATAAAGATCATGGACACAGAGCATCATTTTCCAATCATGTCCCAGGACTTTAAAGTTCTACATGGATTACCCTCCACAATAGACATCATGAAAAAGGCAGGGATTCACAAATATTTTGAGCTGCCTATCTATAAACCAGACTTCCAACGCTGTACGCAAGTTCTGAACACCCTTCGGCCAGCACTACATGATCCATTGGTGCCAGAAGCCAATGTGATGGATGGAAAAGGAGAGTGGGTGGTTGTCCAATTTTCCCATGACTTAATCAAGGAAGCATTCGGATGGGAAAAGGATGGCGTCAACATGGTCAAAGAAGAAAGTCGTGGAACAAAAACAAGAACTTTTGTTGACATCAATCGTGTGGATATAGAGGAGGAAGTCAGATTGATTCACCAACACTCCTGCTTCCCGAGCATGAACAGATACACAGCCCCTCAGAAAATCATAGTCCAATTATTATCCCATGCCATAAAGCAAATTGGGAACCAAGTTAATCTGACGCCATATGTGCAAGAACGATTGTTCGAGGCAAAGAAAAAGTGGAATAATAAGAAGTTCCTTAATGGCACTACTGCTCTAACCATCATGATTTACCATGCATTGGGCATGAGAGAGCACTTACAAGAAATGCCATCTTCCATGGAGTTGGCCCAGTATGTCAAAGTGGCCACTGTGCCGAAGCCGAAGAAAGGAAGCAAGAATGTAGAAGTGGCAGAAACAAGCTCCCAACCAAGAATGAGAGGCACCAAGCGACTCCGAGAAGTCCAACTAGTAGAGGAGGAAGTACCGAAATCCAAGAGAGTCCATGCACTACCTAAGACAATCGTTCAAGGAAATAGGCAAATTACGGAGGAAGAGCTGACCCGAGCACTGGAGGAGACACACCAATACACCGAAGGGCAAACCAATCTGCCAGTGCAGGGTCATCACTATCAACAGTCACAACAAGCTACAGACTCGAGAAGCAAGCTCACAAAAGTCCACAGGTATCGGGAAATCGGTTTAGATAATACTAGTTCATAATCAGAAACCAAAGAAGAACTAGACACTTCGTTATTAAATGTAGATATTCGTAGTGAATCGAAGGATGATGGCCAGTGGGCCGAATTAAATGAGGTAGACTATGGCGAAGACCAGGCAGGCCACGAGGGAAAAGATCAGGCAGAAAAGGTAGACCAAAGTACCACCAATAAGAAGGCCGAAGAGGAAAGACAGCACCCCATTCAACCAACTGCAACCTCCACTACACATCTCAAAGAAGACGCATCAGATGGTAAGGAACATATAATGATATCAGAAGAGAAGGCCCAGGAAGGGAAGGTAGAAACTGAAGAACCCTTCACACCTCTAAGGGTTGTGGCTGAACCATCCCCTATGGATGTCACCTTCCAAGGGAGCGCAACCAAGGTGAGTACAACAAAAGCAGAGGACCAGGAACCCAAAGTACACTTACAGATTTGACAACCACACAATGAAACGATCCACGTCGAAAAGGGAAAAGATGTAAAAACCGGAGAAACACCAAGCATACCTCAGACATGGCTCAATATAGATATTGCTCAGCTCAAGCCAGTGGTGCAGGATATGATTCGAACTGCACTAGACACTCAACAACTGATGCTTGATGCTGATGAAGATTACGACCAGGCCATGCAAGAAAAGCAAAAACTTCAAAATGAAGGTATGACTCTTGCCCAAGAACTATCAAAAGCAAAAGAACAAGTTCTGAAGAAAAACGAGGAACTTCAAAAGACAAAAACACAATACAGAATATTAGAGACGGAAAATGCCAAATTAAAAGATCAAGTTTTGGAGTTCACAAAAAGGTTAGACATGATGGAGAAAGAGAAAACTAGGATCAATGCTCGCAACAAGATACTCGAATCACAACTCAAGGTGAGTATGGAGGAAGCTGAACACGTACGGAACAGAAACAAGGAGCTCATGACAGCTCTCCTCAGTGATCAACACCCGGCGGATACTGATAATTCCAAAGAGGACATAAAAGCACTGGAAGAAAAGATAAAAAATATGGCAGATCAACTCAAACAGGAACAAGAAATCACTGCTGATTGGGAACAAAGGTATATGAATGACACTGCAGCTCTACGCAAGAAATGGAAAAAAGCAGAGAATGACTATTTCCGACAGTGCAAAGAGGACACAGACCACATGAACATTGTGGCACAATAATTAATCAAACATCAGGAGGCGATTGCCAAGGCTAAAGAAGAAATAAAGAATAAAGATGTAATCATCAAACAGCTTCAGGAGCAGATAGAGCTAAAAGACAAGCAGGGGACACCAGTAGTACCACATGCTGCAGAGGCTACTGTGGAGACTGAGGTATGTCCTCTATCTTCCCCCTCATATCATTCACCGGTCAAGGAGGAAAAGGAGGTTCACATTGAACCTAACACTCGGGAAATTGCAGAACTGAGCAAACCAGAAAGGGCACTACTGGTGTCCCAACTCACGGCGGAATTTGAAGATCAGATCATCAAGATCATGAAAGAAGCTCAGATAGATAATAAACAACTGGAACAAATTTTGAAGCCATTCAATGTACCATACGGACTACTTAAAGAGCAAACTAGATATTATATAATGTCTGCAACGAATAAAGATCCGGACCACAACCTTTTCAGGCATGACACTTTTAATTACACTCAAGAGGAGTTCGAAAAAGCGGATCCAATATGGCGAAGGAAGCTTCTAGAAAAGAATCCAACACTCCGAGTACAGTGGGAAGCATCACCTTACGAACTTCAAGTAAACCCTTCATTTTGCCCACTCCCTCGTCGAAGAACCTGGACGCAATTTTGGGAAGGACAGCGCCAGGGCAGTATAAATAATCAGTGGCTCAACTATCCCTTACTACCTAGTCCGCCACATAACTACTTACCAACAGAGGAATACATGGTAAAGACCATGGAATTTTGGATTGCCCGATATGCTTCAGTTCCGGACTTAGCAGTCAAAATGACTAACAAAATATTTAGTCTGTTATTAACAGTAATAAAGGTTTTTCAGCATGCAAAATATACATTTTTGAACTTCATTGGCATCACGCAAGGGTCTGAGGCCCTAGTTTTTGATTTATCGACTATCCCAAGCCGCCTAACACTGATGGCGTACTACTCTCGCCTCATGTTTTTGCCATCGATATATATGCAGACTTTTGAAGAAGCATTCTTTACAGGCTTCTTCGAAATTGATTCAGAGATTTTTGTAAAAATGACGTCCAATTTGAATGCAAGACTGGTAGCTTATGAAACCAGCTTCTTTGCGGATCATCGACAAGCACCAGAGGACGGAGTCAAATCACAACAATGGAAAGAATTCATGATATGCAACGCCAATCTGCTAAATCAACGAGAGTAAGCCGCGATCCAAACTTACACACGTCGTCACAAAAAGCCTGTCGAGGACGACAGAGCTCAGGAGAAAGGACGTGTAGAAGGAGAATCAAGCACAAAAAGAAGAAGAAGAAGATCAAAGTCAAAAACAACTCAATAAAGAATAAAACAATGATATTTGAAGACATATCTCTGCAAGAAGCCCCGCAGGGGCGCATCACCCATCTCTGCACAGAGCCCCGCAGGGGCACGCATCAGGCGAAAAGGCAAAACATCCAGGTCCTGCACGGTGGAAGAAAGTAAACAGGCTCAAAGCAATACAACGGGGTCACATGTTTGCAACCACGACATCACGGTATCAGAAGCAAAGGACGTAAATCGGACAAAATAACAAATTCTCTGACAGTCCTTATCATTGCTTCTACCACTGGTGGCGTGCGTGGCAACCCGAATTATCAAGCAAAGGACAATCATCGATAAGATACCCAATTGTCTAACTGTCCTTATTGCTTGTTCGACCACTGGTTGCGTGCAGTCAACTGAAGACAAGAAGGAAAGCCTGTCAAGGGACGACAGAGACGAAGAGGGGGAGAGTGTTGTAGAGCTAAAGAGAGCACAAAGCAGAGAAAATGACGGGCCCTAAAATTTTTCCGATTTGGACATCATATTTTGTATCATAACCACTCTTGTAATACATTTTCCTTTGTAAATGCACTAGAGGAGTCCTCTAGATGCATCCCCACAGAAGATTAGAGATCTATCCATGTAAAATAGTAGGAAATAAGTCTTTTAGCGAATAAAGTGCCGGTCTCTTGTGTGAAAGGACCAAACTTAGGGCTCATGTATATAAGTCACTTTGTGACTCTTTGTAAAGGACTTTTTGCCATTGTGAAGAGGGAGTTCTTCAAATTTTCGAGTTTGCCTCTTTCATGCTAATTTTTTATCTTCATTTCGCTCTTGTATGTGTGTGTTATGCTTGTAATGCATGTGTAGGACTGTTATCTACCCCTTCCCCTTGGTTTTGAGCTGCTGTAGTGCGTACGCAAGCTAGGAGAAGTTGTGGCGCGGGTATTTGTGATTCCCGTCATTCACTGTTTTCGCCATAACTTGAAGCAGAGTGGTCAAAATTGAGTGAAACCACCACCGTTGGATGCGTCTCGTCGAGAGCTTCGAAACGAGTACCCTATTGCCTATATTCGGAGTTCTGGGCTGGGAGAAAACCTCAAAATACTAAAAACTGTTGTAAGAGGCTTGCGGCAAACACTTTCAGTATTTCAGTGAGTGTGAGTGGTAGTAGTCTTTTCTCATGTATGCTAGCTAAACCACTTCATTTTCCATCACGTGTGCAGACGTCTTCATACACTTGGTACGTCGTTCCTTAGGATTGACAATTAAATGTGTGTTAAAGTACCCACTATATGCACTTGTGTGGCAATTGAGGTATAGTCTCATTGGCACAAGTCCTTGAGTCGTCTCGGCTCAAGTACACAAGTAGTATGTACTACTACTTGTATTGCCACAATATTATGCATTTTTCTTTCTACAACTTGAGTTAAAAGTAGTGGTTAGAATAAAGGTCATTGTAGACCGCAATTACTGATATTAAAAGCAAAGGCTTTCTACAAAATTTACCAACTTTTACTTTCATGCATGCTTTTTGAAGCCGCTCTCATGTAACCACTATTTCGACGTAATAAAAAATTCCTTTAAATACATGCACTCTATGGACTATCAAAACAGAGTGCATGGGGGGAGATTGCACCAAATACTAAGTTGTGTCTCATCTCTCGGCATGTCTTTTGTCATGTGTGTTTTGTGCATCCATTACCTCTGTGTGTGTGTGTATCCTGATAACATAGACACACACATACAAACCTAACCACACACACATACACACATAGATACATGCACACACATACACACACAGAGTTACACTCACACCTACAAATGCATACACACACATATACACATACAACTTCCAGCTAAGTATAATTTCTCTTTCCACTCTTCAGTTCTTCAATTCGTCTTCAACATGAACTGTAGATATCATATGCAAAAATAACATGACAACCATAAGTATACTTTCATAGATATAAAACACTCATTTATAGTATTAATATTCAAAACTTATCATATTTAAAAACTCATGATAATATAAGTTAAACAACTTTTTAATATATACATTCATCTTAATGTACATATCCTAATATACATGTCTCATTTAAGCACCCATATACACATCCACTTTCATTCATGCAAACATACACTTGCATACATTTCACATACACATGCCTCATGCATTCATGCATCATAACTCATGCATTCATGTACCTCTAACATACATGTATACATATCTCATACATACTAACATGCATACACTCATGCATTCATAAACATGCATACATTAACATACATACTAACATGCATACGTGAACATGCATACTAAAATGCATTCACTCACGCATTCATAAACATGCATACATTAACATACATACTAACATGCATTCATAAACATGCAAACATATCTCACATGCATAAATGCATACAAATTTCACATGCATACATGCATCTAACATGCATGCACTAACTAACATACATGAACATGCATAAACTCATACATACATACATGAACATACATGCATCAACACACATACATGAACATGCATGCACTAATACACATACATGAACATGCATGCACTAACACACATACATAAACATGCATTCACTAACACACATACATAAACATGCATGCACTAACACACATACATGAACATGCATGTAGTAACACACATACATGAACATGCATGTACTAACACACATACATAAACATGCATGCACTAACACACATACATAAACATGCATGCACTAACACACATACATGAACATGCATGTACTAACACACATACATGAACATGCATGCACTAGCACACATACATGAACATATACATGTACTAACATGCATTAACATATATATAAGTACTAACATTTAACATGGGTACATGCACTATCATTTAATATGCATACAAGTATTCATGTTAATAAATTAAATATAATGCATTTATTATAAACTTCTATCATAAGCTAAATATGGGTTGGAGAAGTTAGACTAATGGATAAGGAAGGTAATGAAAACATATAATCAAATAGTGTAAATTATTGGAATAGAGAAGTTGGATGAGTACGATGAAATCTTTGGGAAAGATAAGGGAAAATGGCTAAATGGATCCTTCTTTTGTTAACCTAGGAAACATAAAAGAGGTTTAGGTAATAAAGTCATACATTTATTATGTAATCAATTTAGTTATATGAACACACACACACATACCCTTCATACCTTCCATTCATTCCAAATATACATAATAAAACACTAATCATTCACATTATTCAAGCATAAACTTAACTAGCTTGTCATGTATGTATTTTCTCTGAGTAATGAAAGCACCAGAATCTGCATAAACAATTTCTAGGCCAAGAAAATATGTAAGCAATCCAAGATCATTGATCTTGAATTCCTCCTTCATTTGGGTTTTAATCTTCTTGATGCCATTGGGATCATTCCCTGTAATGATAATGTCAGCCACATAGACACATAGATAAATAACATTTGAATTAGTCTTCTTAATGAACAATGAAGATTCTACCTTGCTTGCAACAAAAACTTGGTCCTGAAAGTATGTGATAAGGTTCCAAGTTCTAGGATCTTACTTTAAACCATACAATGCCTTCCTTAATTTACATACATAATCAGGTTTTTCTTTGTCTTCATATCGTGGTGGTTAAGCCATGTAGATCTCTTCAGAGATCCAACCATTAGGGATTGCATTTTTAACATCTAATTGGTACAAGTTCCAATTCATTGAAGCAACAATACTTACTAAAACTCTGATAGGTGGCATCTTCACCACAAGTGAGAAGGTCTTTTCATAGTATAATCCATGGGTTTGAGCAAAGCCCTTTTCTATTAGCCTTGCTTTGTACCAGTTGATTATGCCATCTGGATTCTTTTTTACTTTGTAAATCCATGTGGATCCTATTACCTTCATGAATGGTTTTTTGGAAACTAAATCCCAAGTTCTATTCTCTTGAAGTGCTTCAATTTGTTCCAACATAGCTTCTCTCCATTCTTCCTTCCTATTGGCATCTTCAAATGAAGAAGGTTCCTCTTACATAGACTCTTTAGCCATGTATATAGAATGTTTGGGGACTAGTGATGTGTCATAACCATACCTTATAGGTTTCTAACTTTCCCTTTGAGATCTTCTAATTGCTTGATTGGATAACTATGGAATGTCTTCCAATTGTTTGAATTTTACTTGCCCTTGGACTTCCAAGCGTTGAAATCAATTTCAAATGAATAAGGTTCCTCTGACATAGACTCTTTAGCCATGTATATAGAATGTTTGGGGGATAGTGATGTGTCATAAACATACCTTATAGGTTTCTAACTTTCCCTTTGAGATCTTCTAATTACTTGATTGTATGACTCTAGAATGTCTTCCAATTGTTTGAATTTTACTTTGCCCTTGGACTTCCAAGCTTTGAAATTAGTTTGTTCTTTAAGTTTTGAGTTGACATCCTCTGATGTATGCGGTTCTTGTTTGGTGAATTTGAAAAATCATTTTCCAAATCATAGGGTAGATTTATTTTCCTACAATCATCTTCAAGCTAAGAGTTATTTTCATCAAGTACCACATCCCTACTAACTATAAATCCTTTTTTAGTGGGATTACATAACCTTTTTCCTTTCTAATTCTGATCATAGCCAATGAATATGCATCTTTTAGCTTTTGGATCCATGCCATTCCATGCCTCATAAGGAGTTATCCCATCTAGAGACTTGGATGCAAGTCTATTGATTAGGTAAGTGGCTATGGAAACTATTGGAGCAAGTCTATGACAAGCCTAAGTATTGGCCTGAGTCTCACATAGTCATAGGAAAAGCTTTAAAGTGACGACAATGTATGAGCTCACATGTGAACTATCTCTTGTAATTTTTGAAGTCTTTACTTGATGTAAAAGTTAAAGGAATCTAAGGTGGTTGAGTCCACTTGAGAAAAGGTAAGAGAAGCCACAAATTATTGAAGTAGTTGGAGAATCAAATCAATTACAAAACGATTGGAGAGTGATTTTAGGTGAGATTCAAATTTACATTTGAGCTCTGAATGTCACTATAAATACATGACCTTCTAGTCGCGTTTCTTAGACCTCCATGAGATGAGCTTTATACTATATAAAAGTGTGGGTTCAAGGCACACAGACGTATCAGTAAGTCCATTATAGTTTACAATCAATGTACTTTCATTTTTATGATCATTTGAGTTCATACCTTCATACTTTTGTGAGTATACTGTTCACTGCTATATCTCTCAGTTTTTGCAATCAAATTGTAGAGATGATTTCTCTAAGCTTGGTGCATCATGTTAAATGATTTAAGTTGTTAATGTTTTCTCCTACATGGTTATCAAATTTCATTGCAATTGTGTTTTCCAATCTTGAGATATGTTCATTTGAAGTCGACTATATCTCTTCATTCTCTACCTCTCTGTGAGCACTCCATCAAAAGAGCCATTTTCTCAAAGCTAGTTCTCCGTGTGTACATCATGGTTTTCCATGATTCAAATCTTTCTAGAATTTGCATGCGGTCTAGTATATGCCTACAAAATTTCATAAGCATTAGAATTTTGAATCTCGAGATATTAACATTTCTCTGCTTACAGGTTTGAGTACTGCTACAACCCACAAAAATCGGGGTGATGCTACAACTTGCTTAACACTTTTATCTTTATGTAATCCATCATTTTTTATGAAATAAATCTTGGTTGTTAGCTCACTATATTAATAAGAGTTCACCAAAAGTAATCAAGTCAATTACTGATGTGGCAAGAGAATTCCTCAAAACACTAGACAGGTGTATGAACATAAATAGCAAAACTTATCTGTTTTGATTCATCTTTTTGAGAGTGATCTTTCAAGGTACATAGGGTTCCTAATACATCCTTTGGCAAGCTAAAAGAGCCCACTACATATCCCTGGAGTTTATTTGGCTGGTGTAGTGCAAAGTTTTTGTAGCGCTGTGGAGGTGATCGCAATCCGGGTGGATCGGGTCCGGTCGTGGCACACACAGGGTGTATGAAGCTAATGAATGTTGGAAGGTTTAAAGATGTGAAGGTGAAATTAATGTTGAGTATGGAGATGAGAGAGATGTTGAAATGATTATGGGAATAGGAATGTAGGAGTGCGAGTTAGATTTATGAACATGAATGATAAGAATGAAAGAGAACCATACATACGAATGAAATTTGGAAGGAAGAATGGTCCATTGAAGGAGCTTCTTAAACACTTCCTAATTCCAATCCATATGCATAGTTTTCTTTGGATGATATGTATGCATGACGAGAATAGATGGAATCCTTACACATAAATCAGTTTCGAAAGGAAGAATGGTCCAATATTGGAGCTTCTTATACACTTTCAGAAACTAATAAATATGTATGGATTTGTATGGATTATATACATGCAAGTGAATTATGATGATGGATTTTACTCACAAGCTCAAAGAAACATCCTCACTGGTTCAACGCAATACTGCGGAGCCTTCTCACACATAGAAGAAATAGAAGACATGTAAAAATACTTAAGAGACTGAGAGAGGTGACAAGAGACAAGTAACAAGTGACATGAATTAAAAGAATTTGAATTAAGTTACATGTAAAAGATCGTCGTGGTACGTCATGCTAAGCAGTCTACTGATCAAAGGTGGTTCCGACCCTCAAACCATGACAGTTCAACCGAATGTCACACGTAAGAAGGTGAGTTCCACTCCAGTGACCCTATGTCTGTCTAGGCTCGTAACGTCTAACTAAAGAAGTCTAAGACTCATTAAAATCAGCTCTAACTCACTCACACGCTCCACCGAGGGTGAGTCAAGATAGAGATGCTGGTTTCAAGAGCCTATCCTAGATTGGAGTTCTAACTTAAATTTGAAACTAGGTTCTATACTCATACTAGCTCACCTTGGATCCTCACTCGCTCAACCGAGGGTGATCGTCTCAAGGAAACCGTAAGCTAGCATGAGCCCTATGGATGCCTAACAATGATCCTCTAGGAGTTTGGAGGGGGGTTTATATAGTTTTTTGAATGAATTTGGGCCCTTGGATCTAGAGAAATCAACTCTCAACTCTAGGATCACTACTTTCGATTACAACCATTTGATTAATCAAATCAATGGCTTGGAATTGTTCTTTCTATCAAATCTAATGTAAAGGAGTGAAATTTAGGCGCCCTCATTCTCCACCATTGGATCTGGGGATGATCTGGACCGTCGGATCAGTGCTGACATCAATTCGGATAAGATAAGCCACTATTTTTGGAGAAATGCTGCATTATTGATCTTTGATTGTAAAAAAGGTCTTCTTTTATGGAAAAACTCGTGGATCCTCCTTCCTTTATGCTTTGGTGCATCTCCACCCTTGAATATGTGCTCATCTTGACCGTACAACATGGTTCAATCATATTCTGCCATGTGGTAGCCCTTCAAGCCTTCAATTTTCTTATACTAGAAAACTGCGCTAATCCTGAAAACTGGACTTTGTGCTCTTTGACCCTCCAAATAGGCTTTGATGAAGATGAAACTTTGTAGGACTATGTTTCCAAAGATCTCCTTCAGGAATATGCAGAAAAAACTCCCATCTGAATCTCCCTTGTACAAGTTTGACTACATTTGGAAGCTTGCAAGGTGGCATTAAGGTGTCTAGGAAGCTCTGATAGCCTTGAAAATTTGTACAAATATGTAGCCACATATGATCTTTATACATGCCAAACCATATGGCTAACATAAATTTCTATACAAGAATTTGTAGGGTCAAACTAGAAAAAATACATTTTTACAAAATGAACATAGCATATCAATGTGCTACCAAATCCATTTTCTGCTGAAATTTGGGCTATAGACTGCCTTTGACAATCTTTACAAGTATATGGATTTTCATCTAATTTGGTGACAATGAAATTTTTGCCCTAATTTCCCAACTTTGACCAGCTTTGACCAACTTTGACCGCTACCATGGACTTTCTTGATTTCTTTGAAACTTTGTATGTGACCTTCCTTTGACATCCTTGATGCATCCTGGACTTCTCGGGGAATTCTGGCTACCTTCGCCAAATATGTTTTTTGTAGGCCTTCACAAGTGAGAGAGGAGAGCATATCTCGACGACATTCGCCCCCACTAAACCTGCGATTCCTCCGGAAGCGCCACTCTAGCATCTGTGAAAAACAAAATGTTCCAGGCATCAAATTCTTTTATAGGCAACATAAGAAAGATGGAAGGAAAATTGATTATATGCATGAATAAGTAGGTAACGTGACATGAAGCAAAATTTGCATGAAAGAAATAATTGAAACAGGCAACATGAATATGCATGAACAAATAGGCAACATATATGCAAATGAACAAGCAACATTGGCAACAAGAAAGAAAAAAAAACAAGCATCAATATGAAGTGGAAGTGGATGTATTGAGTCGTTTTAAGCATCAGTTCCTCTCATCTTGAAGAAAATTTTGTACCTTTTTCATAAAGCAATCTACCTTAAATATGATTATAAACAAAGATTTAGGATTTTCAAGAGACATCTTTCATCTTTAGCTTATTTTAGATCAACTCCTTTCCTACATAAATATGAATATGCTCTTTTTCTAATAACATGCAAGGAAATCTAACTAAACTCCACTAATGCATAAATCTGCCTATATAGCCCGTGATTTATTCTACTATGCCTCTTTATCCTCCTTTGGCTTGCCTCTCTTTTTTTTTTTTTTTTTTTTTTTTGATGATGATGATGATTCGGCAACTTTATGGTTACAATCACTTTTTTGGGGTGGAAGAAAGTGTAAACTTCTTGGTAACATGTAGCTTTTTTTTTTTTTTTTTTTTTTGACGAGGAAAAATTAAACCCCGATACAAGGTACAACCATTTTTGATGACGGAGAACAGTCGTTTAAACTCCGATACAAGTGCTGTGAGATGGACTAAGGATGTAGAAACATGCAATAGCAGGAGCTAGGATTTCAACAATTATGCTTTCGATACAGGATACATATGCATGTTTATATATGAAAGTCTTGTCACCAAAATAAACCTCCAAATCTACATGCCCTATCTTTCCACAATCCTAGATTATAAACAATTTCTTGGTAGATAAGTTACTACTTAAGATAAAATTTTATACAAGTAGAGAAATCATCATTTGCCCTTTTTTGACTCAAGTGATGTGGATATGCAATGCAATGCAAAGATTGAAAAAAAACATGCATGAAACAAGCATGGAAAAAAAATAGAATGAACTTGAAAAAAAACAAAGCAACATGAACTTGAAAATTAATGATTTTTTTTTATTATTTTTTTTATTTTTATAACATGGATACTCCTGTTTATGAATCGGCCTCATTGTTGTCATCTTCTTCAATGTCCTCATCCAAAATGTACTCGTCATTATCATGCTTCTTGAATAACTTTATCCTTTTACCTGCAATCAAAGTTTTTAGTGCAACACCATTTAATTCACAAAGAGCATACGTACCATTGTTGTTGACTTTTGATACTATGTATGGCCCAAACCACCGTTGAGTGAGCTTTTTGCGTGCATCATATTGAGAGTCAAATGTACTATCATAAATGAGCACCCAATCTCCTACTTCAATTGGCTTAGGACGCAATCGATGAGTTTTATCAAAATAATGCTTGTTCTTCATTCTAGATTCTCTTAATTTTTCAACAGCATCATCAAGTCTTAATTTACCTTGTTCTAACTGTTTAATACGCAAACTCAAAAAATCATCAGTAGACATGTTTTCAGACCAAGGCAAATTTGACCATGCAGAAATATGAGACTGTATTGGAAACAATGGTTTTTGACAGTACATGAGTTCAGCAGGCATATCCAGTAGTACGTGTGCATGTCATTCTATCTGCCCAAAGTGCAAAAGGTAAGAATTTAGGCCATTGTTTGATGTCACCATTACATGCTTTAGATATGGCTTTCACAATAGGTGGATGCCCTCTCTCTATTTTACCATTGGCCTCTGGGTTATATGCAGTAGTGAGAGACAAACGAATACCGTGACGCTCAAAGAACTCTTTAGCTTCTCTCGCATTTAACTCTCCACGATCGGCAACTACTTTCTCTATGTACCCAAAGCGACTTATGACATCTTCAAGCAAGAATTTGCAAACATTGGAAGTGGTCTTAGATCGTAGTGCACGTCCCTCTACATGATTAGTTAAGTCTTCTCTTGCAAGTACAATGTAACGCATTTTGTCAATACCTTTAGGCATAGTTACAAGATCTACTACCCACTTGTAGTGAATACAAGGTGGATAAGTAGGATGCAACGGATCTCTATGTTTGACTGATGAATGAAGTTGACAAGTAGAACATGTAGAAACATAGCTACTAATGTCAACATACATCCTAGGCCAATAATAGGTACTTCTAATTTTTTCATATGTTCCAAAAAATCCTTTATGACCTGCCCATAATGTCTCATGCATTTCCTTCATTACTTGCAATTGAAGACCTCTCTTTCCTAGGACTCGTTGTGGATTCTTAACCTTACCCTTAGCATGTCTCCAAAGATAACCATTACATAGGAAAAAGTTATAAGCTCGTTTCCTAATGTTACGGAATCTATTCGTAGTCCAGTTAGGTAATGGTTGTAGTGTACTAAGATACTTTCCTATGTCTCTCCATTCATTTTCGTACTCAGACTCATGAAATTGCTCATACTCATATATATGTGGAACATAGTCAATTAAGTTCACATTCTTTATTAGATCATTTTCAAGATCATCAAATCTAGCTCTCGATAACATATCAGCAACTGAATTTGACTTACCTGAAATATGAACTAACTCAGGATTTATGAACTTAATATATGAGATCCATCTAAGCATGGCTATATCAGGAGATGAACAATTGGCTATCATTCCAATGAGAGGCAAACAATCAGTCTCAACTTTGACATTTGCACCAATGAAATATTCTTTGTCTGTTTTCAAAGCTGTTACCATACCCCATAGTTCTCGTTTGATCTGTGGATATTTTCGTTGTGTTTCATGTAGAATTTTGGCACCAAACCTAATTGCATATCTATTCCCTTCACTATCATCTTGACTTATGACCCAACCTATACCAATAGGACTAGTATCAACAGTCAATATAATAGGTTTGTTAGCAGAATAGTCTACACGCTTAAGGATGGGAGCTTCAAGCAATAATTTCTTCAATTTACGCATAGCCTGAGTGTGTTTGTCAGTCCAAATAAATTTTTGTTTCTTCCTCAACAAGTCATAAAGACAATCAGCAACATGAGCAAAGTGTGGGATCCAAATAACATAAAAGATGCAAGCACCAAGAAATCTACGTACCTCACTCACGTTGTTACATGTTTCAGAAATCTTGCTAATGGCATCAACTTTTTGTGGGTATGGCTTTCGACCATAATGGCCACATAAATGTCCAACAATAAGCACCTCGTTGACACCAAAAACAGATTTCTCTATGGAAAATGTGAGACCTACCTCTTCAAATCGTTGAAATATTCTTTCACAATCAGAGATATGGTCAAGAACAAATTTACGACATCCAGATGAATCTACAGTAATGTCCTTTACACGTTCCTCACTCCCTTTAATTGGAATATCATCAATGAATGGCATAGTTATATGAGGGATAAAATCATGTAAGACCATATTCATAGCACTCATCATATGAGCCACAAAATTAGTCGCTCCTTGAGGTAAAGTACACATTCGCACTAAGCCTAAAGGAGTTTTCATTGTGGTTATGTCACGACTATCAATTGCTAATTGGAATTGGTCATATCCCGAATATAAATCACCCATTGAATAGATAGAATGTCCTGAAAATGACTCAGCAAATTCATCTACAATGGGTCCTGTTCCTACATTCCTTATGGTGACTTTATTGACGGGTTGGAGATCTTGAATAAAACGTAGTTTCCCATTCTTTTTAGGCACAGTGAACCATCTGTTTGAGTAAGGTGCAAAAGATGGCTCTAAAATTCTCATGTTTATCTTCTCCTTAAGTAGTTTCATTAGCTCAGGTAAGTGAGCCTTTGGAACAGGTATAGGACGAAGATTCCATGGAATATGTGGAATAGTAAAGATTATCATGGGTGCAACTAGCTTAGGATCTACACAACCAATCTCATGAGGATACATAGTAAAGGCTTTTCCATGGCTACGTATAACTCTCTCAAATTTATCTCTCTCTGCTGGCAAAAGAAAGTCATCATCTCTACCAATTTTCACATGTTTGATTGTCTCATCCGTGAATTTATGTCCTATGTTTTTCTTATCCCGAAGAATTGGATCATTTTTCACATCAATAATTTTTTCATTACTTCCTTGAGGTAATGGTTGAGCTATGGGTTTGATTTTTTTGTCTACAGTTTTGTACTTTGTTTCAACTAAGGCATCATGTGTTTGGTTAAATTTTGAGCACTTGTCAACATTGAGAGCATACTCTTGGATTAGAGCATACTCATCAAGGGAAGAAAGAAGAATAATATGGAAATTAGAATTTTGTTGAAGACATAACTCTAACTCCTCAAGAGTAGAGAAACAATGAGATGTCTCAATCACATGCTCAATGTTCTCATCATGTTCCATGATTTTGTTGTTTTTATAATTTTTTTGGGTTTTTTGGATAAAAGACTTGGACAATTGACTCTTATGAAGAAAATCTAATCTAGAATGTGGAAAACAAAGTGACAAACTATTGTACATGTTGGTTGGATGCGAGATGTCAAACCAATATCCACTATTGTCCCGCTCAACAATGGATTCTATCCAAAATTTTGATCATATGTAGCTCCAAACATGAATCGAGGTGCACAATCACTACAAGCATGCTCATGACCCTGAGTAACAATAGGTTTCTTTATAATTGACAATGGATTCCTAGGATGATTCACTCCTACTGTCATGACTTGAAGTGATTGCATTCCATCCTTAGACTTAAATCTAGCATAGGTAGACCCATCATCCATGGCTTTAGTTTCCATACGACTCTCACAAATAAAGGGTTGACCTAAGAGAACTTCATAGGAGCAATTATCTTGAATAAAAAAGTGAAACTCTTCTGTGATTCCTCCTATGGATATGGGCACACTAGCACAAGCTCCATACAGGGTACCTACACCATTATCTGCAGTTCTCATACGCCATCCACAATCTTTATCTATGGGCCATCGAAACTTATCATAGACTTCTCTTGAAATCACATTGATTTCGGAGCCGGAATCTACTAATGCATTTACAGTGATAGTGTTCTTATCATTTCCTATTTTAACATGCATCTCTGATGTACCTCTAGACCAAAATGTTCTTTTAAAGTGACTTTCAGGATTGTTTTCATGATTTTCATGGTCAGGTTGAATAGGTCCTAAGAAACTTTTATTAACATTTACTTCATCATCATCAAAGTCCTCTTCATCAGATTCATCAAAGTTTAAGGCCTCATTCATAGCTTGATCTTGATCTAGAGAATCTTGCATCTCAGTATCTAGATTAAGCGGAAACCTCTTCCTTTTAATTAGGCCGATAAAGTTATCTTTAAAAACAGGCTTTGCAATAGAGAAAACTTGTTCTAAAGACATAGTCACTTGACTCTTAAGCAAAATGTCATCTAAAATCTCCATAGGATCTATTTTTCTCTCAATTTCTGAAATCAAGATGGCTTTAGGTTTTCTCTTTGGTTTCTTTTGTTTTTGCTCAGGATCTTGTTTTTGTTCATGTTCTCGTGTTTGGTCTTCAGTTTGTTTTGATTGTTCTTGTTTATCTAAAGGCTTTGGTTCTGTTTTTCTTTGCTTTGTCTTCTTCCCTTTTTGTTTCTCCTCTTGTTTTTGTTCATTGGGTTGTGATTCTTGTTGTTTATCTTTGGATTGTGATGTTTCTCCCTGCTCTATGATTGTTTCTATTCCCTCTGAGGTTTGTTTTCGTGTCACTCTTCTTTCACTAGGCTCAGCTTCATCTCTTTTTCGTTTTTCTTCTACATTGGATATGTGAGAAATAAGAGATTGATCTTCTATCGGTGACTCCCAAGCCGTTATTCTCCTAATCTCATCTCGTGCTCTTACTAAAGCCTCTATGGAAAAGTCAACTTCCTTTGTGGGTTTACTTGATTCTACTTGTTTTTCATCAAGAGCTTCTAGTTTCACTCCTCTAGTTCCTACATCCGTTAGAGTTATATTTTCATAATGTTTTTTCATTCCTCCCTTACCATAATTTCCTTGCAAAGGTAGCCTAGATCGATAGTCACAGATTTTTTTGTCTATGTCTATTACTAGTCGTTGCTCCTTAGCAGCCTTCAATAGTTCACAATCTCTCAAAAAGTGCTCTAACGAATCACACCAAGGACACCTACGAGGGCCACGCACAAACCCATTTTGATTTTGAGGATTTTGATTAACTTGTGGTGGGAAATTTTGAAATTGAGGATTTTGTTGATAAGGTATTGCTTGAACAGGATAATTAGGATTTTGAAAATGCAATTGATGTATTTGAGGAGCTTGGGGAGCAACATGTGGTACTTGAGGTGCAAGAGGAGCTTCCATATTATACGGTTGATGATTTTGAAAATTTTGATTTTGAGGATTTTGAAAAGCTATTTGAGAAGCTTGAGGATACAGGTTTTGATACATTTGAGGATTTTGCACATGAGGATGAGGATTTTGCATTGGAGGAACTTGATATGCTTGAGTAGGAGCTACTTGTGGATTTTGCTTGGTAGCTATAACATGTGGATTAGGCTCTTGAAAAGTCATTGGGTTCATTTGATTTTGGAAAGTTTTGGTGTAATTAGATTGTAAAGCATCTATAGTCTTGGCCAAATTGGATTGTGTAGCAATAAGACTTTCCATTTGCTTAGTGAGAATATCCACTTGAGATTGTTCAACTACACTTTTATTTGGCTCTACTTTAAAACCTTGAGTAGGCTCCATCATTTGAGGAATAGGAGTAGAGTCAAAAAGCATAGCATGGGATTGTTCTCTAACTTGCTCCTTAGTTTGTGGAAGGCTAGCTTGAGGAAGACTAGTTTGCTCATAAAGCATGGATTGTCTTTGATGTCTATGGGCTACAACCTCTACTACTTTACGCACTTTTTGCCAATTGTCAGTAAGACCATAACGCTTATCCGGCTCTTCTAAACGCCGTTCAACTTCCCTACGAGTTTCAGGATGAAGAAGTTTAAGAAAATTGATCACAAGATCAGGTTCCAAAGTTATCTTATCCTCATTAGGAAGTTGTTCATAGCGTCTAATATACTCATTTTGTAAGTGAGTAATAGAGCTACTAGGCTTTGGAGAATTGACCCATCGTAAGAATCCATCCCGATTATGTTGGCTATAATCTTCAAGATAGAATTCTTTGAGCATCTCCTTTCTAAAATCACTCCAAGGAAGACTATCATATTGAGTGACACGGTTTATGATAGAGCTATCAACAATTCGTTCAAAGAATGATATCAAAAGATCTTCAAGAAGACCAAAAATCATAGCTTGCTCTTCAAAAAAATCTAAGTAGCTTGTGATGTTGATGCCATTGAATTTTCCCTTCTCTCTCAACATAGAAGAGACTATTCTTTGGCCTTGTTTCTCAACAATAAGGGATTTGAATCCTTCCTCCATCTTATGTGAATAAGCAAGTGATGCACGATGCTCTAGATCTCTCACAAATGTGTTTACTTCACGACGAAGATGTGCACGATACTGTGAGAAATCCAGTGCAACACTCAAGACCGATGATGATGATATGATGAGGATGAAAAATGTGAAACAAAGGATATGGATCACAACCTCCCAACAAGATCAGAAGCAAATGCCACGAAGCGTTTCATGTCGGGTTCAAATGTGGAGGTGATCGCAATCCGGGTGGATCGGGTCCGGTCGTGGCACACACAGGGTGTATGAAGCTAATGAATCTTGGAAGGTTTAAAGATGTGAAGGTGAAATTAATGTTGAGTATGGAGATGAGAGAGATGTTGAAATGATTATGGGAATAGGAATGTAGGAGTGCGAGTTAGATTTATGAACATGAATGATAAGAATGAAAGAGAACCATACATACGAATGAAATTTGGAAGGAAGAATGGTCCATTGAAGGAGCTTCTTAAACACTTCCTAATTCCAATCCATATGCATAGTTTTCTTTGGATGATATGTATGCATGACGAGAATAGATGGAATCCTTACACATAAATCAGTTTCGAAAGGAAGAATGGTCCAATATTGGAGCTTCTTATACACTTTCAGAAACTAATAAATATGTATGGATTTGTATGGATTATATACATGCAAGTGAATTATGATGATGGATTTTACTCACAAGCTCAAAGAAACATCCTCACTGGTTCAACGCAATACTGCGGAGCCTTCTCACACATAGAAGAAATAGAAGACATGTAAAAATACTTAAGAGACTGAGAGAGGTGACAAGAGACAAGTAACAAGTGACATGAATTAAAAGAATTTGAATTAAGTTACATGTAAAAGATCGTCGTGGTACGTCATGCTAAGCAGTCTACTGATCAAAGGTGGTTCCGACCCTCAAACCATGACAGTTCAACCGAATGTCACACGTAAGAAGGTGAGTTCCACTCCAGTGACCCTATGTCTGTCTAGGCTCGTAACGTCTAACTAAAGAAGTCTAAGACTCATTAAAATCAGCTCTAACTCACTCACACGCTCCACCGAGGGTGAGTCAAGATAGAGATGCTGGTTTCAAGAGCCTATCCTAGATTGGAGTTCTAACTTAAATTTGAAACTAGGTTCTATACTCATACTAGCTCACCTTGGATCCTCACTCGCTCAACCGAGGGTGATCGTCTCAAGGAAACCGTAAGCTAGCATGAGCCCTATGGATGCCTAACAATGATCCTCTAGGAGTTTGGAGGGGGGTTTATATAGTTTTTTGAATGAATTTGGGCCCTTGGATCTAGAGAAATCAACTCTCAACTCTAGGATCACTACTTTCGATTACAACCATTTGATTAATCAAATCAATGGCTTGGAATTGTTCTTTCTATCAAATCTAATGTAAAGGAGTGAAATTTAGGCGCCCTCATTCTCCACCATTGGATCTGGGGATGATCTGGACCGTCGGATCAGTGCTGACATCAATTCGGATAAGATAAGCCACTATTTTTGGAGAAATGCTGCATTATTGATCTTTGATTGTAAAAAAGGTCTTCTTTTATGGAAAAACTCGTGGATCCTCCTTCCTTTATGCTTTGGTGCATCTCCACCCTTGAATATGTGCTCATCTTGACCGTACAACATGGTTCAATCATATTCTGCCATGTGGTAGCCCTTCAAGCCTTCAATTTTCTTATACTAGAAAACTGCGCTAATCTTGAAAACTAGACTTTGTGCTCTTTGACCCTCCAAATAGGCTTTGATGAAGATGAAACTTTGTAGGACTATGTTTCCAAAGATCTCCTTCAGGAATATGCAGAAAAAACTCCCATCTGAATCTCCCTTGTACAAGTTTGACTACATTTGGAAGCTTGCAAGGTGGCATTAAGGTGTCTAGGAAGCTCTGATAGCCTTGAAAATTTGTACAAATATGTAGCCACATATGCTCTTTATACATGCCAAACCATATGGCTAACATAAATTTCTATACAAGAATTTGTAGGGTCAAACTAGAAAAAATACATTTTTACATAATGAACATAGCATATCAATGTGCTAACAAATCCATTTTCTGCTGAAATTTGGGCTATAGACTGCCTTTGACAATCTTTACAAGTATATGGATTTTCATCTAATTTGGTGACAATGAAATTTTTGCCCTAATTTCCCAACTTTGACCAGCTTTGACCAACTTTGACCGCTACCATGGACTTTCTTGATTTCTTTGAAACTTTGTATGTGACCTTCCTTTGACATCCTTGATGCATCCTAGACTTCTCGGGGAATTCTGGCTACCTTCGCCAAATATGTTTTTTGTAGGCCTTCACAAGTGAGAGAGGAGAGCATATCTCGACGACAGCGCCACTTCATCTTCTCCAAGTTCAAATCCATCTCTTCATAGAAACAACCTCTATTCATAAATAATTAGGAAGTTTTTTTCTCATTCAACATTGATCTTGCAGCCTCTCCTATCAGCCTATTTCTTCTCTTTGCCACTCCATTCTATTCAGGAGTGTACCTTGTTGTAATATCTCTCTTTATTCCTCTCTCCTATAAGAAGGAGTCAAACTCGTGTGGGAAATACTCACCACCTCCGTGAGATCTAAGCCTCTTCATACTTTTACCTGTTTGATTCTCAACCAATGCCAAATACTTCTTGAAACAAGTGAAGACTTCATCTTTATGCTTCCTAAAGTAAATTATTGTCCATCTACTATAGTCATCTATGAATGAAACATAATACCTTTACCCTGAAATCGATGCTACTCTACTAGGATGCCACACATCTATGTGTACAAGCTCCAAGTAGTCTTCATACATGTATCCTCTTTTGTTGGTTGCCTATGTGACTTTCCTAATTAACATGCTCCACATTTGTAAATCATATGTTGCTTGGACACATTTGGGATGCCAAGTACACTCTGATCCCTGCATATTTGCTTCAATTTTCTTTCATCGATATGAACTAGTCTCTTATGCCATACCTTTAATCCAGATAGAGTTTGGCCCTTATAATTGAAGAGAGCAATATTTCTTGTATCTTCAACTTAAACGGTAAAACGTCTACCACATTTCTCACCTTTTACAATCCCCTTGAAGCCTTGTTGAGGGTCCTCCACATATGCTGCATGCCTTGTGAATCTAACCAGTAAACCCTTCTCAACAATTTGTCCACCATTAGTTAGATTCTTGGTTATTGGTTGCACATACAATACCTTGCTTAGAAGATTCATTTTACAATCAAATGCTTTAACATTTCCAATCTCCTTTACTGAGTGCCTAGTGTCATAACCTATTTGCACTTGATGCTTTCATTTGGGTTCTTCAAGGTGAGACAATAATGCTACATTGCCTACTACATCATTGGAGCAACCGAAATCAAGGTAAAATAGGTACTCATCATCTTTACATTGCTTGGCTATCATATTCATGAGCAATAGGGAATCGTCTTGATCATCTCTGTAATTTTTGTGTTCTCTCCTTCCTCTAAAGCCTCCTTGATAATTGTTGTGGTTGTAATTGTGATGGTAGTTATTTCCTCCATTATTGAACCTGCCTCTTGATTGTCCATAGCCTCTGAGTATGTGTAAGCCTCTTCCTCTCTAATTCTTTGTGTTCCTGAAGCATTCATCTGTGGTATGATTTTTCAAGCCACAAATTTTGCAAGGTGAAGAATTGTATGGTCTCCCCCTACCTTGTTGTCCTCCTCTACCCCTTCCTCTACCTACGAAATTCACTTGAGAGGTATTTGCATATTCTTCACTCTTTTTACCTTTTCCTTTATCTTTACTCTTATTTTTTATCTGTCTAAAGGGTATAAGATTGATTACCTCAGGAAGTATCTCAGTTCTTGTTGAGATTTTTCTCATGTGTGAAGAGTTGCCCCATTAATGTATTGAGGTCAGATATCTGCATGTCCATATATAGGTTCATTGCTGTCCCATTTGTCATCAACCTTGATGCCATTTATGATCTACTTTACTGTCTTCTCCTCTTCTATTTCTTCTCCAATAATCCCAAGTTGATCAACTATATCCTTCATCTTGGTCACATAGTCAATGACACTTTTCTTTGATTGATTCTTCAAGGTTGTGAACTTCATCCAAAGCTGGTTCTTTTTGGCCCTTGTATTTGATGAGAAGTATGAAGATAGTACTTCCCAAGTCTCTTGGGAAGTACTAAAATTCCTAATATGAGGTAATAAAAAATCAAATTGAATTGAGTATGTAAGACTTGGCTAGTGCATCCTTGGCACACCATGCAACATGTCTCTCTTGCTCCTCTTTTGTAGGTAGACATTTGCTTCTAAAGGTTGGATTTTCTTCATCTCTAGAGATGTGTCCATACAAGCTTCTTCCTTGGAGGTAAGACTTCATCATTAGGGACCATGCTAGATAATTTCCTCTATCCAATTTTTTGTTGAATGGTCGAAATCCATCTCCCATTTTACCTTGATGTTGCTCTGATACCACTGTTGGAGGAGATTGTGGACACTTTCCAGAGATGAGATGGTGCTGCAAATTCCTGCTTCACACCAACCAAAACTCAGTTCAGGAGTACAAAATAGACCTCTTGAGCTTCTCAAGATGCATAAATAATCACCTAAGTACTTTGGAAGATTATCCTCAAATCATTGGATCAAAACAGATGACTTGTACTTTTCACTATTAACCAAAACTTGCTATTTTGGTCACCACACCTGCTCAGAGAAATGAACAATTCTTTTTCTCTGCTAATAATTGAACCAAATCCTTTTGGTCACACCTAATTGACTTAGGAATATAAATTTTGCAATTTATTTCACTTGAAATGATCAACTATGCCAAGAGAATTATGCTTAGCAATTCAGAGATACATCCCCCCATTTTCGGGTACTAACAATATGCAGACCAGTGAGCAATGTTTTGCTCATAAGTCAAGAATGACTGAGCCAATTAAGATGAAAATTTGAAACAAGAAAGTATACAGTCTAAACTTAAATCACTGAAAATGATCTAGTAAAAGCTACGAAATACATCAAAGAAGCTCACTGTTTTGAGTAGTATGTGATAAAGTAATAGAGATGAGACATGAGAAAACTATATGTATTAATGCACATAAATTAAGTTGATGTTGGCAATGAATAATTTCACAAAGTTAGGGCAATGCTAGAGCTATAATGAACTCAATATGCCACATGAATTCCTCTCTAATCTCTGCTATATTTGGCTACTTCTTGCTCTCTTTTTATGAGTCCTCTTTTATAGCCTTTTTGTTCGAGCCAAGATCCAAATTTGAATTTGAATCTTTACCTATAAGTGTTCCAAAGTTTTATGACTTGATTTGCTATAATTCCTCACCGACTAGTTCGTGGAAATATTTGTCTAAGAACTCGTGATTGGAATGATTCCACTTATACACTTTTATGAGGGGTAAAACATCAACCTTTTACAAGAGATCATTCATGTGCTAATACATGAGCGCACATATGAACTTTAGGATATAAGATCAAGAATTTAAGATTGGAGTAATTGCACCAACACTCCTAGCCATATGCCTCTATATATCGCTCTCTCTAGGGAACTGCATCCTTGGGCAGGTGAATATTAACCATCCATGTGTCGATCATGTAATTGCATGTGCACCAAGTGTCCCAATTAACTATAGTTAGTTCGAGTGGATGCTTCTAGAAGTTTTCAATCTCATACTCTCCACATGTATCCCATGGGGATTGAACCCAAGATCGCATCCTTCACACCCTTGGGAGTTAACCATTAAGCTAAGTGGATCACTTGTTTACAAGAGCACATGAACTTCTAATAGGTCTAGACTCAAGATCTTTGGTCATACACATAGGTGACCAAATGGTGTATGATTTTAGATCCGTATGAACCGGTTGGGCCCTTAGATCATAGACTTACTTTATTACATTCTTCTTGCCTTTAAAAAGATATTTTCTTCCTCGAAAATAGAGCTATGAAATATCATAGGCAACCCCCGAGCCTCATGTTCTTAAACCAAAAGAAGATGATCATGATCTAAAACTAGAAGAAGATGTCTCATCTCTGTGGTGGGATCCTTGCCCAAATGATTCAAAAGACCATCTAGCTTTTTACTTTGATAAACTAGTCAAAGTACAAAGTAGTGAATGAATAATAAGGGTGGATCTAATAATTTGGGCAGGGATCCCATCTCTTTGGTGGGATCCCTACCCATATGATTCAAAACACCATCTAGCTTTGTACTTTGATAAGCTAGTCAAAGTAAAAAGTAGTGAATGAATAATAAGGGTGGATCTCATAATGTTCCTACCCAATTCACTTGTTTCTCGATATGAAATCTAGGCACAAACATGTGAAATAAGTGGACTCCAATTACTAGTCCATTTGTGGGCATGATTAGAGCATGGGCTTAGTAATTAAGGTGGGATTCGTATCCCTCATAAGCTTTTGAGAACTCTTGATCCACTTGAATTTGATTTGGTAAATATGAAGCTTAGTTGACTCAAACATCTAACTTGGATATTTTGTACAATGGTTTACTCCCATCCAACAATTCCTTGATGTTTTCACCCGAATGAGGACTACTTTGTCCTAACGGGCTTGAAATATCCTATATAAATTACACAACCATTTTATTTTGGGCCAGCCATACTATATGTTGACCAAGTCAAATTCAAAATGAAAATCACCCAGCTTAGGTTACTTTTCTCAAAGACTTTACCTTTACATTCTTGGGAATTGTCAATCTGATGAGCAATTCATAAGTTCTCTATTCTAGAGCACATTGGACTCTAAAAAGTCATTTATGCTATATAACTTGAAGCAAAATTAAATGAATAAGCCAACTTAGACTTATCCTCTTTGGAAGATTGAAAAGGTTCTTATACAAAACATCTATCTAGGATCTTTAATTTAGTTATATTGTTCTATCTGTCTACCCCTTATCTTTTGTGCAAAAGAATAAAATACCATATCTGAGTTGAATCCAAAAGATTTGGAAAGCAGAAAGAAAGAACTAATACTCTTTACAACCCACTCAAAGTTCAAAGATATGTAAACTTTTGAGGATCCAATTTCTAAAAGACTCAAGACTTTAACTAGTCAATGATCTGTTTCAACAACGTATTGAAGCATTTTTTCTATCTTTAAGAGAAATAAACTAGATTCTCAAAAAGATTTAGAGAAAATCTAAAACATCATCCAACCACAAGATACTAGTGTGGTATCTAACATTAGTGTGTCGACCCACTGAGGTTCTATTGATGAGTTGTTATGCAAACAATGCTTCACTTGAGACTAAGTTCATGTGTATATTCCATCTTTATGATTCCTTATTGGGAATGCAATTCTTGTGCATTTCTTTGAGTCAAAGGATTGAGTTTATCAAGCTACACTAGGAACTTGGTTCTTGAGTTAGTTAGTCTATTCTTTAGTTGAAAGGATCATTTCAATGTCAAAGTCCTACTTCTTCAGAAATTTATCAAATATTTTTGAATCAACAACACTTTATCTTGAAGTGTTTCATGATTCAAATAAGAACAATTATGTGCCTTATTTGAAAAAGAAGAGCTTGGAAGTTACCAACTTCATATCTTCTACTTCCTTGATCTCGAAGTATCTTGAGATCATTTTACCAAAATCTTATCCAAGAGATACACTTTTCAACTTGAGATAGTGCATCCGTACTAGAGTGTCAAGAAAGTTAATGCTTTCCTCCTCCTATGTGTTAAATAACCACCTTTAGGATTTGGTGTCCCATCTTTTTCTAGACTTTAGCATACCAAAAAGTTATTTTCTACATAAACTTCTTGAATAGACAGCTATATCTTGAAAATGTTCCAAGTTGAGGGTTTTTTATGAGTATTAGAGAGACACATCAACCATGTGTAGGCCTTAGGGGCTAACGACACACTGACCTCTATTAGTTGCACAAATTTGGGGTGTTCTTGAGTTGGTGGACATCATTCCACTTTTTCAAGAACATTAAGGCTATATCCTTATTTCAATCCTTTTCTTCACTTAAGAATTAAGGAGGACATAGATCTATCCATAAAGAAAGATTCGATGGATGGATTACACCTACTGATTGCCCCAAAGTATTTCCAAAAAACAAAGTGGTAAGAGTCATCAAACTGAGACAACTCAAACTGTCAATTAAGAGAAACAAGGCCATTTGGAAAATGGATGGATCCTTATCCTTTTCCAAAACAAATAAACATAGGTGAGGTCACTATTACATTGAAATATTATCATCCATGTGTCAACAATGTAATTGCATGTGCATTAAGTATCCAAGTTAACCATGGCTAACTGAAGTGGATGCTTCTAGAAGGTTCTAGGTCCATTTGGGAAAAATACTCTTCCCCATGTATCCCGCGGGTTGAACCCAAGACCTCCTCCTTCACACCCTTGAGGCTTAACCACTAAGCTAAACAAATCACTTGTTTGCTTGGAATAGTTTGGTCACATTGTATGAGACCAATACAAAGACATGGAAATTGCAACTCAAGAACAACCTACATACACTGGAGAAAAAGGGCATGTCGGTAAGTGACCACACCCTAATAATCAAAAGCATATGTGAGTCACTTGCATCTATTGGCATGTAGATGATGGGGATAAAGTGGAAGTGTGCCTTTGTGATTTAGGAGTTACATATAAGTAGTTCATAATTTGTATACAAACGAGGCAAAATATTCTGAATTTTATTGATCTAATATCCATGCTAATTATTGAAGAAAAGAATCTTGGTGAGGACTCAAACTCCCAAATAAAGGTTGTTCTAAGTAGATATTCTACTTTGGGAGAGGAAGAGGCAGAGGTTTTGGAAGTGGAAGAGGAAACAATAACCAAGAACAAGGTCCACATCAGAATCATGCAGAAGGTAGAGGACACTTTTGAGGCAGGGGAGCCAAAGAGGCCATAGAATTTCCAAAGAAATGATTCAGGTAATGATAGTAAAGAATGTTGGAATTGTGGTAATTATGTATTTTACCTCTTTTTCATATTGTCCCCCATAAAAGTAGAATTCTAGAACATTTCTTGTGCTATTAATGAAGAGAGTATAAGGACTTTTTTTGGGAGGTGACCTTTCAAGGGAATCCTTCATTTGCTTCTTTCAAGGGAGCTATTGTGTCTTTGCTTCATCTATCTATTACCACTATGGGAAGGTGAGATAAGGGGCACGTATTTTAAGAGAGCCGAGAAAATTCTTTGATGCATATGTGCTTTACATGAGTTGGTCAAATTTTTATAATTTCGAGCTTCCAAAGGGATCATTAAAAGATTTTGAGTAATGGGGAGAATTCTTTCGATGTACTAAGGATTATCCATTAATTCCATCAATTATTTCTATGTACTAAGGATTATCCATTAATTCTAATAATAAAAATGGACAATTCTCCATATGCTCAATAAACACTACATTATATGAAGGGCATACCAATACTGCCTATACCAATGATCACTCCCGACATTAGTATAAGCATTGGAAAAGTCCACTTAAGCATTCCGACATTCAAGTGACCGTCGGTATGACCGTTTAAAATGGACCCTTGGGATGTGTCGTGACCACCGATATATGCATCGGTATGTGCATCGATATATGCGTTGGTATGTGCGCGGGTATATGCGTCAGTATGAGCATCTGTATAGGCATGCGTAATTTACTGAAAATTACCGACGCCCATACCGACACATATACCGAGGCCGTATTTTAATCATATGGGGAACCGGAGAGCAAAACTCAACATTTTGCACGTGTTTTACACTAAGTACTGCTTGCTTCTATCGAACTTGCATGCGTGAATCGAATTGTGACCTGCATTGTCTTCTAGACACACACACACACACAAAGATCTCTCTCTCTACACACAGACACACACACTCTCTCTCTCTAGATCTCACATCTTGGTAAGTGTGCATACTCTTAGCCTTTGTCTTTCTCTATGCTTTAAGTTTTATAAATTTTCTTCTCTTTGATTTTGCCAAAGTTTTTTGGCATCAATTCTTTGAAATTATGCTTTAATGACAACGATCCAAAAGAGGGACATGCATGTAAGTGATTGTTTTATTCTCTATTGATAGAGAGAGAGAAAGAGAGAGATGAGAGAGAGATGAGAGAGAGATAAAGAGAGAGAGATGAGAGAGAGATGAGAGAGAGATAAAGAGAGAGAGATGAGAGAGAGAGAGAGACACTACAAGGAATATGGGTGCATAGCGACGGCTAAGGCGACACAATTTCGTCGCTATAAAATTGCAAAACACATCGCAATGAGCATCGAATGCACCGTCGATTAAAGGACAAGCCAAACAACGTTTTTTTTGATGTGTGGCATGACGGGGTGTGCGATGCTCGCATAGAGCGTCGCTAACATGAAAGATTTAATGAGTGTCGCATAAGCGACTCTTTTTTGCATCGCATAAGTGATGCTAAAAAATGTCGCTTATGCAACGTCAACTCTAGTGGTTTTTTCGACGCATTAGCATCGCTTACACGACGGTCTGTTGACAGAAAAAAATTAAAACATTGGAGGCTCTTCAATCAGCATTTTCACGCATCTGATCGAAGAGCTCTCCAACGTTCGGAATTGCGTTGTGATTACAAGCTGAAACAAGTATATGCAGAATTGTTGTTTTGCCTAAGCTCTCTATTATTATCTCCCTCTGTCTTTGTTTCTCTCTTTCTACATCTTTATCTCTTTGAATTCTCTCTCTCTCCCTCTCTCTCTTCTTTCTCTCTTTATTGCAGGTTATTCAAGAAGCTAACCAAGCAAAAAGTATGGCTAACTATTGTAAGTACAATTTCTATTCTTTGTATATCATTTGAATTGTGTTATTTTCATTAGATAGCATACTCACACTTATTGATATGCACTTATATACTTATATATGATTATATAGTTATATATGATGAAGATGCACTTTCACACATATACACATATACACATGCACATACACACACATATATACACACAGATACATGTGCACATACACTTAGACATACACACATATACACATGCATATGCACAAACATTTCTACAACCACATAAAAAGACTTACATGCATGCATTATTGCCTATATATATATATATACACACATACACACATTAACATATACATAAGTATATGTATATGCACATCCACATGCATGCCCATTCACATGCATGTACATGGATGCAAATGGAAATGCATCCACATACACATGCATGTTTCATACATTTACACATGAATATACATACATTATACACATATATACACATATATATGCACTGTTGGCATACAAAGCAACAGAGGAGTCATGCACAATACGGCAACAAGGCCAAGTCATTTTTTTTTTCCATGGACCATTTACAACTCAAGTGATTTTGATCACTACACAAACATTGTAAATTCCGTTTTTGGTAGAATAGACTCCATTTTGTGCAAGCCGAGGAGTCCTCGAGCTTGAGGAGTATTAGAACTAGCTACATCTCAATTTTCATAATTTTTAGACTCTGTTTGAGCCCTCAAATAGGCTCTGGAACCTAATTTTTAACTAGGCCGGACACTAGGTCTGGACAAGACCAAAGCTAGTTAGAAAACTATAGAAAGAGCTAGAGAGCTCATTTTTGAGGTTAGATTGTTTGTGAATTGAGCTTATGTAAGAGACTTTTTGACTAATGCAAAGAACTCCATTGTTCCTCTCCTTGTTCTTGCCTTGTGTGCGCGTGTGTGTGTATGTGTGTGCATGCTTGTGTGCTTCTCACTCACACACTTGTGCCTTCACTTGCTCATAGTCTTCATACTAGTCCTCACGTCTCCACGGATGTGACACCAAATTTGGCGCCGTTGCCGGGGAGAGAGCTTCGAGGACGAGCGTGTGATGGTAAGACGTCGAGTTGAGACATTGGAGTTATAGGTAATATCCTTCCTTCTCTTTATTATTCTTCATTTTTTCCTTACTTTCGCATCACCATCATCACCATCATCATCCCCACCATCTCCCACCTCCATCTCCATCTCCACAAAAATTTCAGTTTTTGGTCATATTCCACTTCCCACCTCATTTCCCTCATTCCATTGTGAGAGAGAGCGAGAGAGAGCTTGCATGCTATCGGTTTTTGTGTGTTTTTTGAGCTTTTGTTGCAGGAACTAGCTGTACCACCTTCTCCAGCAGTGTGCGCAGGTACGACAGACTCTGCACAGTTCCCGGGACGACGACCTCTGTCTGTCGCGACAGACAGAAAAACTTTATATTTTGTGAATGTGTGTTTGGCACGGTAACCTACACCATTAGAGCACTCCAAATCACTAGAAGTTTCTCAAAAAATTGCGTTTTTTCAGTCTATCGCGACAGACACCATCTATCGCGACAGACACCGTCTATCGCGACAGACCAAATCACGACAGACGACAAACACCGTCTATCGCGACAGACACCCGTCTATCGCGACAGACAGAGACCCACGATAGACCCCGTCTATCGCGATAGACACCGTCTATCGCGATAGACACCGTCTATCGCGACAGACCAAATTCCACGACAGATCCAGTCTATCGTGACAGACCAAAACCACGACAGACGATAGACACCGTCTATCGCGACAGACCACTCTATCGCGACAGACACCGTCTATCGCGACAGACACCGTCTATCGCGACAGACCCATCTATCGCGACAGACCACTCTATCGCGACAGACACCGTCTATCGCGACAGACCCATCTATCGCGACAGACACCGTCTATCGCAACAGACACCGTCTATCGCGACAGACCCATCTATCACGACAGACCACTCTATCGTGACAGACACCGTCTATCGCGACAGACACCGTCTATCGCGACAGACACCGTCTATCGCGACAGACCCATCTATCGCGACAGACACCGTCTATCGCGACAGACAGACATTTTTGGCAAAAATTAAGGGGTGAATTTTTTGGAAATTTAGGCTAAATTTTGGGCATATTTGCATACTCAAATACTCATACACCTACAAAGGCCTTAGACAAATGCATTAAAACCTCTGAAAGGATCTGTTTGTCTGTTTAACCCCCTAAACCTTGAACGGTCATAACTTTTTCATACGAAATCCATTTTTTGAGCTCTAGGGCTTGTCGAAAAGCTCGTGGCATATACTACACGCCCTCAACTGTTTTTTATAAAGATAATGCGTTGATTTTCAGATAGGATATCTTGAAGTTGGCACACTGAGGGGTAGGTACACCAAGGGAGCTCTAGAGAAAATTTTTTAGCAATACAAAAGGGGAAACAAGGGTCATTAAGAAGTGTCTGAAATAACTTGTCTGTCAATTGAAGGATCAAATTGAAGCTAAACTTGGGATTCTTACAGGATCATCGAGAGCTCTTGGAAAAAGCAAAGTAAGTGCCAGGGCGAACAAGCTCGAGAACGTGCTTCCTGGGTAGACCAGCATCACCAGGAGGAGCGACTTGAGGTTGGAACATCACTTAACCCCCTCAGTCTAATCTTAGCATAGGCTAAGTGCGAGTAGTTGTTCTGATAGACTAGGGGTACGATAGGAACACTCAAGTTTGAAGAGCCCTTAATTTCTCAAGTGCAAGGGTAGGCAAAATTGTAGTCAAGGGATAACCTAAAGGAAAAGAACTTAAACTAAGCGGAAGCAGAACATCAAGTACGACCCACGGAAGTGCTCCTGATGACGCTTAACTAAAAACAAGAAAACACATCCAAAGGAACTTAAAAGGAACAAGTGACTGGTACCAAAGAATCAGCAACATACAAAGGGCATATGAACCTTAGGTCACGTAGACACCTAGGGAGAGACAGACAAAGTCTTAGATCATCAGAGGCTAGTGTCAATCATACTGCGAGGTCTTGGGCCCAGCAGTTAAGCCATCATTCCTATTACCCTAGTTCTGAGACTAGCGAGTCTGAGATGTCCCACGGTATGGAGAGACCTACTGGAAGTTCTGGGGTGCAATATTTACATAGGGTGGAAGGCCCTTACAAGATGCAACTCGAGTACCTTAGGACCAACCGATTAGGTGCTAGCATCTATGAGCATGGCCTAGGAAGGGCGGTGGTCCAGATTAAAAACCCTGACCAATCCATTGGACTAGAGCGCCCAGCTGTCAAGTTTGAAAATGGAGCATACTTGGACAAGGAAGGGACAATATATGTAGTCACCAGTCATCCCGATAGAACAGATGAATTTGGGAATGTGGTCCCGGAAACGGACTTAGGTGACCTAGAGCAAGGAAACATGGGCGAAGAACCTAGAACCCCCCGAGGCAAATCTGTTCTCAGGAGGATTATCACACCAGAGTGGATTCCCCAAGATAATAAGAGCATAGATCTCCACTTGAACCGAGAGACGGATGAAGCCTTTTCGAGATATAGACCTAGTCAACCGAGTGAGGTAGGAACAACCATGATACATGAGTTCAAAGATCCTGATATTCCAGGAAGAGTGACCTACTTAGATCACTCTTCAGAGAGGATCTTTGGGGTTACAGAAAATGATAGGCATGCTTACACTTGGAAAGGAGAATTTATCTTCCCCCAACCAAGATCGAATGTGTCCTTTGGTCGCCAAGGAGCTGGAACATCTCAAGCTCAGGGGACTTAAAGAGAAAGGAGTCGAGAGAGACCTGAGGTAAGCTTTGCCAACTCTTGGGGAAGAGAAAGAACGAGAATGGACACGAATAGAGGGGAACCTGAGGGACATAGAGCCCCAGGGAACCGAAGAAATGCCGATGATTTCCCTTTGCCAAGACCAAGAGAGCACACGAGAACCTTGAGACCGACCCAGCTAGTTAAGTCCATGAAAAACTACTTCGATGGCACTGGAGACCCCTACGATCATGTAGCCGAGTTTAAGCAAGTCTTGAGAGCTGAACAAGTTGGAGACTTGTTCACACAGTACAATGCCTTTGGTTTAACCCTTAGGAACACCGCCCTGACATGGTTTCAGCCACTAAACGAGAGGTAGTTTAGAAGCATAGATCAACTTTTAGAGGCATTCATTATCGAATTCTCTAAAAGTGGAATAAGGCATAATACTTCCTCATTGATATACAGCTTCAAGCAGACCCCGCAAGAGACTGTGAGACTTGTAGGAAGAAGATTTAGGCAATATCTTGAGCGATGTCCTGGTCCTGAGTTACCCACGGCCGCTAAGCAAGTGGCTTTATTCTTGGATGGATTGCTAAGTACCAAATTGAGATCTTATGTATACTTGAAGGACCCTAGGACCATAGAAGAGTGTGTACGCATGTGCATTGACATCGAGGATAACCTAGGGGAGGAGTTAGAGCTTTCCAAAATATACAAAGATTCAGATAGTGCCTCTAGCCTCTCTTCCACGCAATCCACATCAATTGAGGAACTCGCTGAGAAAGTGGCACAAAAACTAGGTGTCTCTAGCAAACAAATCCCAAGGTTTGCCCCAGTGAAAAGATGCTATACCATATGGCGAATGTGTGTCCCATCATGGCTCAACCCCAAGTGAATCCTAGTAGCCAGTATTGCACCATAGAACGAAGGTACACCAATCACACCGCGCAAGATTGCCCATACAACAAGCAGGCGGTTAGGCAACCCTATCCTCAGCAGGGAAGATACCAGAATCAGTACCCACCACAGCAATATGCTAGGTCTCAACAAACCTACCAACCACAATACCAAAACCAACAAAGGCCTCAGCCTGTGTTAGCCCAATAACCTCCATCTCCATCCAACGTAATCCCTGTAAAGTATGCAGCTGCAGAAGAAAACCTGAATAGAGCCATAGTTCCCGTAACACCATTGCTTTCAGAAAGTGATCCCAGTGACCATAGTTTCGATTCTACACATGTTGATAGCCCCCAGGCCTACATGCAGTCTCCTGAACATGGTGAGTCCTACTATAGTGAAGAGCCAAATGAACCTAGTTGGGAGTCAGATTACACAAACGTCATGTACACAAACCCCAACCCTAGACCTCAACCTAGGCAAGTAAGACCTCCATTCCCTAGAGGACCATGCTACCGATGTCAAGGAGATCATCTCATTCGTGATTGTCCCGTGCCTCCACCTACACAACCTCAATCAGTGACGATCCAAGGCTTTTGCCAGGAATGTGGAAAGGAACATCTCTTACGAGATTGTCCCAAGAATCCCAACAATATGCCAAAAATCACTCCGATTAACGTTATTGGGTTAGTGGTCAACTCCACAGAAAGTGTCACTTCCACTGCACCAGTGCAGGTAATCACTAGAGCTCAAGCATTGCAGCAAAACCAAGGAGTAAGCCAGGAAAAGAGCATAGACACTAGCGAGACTGAGAGCCAAAATAAGAAGAGAACAAGAGCTTGGAGAGATAGCCGTGAACGTATGAAAAGGCAATGGGCAAACAAGATGAGTGAACTTGAGGAAAGTCTACGAGAAACCAAGGCCAAAATCATAGAGATCACATCTCAACCGCACTGTCACACATTCCCACCGCTACCATCCCCATCACCCTCCATCCCTCCACCCTCTAATACACCCCACGTAACCCACCCACCACCCCGAGCAGGATCAGTATTAGCTGATCCCACTCCTGAAGACATAGACATGATGCTTAAAGCATATCAGGCCAGAATCCAAGAAGGGCCAAATGTCACGGATCATGACAAGTGCTACCCTAGAGCTGACCTAGAGATAGAAAGAACCAAGCTTTGCGCGAAAATGGTCACATTGGCTCAGACTATGTTTGAAGCCAGTCGCCTTTTCAATTACTCGGGCTCAGCCAAGACACAATTACACTTGGATGGACTTCTAGAGAAGTTAGAGGGCATAATTGCAAGATCTGCCAAGGAAGAAAAAAATCAAGAAAGAGATAAAGCAAGCAAAAACCTGACCCATCCCCCATCGGAAGTTTATGTGCCCAATTCGACTGAACCAGATAACCCCCCTTCCCTAGGAAGAATAGAGAATCTAATGGCACAATCACAAAAGGAACTCACCCCTCAACACCATGACAAGGCTAGTGAAAGAGCAGGTCTTCCTACCCAGAAAGCCTATGTGCCTAACTCTACGGAGCCAGACACATCATCTTCTATGAATCGGTTCACACCAGAATTCCTACGTGAGATTCAAGAAGACAAATGGGCTAAAGAAAGTGAAGTCCCTCCTCCTATTGAACTTGTGGATGAGGCACATGACCAATTCTCACAAGACATCCCATCCATTTATGGGGAGCAGGAGAGCACCCAGTCTCAAGAAAGATTAGACTTCGAGTCTAATTCTTTACAAGAACTACCCCATTTCACAGGCCCATGGGAAGCAAAGTCCACCTGTATGAGAGCACCCACAGTCATGGTAAGAAACAAAGATTCAGTATACCTAGGAACACAGAGGTAGTGAAGAACACCAAAGTGCAGTGCAATCTCACTTTGGAAGAGCTGCTTAAGGTTAGACCAGAAGTGTGGAAACATGTAGCCAAACAAGTACCAGAAATAGCCAAACCTATTACCTACCAGGAGTACACCACCAAGGCCATTTTGGACTTAGGTGTAGGAGTGGCAATTGCCACCACTTCCCTATGGAAGCGTTGGGGCAAGCCGGCACTAAGGCCAACGAGAATGAAATTACAGATGGCCGATGGTCATATTGAGCGACCCTTAGGATTGCTAGAAGGAATAACTCTCACCAATTGTGGTGTCGAGTTTGAGCATACATTTGCTATATGTGACTTCAGCAAAAATCATGCCTATGAGATGATTTTGGGAAGACCATTTATGCGACAGTTGCAAGTGGTACAGGACTGGGGAACCAACTCCTTGTATTTACAACACTTAGGTGTTACGACCAAAGTCAATCTCAAGGATTACTCTCATAGAGATGTCCCTCCTATCCAATGGAACCCCATCCATAGAGCCAAAGATGATACGGAGTCTGTGCATTCCATAGAATCCGGATCCTCGTGGATGCATGAAGACACTCACTTATGGATGTGTAAGGTAGCAGTAGAAGAAGAGAAGAGAGAAAAAGCCAGGGAGATAGGTGCAAAAGAAACCCATAGATCAATCCAAGACCCAGCCTATGCACCTGTAGTTTTTCCAGACGAAGAATTCGAACCTCACGGCTGGGCAGAAATTCTAGCAACCATGGATGTAGCCATCAATGAAGAACAATGGACACCCCACTGTGATGAGGATGGCTATGACATTTCAGTCTTCTCCATAGAACCAATCATGGGAGAGGCAGTGTTAGAAGAATGCGAACCTAGCCCTGATACATTTGAGGATGCAAGTGACTCCGATCTTGAGTCAATCATTATGGACCCACCCTTTGCATCAGATGAAGAATACTTCTATGAAGTAGAATTTCAACCCCAGAAGTATGGAGAGCTTACAAGTGATGTAAGACTAGCCACACATGTGACCCCGAAGGAAGAAGGAAAGAAAAGAAAGAAGAGAGAAGTCACACCAGAAGAGGAAGAATCTTTGTTTGAGGTCCCAGAAAATTTTAAGAAGTACGAGATAGACGACAGGAGAGTCATGATAAGAATGCCTAAACGAGAGGCACATTCAGGAGAGGCCTATGATAACAAAGAAACCACCAAGAAAATAGTAGTGGCCCTAGAAGAAGGAGAGGAGAGATGCACGTACATAGGCCATGACCTGACAGAAGAGGAAGAACAAGAGCTAGTTGCCTTGCTAAGAGAATACAGAGATGTATTCGCTTGGAGTTACAAGGATTTGAAAGGTGTGGACCCAGATATATGCTCACACACCATCCCCATGACCTCAGATGCCAAACCCTCTAAGCAAAAGCCTTATACATATAACGATAATTACGCTGCTAAGATCAAAGAGGAGATAGATAGGCTGGTTGAAGCTGGATTTATCTATGAAATTGAGCACACTGAGTGGGTATCCCCCATTGTAGTAGTGCCCAAGAAAAATGGGAAGTTGCGTGTATGCATTAACTTAAAGAAGGTTAATGTAGCCACAATCCGAGATAACTATCCGCTTCCTATCACAGAGCATCTCTTAGAAAGAGTGGCAGGCAAGGAAGTGTACAACTTTCTTGATGGATTTTCGGGCTACAATCAAGTAGCCATAGCGCCAGAAGATCAGCATAAGACAGCTTTTGCCACTGAATGGGGCATTTTTGCCTTTAGAGTAATGCCATTTGGGCTTACCAATGCACCAGCTACCTTCCAAAGACTGATGTGTCATGTATTTAAAGAGTTCTTGAGGAAGAATTTAGAGGTCTATGTTGATGATCTTTGTGCTCATTCCAACATTAGACAAACCCATATCCCTGAACTCAGACAAATCTTTGACAAATGTAGAGAATATCAAGTCTGCCTGAACCCAGAAAAGTGCGTTTTTATGGTCAGGCAAGGCAAGATTTTAGGACACATAGTGTCAAAGAATGGCATATCTACTGACGAAGAGAAAGTGAGAGCTATAGCAGAGCTACCCAGGCCAAAGAATGTCAAGGAAGTACAAGCTTTCATGGGGCATTGTGGATATTACCGACGGTTTATACACATGTATGCCATCATAGCAAAGCCTCTGTACGGACTTTTGACTAACTTTGAGTGGACTGCTGAATGTGAGAACTCCTTCCAGGAGCTTAAACGAAGATTATGTTCAACACCAATCTTGACCACACCAGATTGGAATAAGCCATTCCATGTTCACGTGGATGCATCCAATTATGCTATTGGGTGTGTGCTTGCTCAACCTACTGGTGAAGGTAATATGGATCTTCCAATTGCCTATGCCAGTAGACAATTGAATGCAGCTGAACGAAATTACACCACTACTGAGAGAGAAGGCTTAGGCATGGTATATGCAGTTAAGAAATTTAGACACTATTTGCTTGCAAACAAGTTTAAATTTTTTACTGACCACCAAGCATTGCTATATCTCGTGAACAAACCATGCAATACATGTAGATTAGTAAGATGGTTTCTCTTACTAATGGAATATGACTTTGAAGTAGTGGTGAGAAAAGGGAGGACCCACTTGAGAGCAGACCATCTCTCTAGACTCACATCTGGAGAAGCCCCACAAGGAGTGTCGGATGACCTTCCTGATGCTTACTTGTTTAATTTGGAAGTGGTGCCACAGTGGGCTAAGCCACTAGTGCCAGTATTGACATACGGGCCTAACCATCTAGTAGTAAACACACAGAATAGAGAGGTTGTGAAAGCCCAAAAGTACCACATCATGGCAGGAAACATGTATAAGCACACAGATCAAGGAATCTTGGCCTGTTGTGTGGAAGAAGATGAGTACGCTAAATGGTTGCAATTAGCACATGTAGGTGCATTAGAGCAACTGTTGACCTAAGCATCAACTTAGGGACTTGCGGAGAAAGAGACTATACCTCAATCCCCTCACAAGTGCATATAGTGGGGATACACGCTTTTAATTATCAATCCAAAGAGTATACAAACCTAGCCGAGTGTATGAAGACATGCAATCATGTAATGGTCAATGCAAATGAACTACTCCAAGAATGAGAATGAGGCAAGACTTATCCAAACAATCTCCAACTGTTGGTCAAGGCGAAACGATACTTGGTGGAGCAGCCGTCAGTATTTTGGACTTTTCTCCCAGCTCCGAACTCTAAATATAGCGAATAGCATATGCGTTTCGAAGCTCTCGAGAAGACGCATCCAATGGCAGTGGTTTCACTCAATTCCGATGCTCCTACTTCAAGTTATGAGAGAAATACTGAGTCGCGGGAATACTTTCCTACACTTCAGCACTTCCTACACTTCGTACACACCTTTCCTACAGCAAAGAAACACTCTCAAGGATAGACAACACTCACAAGCACTCTTTCCATGCAATCCACATGCATACAAGCTCGCGAAGAAGAAGATAAGGAGTGAAGAAGACACAAATTCGAATTTCTGTGCTCTCTCTTCTCACAATGGCAAAAAGTTCTTTACAAAGAGTCACATTTGACTTATATACTAGTGCCCTAAAAATGGTATTTTCACACAAGAGACCGGCACTTTATTCACTAAAAGACTAAATTTCTACTATTTTACATGGGTAAGCTTCTAATCTTCTGTGGGGATGCATCTAGAGGACTCCTCTAGTGCCTTTACAACGGAAAATATATTACAAGAATGATTATGATACAAAAATAGGATGTCCAAATCGGAAAAATTTTGGGGCCCATCTTTTTCTCTGCTTTGTGCGCTTTTTAGCTCTGCAACACTCTCCCCCTCTTCGTCTCTGTCGTCCCTTGACAGACTTTGCTTCGCGCACGCGCCCAGTGGTCAGTATTGTCTGATTCTTGATCTTGCATTACGTTTTAGAGGCGCTCTGATTTGTCCTGGTTGCACACATTGGACCTGGTTGCATTACTCCAAGCCGATTGATTTGGTTTGCCACACACGCCATTTGTGCACATATGCGGATGTAGCTCGTAAGCCTTGATCTGAAACCTCTGCAACTCAAGAGGTTGAAGCATCCACATAGGTGATACATGTTGGCTCTGATTCCTTCTTCCAGCTGCGTGCTTTTCCTTGGTGTGTGCGCCCCTGCGGGGCTCTGTGCAGAGATGGGTGTTGCGCCCCTGCGGGGCTTCCTGCAGAGATGTATCTTCAAATCTTGCCTTTTAGTGAAGCTGTTTCTTTCGTTGTTTTCTTCTTTTCTTCTTTTTACTTGTCTCTCCCGCAACACTGCCCCCCTCCTGGACTCTGTCGTCCCCGACAGGCTTTGATAAGCGATGGGCATATGTTCTGTATACTTGTTGCTCTGTATCATTTAGCAGATTGGCTTCACGTATCATGATCTGTTTCCATTGTTCAGCTTTTACTCCATCGTTTGGCGGTTGTCTGTGATCTGCGAAGAAGCTTAATTCATATGCCACGAGTCTGGCATTCAGATTGGATGACATCTTCAAAAAAATCTCCGAATCTATTTCAAAAAATCCTGTAAAAAACGCTTCTTCGAATGTCTGCATATATGTGCTTGGCAAAAACATGAGCCTGGAGTAATAGGCCATTATTGTTGGTCGGCTAGGCATGACTGATAGATAAAAAATGAGGATGTCAGTTCCCTGATTGATTCCGATAAAATTCAGAAATGTGTATGCCGCATGTTTGAAGACCTTCAAAACTGTAAGTAGCATACTAAGTATTTTATTTGTCATCTTGACCGCTAAATCTGGTACTGTCGCATAATTTTGTAGCCAAAATTCTATTGTCTTTACCATATACTCTTCCGTTGGCAAGTAATTATGCGGCGGGCTAGGTGCCATAGGATAGTTTAGCCACTGTTTATGAATAGTGCCGCTGCGTTGCAAATCCAAAAATTCCCTGGTATCCCTTCTGCGTGGTATTGGACAAAATGAAGGGTTTACCTGCAGGAAATATGGAGCAGCTTGCCAGTGTACCCTTAGTGTGGGATGTTTCTCCAAAAATTTCCTTCTCCACACTGGCTGTGCGGCTTCAAACTCTTCCTGAGAGTAAGTGAATGTATTATTGTCGAAGTTCAGCTGCTCATTTGGACTTTTTTGTGTAACCTTTCTTATATATTGCTTTGCTTTCTCTTTCAACAATCCATATGGGATGTTGAAAGGCTTCATGATCTTTTCCAAGTCTTTACCTTTGATTTTTGCTTCCTTCATGACCTTGATTACTTCATTTTCAAAATTTTCCGTCAATCGGGACACCACTAGTGCCCGTTCCTTCTGACTTATTTCTGCAGTGTATGGCATCGGATGATCATCATGTATATCCGCCATCTGCTCATGTATTGGAGAATGATAGATCGGGTGAGATAGAGGGCTTACCTCCACCTCGTCAGTAGGATTTTCCTTAGTCGGCACTACTGGTGTCCCGATCGGTTCTTTGTCTTTCTGCTGATTCTTTAGCGCTTCGATGCATTCATCTTTTTCCTTTATCTTTTGCATGGCTTCATCAAGTTTTTCTTTGGTTGCTAGAAGCTCCTTACCTATGTCAGCTACGTGATCCATATTTTCACTGTAGCTTTGTACCAGTTTTGCCTGTGCTGTACTCAGCTGCTTTTTGAGCTCACTTATTTCCTGATTGTGCCGCCGTTCTGATTCTTCTTGTACTTCTTTAGCTTGTCGCAGCAACTCGGCATACTTTGCTATCTGTTCTTTTAATTCCTGTTCTTTAGTGTCTGAGGGGCCCTGTTGTATCAGAGGTTGATCATATAATAAAGATTTCATTAATTCTTTATTCCTATCGCGCAGGCTGTCGTTCTCTTCTAGATATAGCTTGAGTTGTTGCTCTAATAGCACGCTTCGCATCTTCATTTTTTCTTTCTCAGCCTCGCTTGCTTTGTGTAATTGTTGCAACTCTTCCAGTTGTGTCTGCAGCTTTTGATTTTGGTCGATGGATACATCATATTGTGTCTGGATTGCTAGCACTTCAGTATTTTTGTTTGTCAATTCTTTTTGTGCTGCAATTAGCTGTGCCGATAGCTGTTCGCTCATGAGTTGAAATTGATTTTTTTCTCTTCTTGCTTGGTCATATTCGGCATCTATATCCATCATTTGTTGCTGAGTGTCCATGGCCGTTTGAATCATCTGTTTTACTACCGGTTTTAACTGCGTGACATCTACATTAAGCCAGGTTTTAGGCATTGTTGGTTCTTCTCCGGTAGTCACGTCTTTGCCTTGAGCAATGTGTAATGTGGTGTCATGGGGCTGCCTGATCTGAAGCTGGATCGTTGGCTCAGCCCCCATGTCTTCGTTATGTCCTTGAGGTGTGTCATCAGGTACCTCGATTATGGTTTGTTCTTTTTGTTGGAGCTCCCTCATTTCCTTACTCATTGGTGTTTGTTCTTCCTCTTTAATAGGTGCTTTGACACGTGTAACCCCAGTGGTCGTATCTTCCTTGATGTTTATTTTTGTAGCGTCATTCAACTGAATGACGTGCTCCGGTTCCCTAGATTCTTCGCCTCTTTTTTCTTCTTCTTCCTGATTTTGTGGCGTGACTTCCACTTGATTGACCTCGTTCCATTCACCTTCATGTGATTCCGTCCGTATATCAGTATCTAATGTATCTTTTGCATGACTGGAATCTGTATTCGTGCTGGAATCATCAATGCCCAATTCTTTGTATCTTCCAGGTTGTTTTGGAGTCTTTTCTGTACTCTGTTTTTGTTTTACTTGACTCGCTTGTCTATAATGATGTCCTTGGACATTTAGATTCACTTGCCCTTGCATATACTGGTGAGTCTCCTCCAGGGCAGCAGACAAATCTCTTTTTGTAATCGGCATTTGTACTACGGGGATTGTGGGTAGCACATGTGTTCTCTTTGATTGTGGCGTAACTTGGGCTTCCTCCTCCCGTAATCGCTTTGTACCCCTCATTGGTTTTTGTGAGTTGGTTTCAGCTTGTTCAACCACTACAACTGCTTTCTTTTTTTTAGGGACCGTAGTGGATTTTGCATACTTTGCTAGCCCTTCTGATGTCGGCATCTCTCGTAAGCAGTGTTTCATGTCTAGAGCTTCATATATCAGTAAAGTCAAAGCTGAACTACCATTCAGGAACTTCTTCTGCCCCCATTTCTTCTGGGCTTCAAATAATCGTTCTTGTACATAACCTGTTAGATTCACTTTGTTGCCTATCTGTCTCATGGCATGCGATAGGAGTTGTACTACAATCTTTTGTGGTGCAGTGTATCTGTTCATGCCAGGAAAACAAAAGTGTTGATGTACCAAACGTACAGCGTCTTCAATATCTATTCTGTTAATCTCCAGGAATGATCTTTTCTTGGGGTCATGGCATTCCTCTTTGACATTAGTAATTCCTTCTTGATTCCATCCAAAGGCTTTGTTGATCAATTCCTGAGTGAATTGAATTGTCTTCCATGTGCCCACCTTATCCAATACCTTTGCTTCTGGAACCGAAATCTTCGTTGCAGCCGGCTGCATAGTATTCATTACCTGCGTACATCTTTGGAAGTCTGGTACGTATATAGGCATCTTCAAGAATGCTTCAATTCTAGCTTGAGTCCATACGTCCTCGATATGTGGTAACCCTTGTATTATGGTCTTGAAATCTTGTGACATGATAGGGAAATAATGATCCCTGTCCATAATCTTGATGGTTGCCATAAAGAGAAGTTCCGAGATAGGTTGGTCATCACGAAACCAATGTCCTCTGACCTTTGTTATTGACCCCAATGGAAGAAGTAGCACCTCTTCCTGCTGCGTAGCTTCTGAGTCAGAAGATGTCATCTGCACTCAATATAGAGTATGAATTAGTATCCATATGTTTTTCAGAAATCCTCCTCCATATGTTGATTAATAATTCGATATTGCTCCGAGTGCATGGTGCCGTCCCTTTCCCGTGGGTGTGAGAAAGGTAATACCTGAATTTTTGTTCATGTATTTTTATATTTTTTGCTGAAAAGAAAACATAAAAGTTAGTCCATAGCTGAAGCGGTTAGTAAATTTTTTTTTTTGGAGTATATTTTCTTTTTTTATGTATGTACAAGTGCTCTCCTATTTCCAAAGGGAAAATGTGCGTGACTATCCGGAAGTAGAAGAAAGAAGTGCCGAATGCTTGGCCTTGTAATGTGGCCCTATCATGCATACTTTGGATCTCGACAACTCCTCATGTGTGCAATTGGAAGTAGTTTCTTGATGTATGCAGCTTGTCTTGTCTTTCGGCACCCAAATTTGCTTCACTTGGATGGAATGTACTGTATTCTCCACCTCTTTGATGAATGTGGTTCTTCTTCGGTAGTACGTCTGCTTATTCTGTTTTGGGAATCTCAAGTTGGTTTGTATTGCATCTGTAGATTCCTTCTTCCTCCAATAGGTCCTCTTTCTCAGCTGGTGTGCCTGTTGACCATGTTGATGGTGATAGCCCTTCTGAGGATGTTCCTTGTTTGGGATGGTCGTCCTTGGAGTACATGACTTTGGGATCCATATTTGTGTTCGATCAGGTTGTGCAGTTATCAGTTTCTTTGGGATCCATATGCTAGTGAGTCGTGGTTGACTGAAGTGTTCGAAATTCTTTGTCTTCTTATTCGATTGGACACGCTGATGTCGAAGACTTTTCTGTTGCTGAAGGTATGCCTTCTTTTGATCCTTCCTTATCCAAGCTAGTGTAGAATGTGGAATAGGGTATACTTTCATAGGTGTAGACTTCAATTCTTGCAGAGGAGTATTCTCTCTTCTGCCTTGTGTTTCACTGGGCTTGATTTCATGTTTCTGTGCACTCTTGTGACTCTCTATACTCAAAGATGGAGTGCACACAGGACTCACGGTATTCTCACATGAAGTACTTGACGATGGGGTTTCTATAGTGCTAGTGAACATACAATCATGACTTTGTTCATTGGGATGAACTTCTGGCTCTATATTAGCGGCTTTGGGTGGTCGTTCGTCTAGCAAACTAAATACCTCACGAGGTCCTATTCTGGCAGAGATGTATCCTAAAGCCAATTGAATGGTTACCTCATATTCCTAGATCCAATCTTGACCTAACACAACATCTTCCAGCAGATCCTGGTCCTGACATACTAAGAGTCTCTGTTCCATAGTGTTGTTCCCCATATGTAGAGCTAAGGTTATCTCACCTATGCATTGAGTAATTTTTCCTCCTATTCCTATTAGCTGTGCCTTCGATGGGCGTAACTCCTCTTTAAGTCCCTGAGACAAAGAAAATCTGATGCAGCTTATTGCTGCTCCTGTGTCTATGAGAGCATCCACTAAGTGGTACTCTTTTCGTCCTGCTCCCAGATTCAAGTAAGGCTGTCTTCTTTGTTGCCCTGAGTTCTCAGTGGCTCTAAAATTAGCCATTGGGATGAGTTCTTCTCCTTTACGATATCTTTCGTCTCTTTCTCTCATCCACTCTTTCCGTTTTCTGATGCGTTCTAGGGCTTCCTGTCTCGCTTCTTCTCGTATTCGTTCTTCTTCCTTTTTCCTACTTTGAGCTCCTAACAGTCGTGCTAGCATTTGATCCGTCAAAGGCTCCATGAATCTTTTCACTCTGCATCCACTGATGTAGTTGGAAAGAATGTCTCCGTCTAGTGTGGCGAGATTGACTGCACCACTAGTAGAGATTCGATTTATAATCAGGGGTCCATATCCGCGTTTTTGGAGCTTCTTTGCATGTTGTTTGAGGGTGTATACTAGGACTAAGTCGCCTTCTTTTAGTCCCTTGTCTTTTATGTGTGCATCATAATAAGCCTTTTGTCTCCGTTTAGCGGCGTAAATGCCTGCTACCGCTTGCAATCTAGTCTCGTGCAGCTTTTCAATTTGATCTAATTGCTGAGACAATTCATGACCGTTCCACTCATATTGCTGGGCGACTTTCAATGTAGGTACTAAGAAGTCAATTGGCAAAATTGCGTTCTGCCCATACACTAGGTTGAAAGGTGTAGTTCCAATGGCCGTTTTATATGCCACTCGGAAGGCCCAAATTGCGTGATGTAATTGTTTGTCCCAATCTGACCTTCCATTATTGACAATCTTTGTCAATACAGTACATAGTACCTTGTTGGAACTTTCAGCTTGTCCATTAGCTTGAGGGTGGTATGGGGCTGATTTTTTATGAATCACAAGAAAGTCATTCATTAGCGACTCAATGACCTCGTTTAGGAAATGCGTTCCTCGATCACTCACTATCTCAATCGGTAGTCCAAAGCGTGTGAAAATGTGCTCAAAGAGAAATTTTGCTGTGGTTTGAGCATCATTCTTTCTAGTGGCTTTTGCTTCTACCCACTTGGTTAAGTAGTCGGTGGCTACGATGATGTGCTCCGCATGTGATCCTTTGGCCGGTGGATTGATAGGTCCTATGAAGTCAATTCCCCACTTGGTAAATGCTCTTGCACAAACCATGGGTCTTAAAGGCATGTCGTCTCTTCTAATGGGATATTTCGCTCTCTGGCATGTTTCGCAGCTTCTCACATATGTCTCCACATCCATATGTAGAGTTGGCCACCACAAGCCTGCAAAGAGAATCATCTTGACCGTTCTGTGTGCGGAGAAATGTCCTCCCGCAGCTCCTGCGTGTGCCATTTCTAAGACAGAGAGATATTCGTTTTCATGAATGCACATTCTTAGTTGGTTATCTTTTCCGCGTTTTAAAGAGTTGTTTTCCTATGATGGCATAATCCTTACTCTGTTCTTCAAGAGCCCGTTTCCTTGCTAAGGTAGCTCCGTCAGGGTACTCTCGAGTTTTCAAGAACTTTACTAGAGGCATGCTCCACCTTGGTGCTATTGTAGAATAGCATAATGTAGAGTTCTCGTTTGGGATTTGTTCTTGATAGGTTTGACAGGTTTTCACATGGTTATGTGCATCTCGTTGCATGGTTGGCCAATATATGCCAAATCTCTTGAGTGTTTGCCACGTTCCATTTGCATTCAAATGAGTGTTCCATTGGTTTATGTGTGCTTTCTGAAGCCACATTTCTTGTTCCCCTTCTTCCACGCATCTCATCAGCAGTCCGCTTGAGTCCTGGTGGTACAAACTTCCAGCAATAATGTGAAGGTTTTTGGTCCTCCAGAGATCTTGCTTTTGGTTTGGCGTGATCCCATCTTTAGGTCCATGTGTAAGTATCGGGATCAATTTTTCGGCCCATTGAGGACATACTTCCAGGTTAAAAAGATAGGTATCTGGCAGATCATCAGGAACTCCTATGGGTGGTTCTCCATGGGTCATACGAGATAAGTGGTCTGCCCTTATGTGGGTGTTTCCTTTCTTGACTATTACCTCAAAATAAAATTCCATTAGCAATAAAAACCATCGTACTAGTCGTCCTGTATTGCAAGGCTTGTTGACTAAGTACAATAGGGCTTGATGATCAATGAAGAATTTGAATTTGTTTGCCAGTAAGTAATGTCTGAATTTCTTGACTGCGTATACCATCCCTAGGCCTTCTCTCTCCGTAGTGGTATAATTGCGTTCCGCTTGATTTAACTGTCTACTGGCATAGGCTATCGGGTGGTCTAATTTTCCTGTATCAGCTGGTTGAGCTAAGATGCAACCAATGGCAAACTTGGAAGCATCAACATGGATGTGAAACGGTTTATTCCAGTTGGGGACTCGAAGAATGGGTGCTGAACTCAATCGATTCTTCAACTCATTAAAAGCTTTTTCGCATTCTTCGGTCCAATTGAATTGAGTTAATAATGCATAAAGAGGTCTAGCAATTATGGCATACATATGTATGAATCTTCGATAGTAACCACAATGTCCCATAAATGCTTGAACTTCTTTAGCAGTTTTAGGTCTTGGTAAATCCAAAATTACTTTAATTTTGTCTTCATCTGTTGAAATTCCATTCTTAGAAACAATATGTCCTAAGATTTTCCCTTGTCGCACCATGAAGACACATTTTTCAGGATTGAGGCATACTCGATATTGTCGACATTTAGCAAAAATCTTTTCAAGTTCAGGGATGTGCTCTGATCGTATAGCTGAATATGTACAAAGATCGTCCACGTATACCTCCATGCTTTTTCTCAGAAATTCCTTGAACACATGACACATCAATCTTTGGAATGTAGCTGGGGCATTCGTTAAACCAAAAGGCATGACTCTAAAGGCGTATACTCCCCATTCAGTTGCAAATGCAGTCTTATGTTGGTCCTCAGGAGCAATAGCTACCTGATTATACCCTGAAAAGCCATCCAGAAAGCTATAAACTTCCTTCCCTGCTACCCTTTCCAAGAGATGATCAGTGATTGGTAAGGGATAGCTATCCCTTATGGTTGCGGCGTTTACTTTCTTCAAATTGATGCACACTCTTAACTTTCCATTCTTCTTCGGTACAACCACCAAGGGTGATACCCATTCCGTGTGCTCAATTTCGTAGATGAATCCAGCATCTAACAACTTATCTATTTCTTCTTTTATCTTGGCTGAATACACATCATTATAAGTATATGGTCTCTGTTTCGAAGGTTTGGCCTCGGATGTCATGGGGATTCTATGCGCACATATAGATGGATCTACTCCCTTTAAGTCCTTATAAGTCCAAGCAAAGACATCCCGGTATTCTCTTATGAGTCGAATTAACTCTTGTTCTTCTTCTAATGAGACATCCTGTCCTATGAAGGTACATCGTTCCTCTCCTCCTTCCATAGTTACAACTATTTTCTTGGTTTGTTCCTTATTATCATATGCTATTCCAGGTTGTGCTTCTCTTTTAGGCATTTGAATAGCAATTTTCCTCTTCTCCACTTCATATTTTTTGAAATGAGCTGGTACCTCAAATTGGTCTTGAAGTTTGTTTTCTTCATCTTCTAACTCCCTTTCCATTTCTAATTCTTCTTTTTGGGTGAGTTCCTTATGTTTTTCATTGGCAGTGATATCTATGTTGGTGGTACTAATCCCTAGATCCATGGGTTCTGGTTCCATTTTGATGCTCTTGTAGTCCTCCTTCCAGTCTTTCTCAATCACTTCTCCTTCTTCTGCCTCCTGAAGGACTACCATATACAAACTAACATCATAACCCTCTTCATCGATACATTCGTTCATGGTCACTACTTCTTCATTTACACAGACATCGAGGGTGGCTAAGATTTCCATCCAACCGTGAGGTTCGAATTCTTCATCCGGAAATACTTGTGGCATATAGGCTGGATCTTGTACGGATCTCACTATTCCTTGTTTCTGCTGCCATCCTTTTCTTCTCTCTTCTTCCTTTTTTGCAGCTTGGCATATCCATAGATGAGTGTCCTCGTTCATCCAGGATTGGTCACTAGAACCTGCACTATGAACAGATTGATCATCTTCCTCTTTGTGGATTTGATTCCATTGCAGAGGTGGCACATCTTGATATGTGTATGTGTGTAGGTTTATCCTAGTGGTGGTTCCTGCGTGTTGTAGGTATACTGCATCTTTTCCCCAATCTTGTACGACCTTTAGCTGTCTCATGAAAGGCCTTCCCAAGATCATTTCATAATTGCTTGGCTTTTCGAAGTGACAAATGGCTAAAGTATGTTCAAATTCTACTCCACACGTGGTGAAGACTACTCGTTCCAACAATCCTAAGGGTCTTTCTGTATGTCCATCTGCCATTTGTATTTTCATACGTGTTGGTCTTAATGTTGGTTTTCCCCATTTCTCCCAAATTTCTTTGGTAGCGATGCCAACACCAGCTCCTGAATCTAGTATGGCTTTGGTAGTGTAGCCCCTATAGGTGATTGGTAGGCATGTATTTCCTTCATCTCCTTCGCTAAAGTCTCCTACTTTATCCACTGGAATTCTCACCGTGTTCACTTCGTCAGCTACCTCTTTCTTTTCCTCCTTGACTTCCCATTGATTGATCAATTTCTCTTTTAAATGTGGTCTTGCCTTTAATAGTTCCTCGAATGTTAGGGTACATGGGATTTTCACCTCTCTAAGACGTTGTATGATCTCCGATGTTTGAACTGATGGATTCGTTTCTCGTCTCGTTATTGATGGAATGCGATACAATTCTGAGTTGTGCTCGTACTCCCCGGTGTAGTTGGGTAGTTCCTTTACATCTTCCTCTTCTTTGTCACTTGCATCCATTGGAAAAATTTATTCTGAATTGAGTTCAGGTATTGAACCCTCTATTTCGTTTTCTGCTTCTAATTCTTCAAAGGGCGGTTCCATTCCTTCTACCTTTTTCCACTTGTCCTCTTGAACTCGTGCCCATAGATCCTTAGTCCAGTCTCCTTCTATTTCAGGGACTATGGATCCTTCCTTTCTCTCAATTCCAATTTCATTATTCGGAGGTCTATTTACTTCAGGCTTTTCCTGAGTGTTTAGGCACTCTTGGAATTTTTCTTCGGAAATTCGGTTATTTGGTAAAGGTGTTGCGGGTTTTTCTAATGTTTGTTGGGCAACTTCTATCAGTTTTTTGCAGATTTCCAGTCTTTCTTTCTCTAAGTTGCCTCTCGGATACTCTCTCTCATGTTGTTCTATGGTAGGTCCTGCTTTTATTCTCGCCTTGTATGCCTGAATCCACATGGCTAATTCTTCAGGCATTGGGTCTGCTAATACTGATCCTACCTCCTCACTTTTATTCTCATTTTTATTTTCTTCTTCCACTTGCGGTTCCTTCGTTGGTTTCTGTCTACTCTTTTCATTTTCCTTCTTCCCTTTGCTCTTGTTATGGCTTTTAAAGGTATAGTGTACTCTTTGTCGCTCCCTGATGATTCAATCACTTCTATCACATTAATCTGCACATTAGATGTGACTTTGTTGGGGTTCTTAGGACAATCTCTGAAAAGATGTTCCTTACCACAATCGCTACAGTAGCCTTCCCAAATTCGTTGTGGTGGTGCTGGGTTTGGTAATGTACATTCTCTAATATAGTGGTCACCTCCACATCTGTAGCATGGTCCTCTGGGTATAGGCGGTCTATTCATTGGTCGAGGTGGCATGGTTGCTCTAGGAGCTGTGTACATTAAGGGCACATAATCCTGCTCGTGTCCGTAAGAACTATCAGGTATCTCCATGCCATAAGCATATGGGTCATATTGTTGCCCATATTCCATTATTGAGCTCTCATAACCAGGGTATGTTCCTTGACTAGGATCGTAAAATGAGTCATATGGGTCATTACTAGCCAAAGGTGTGGCTGGCACTATAGCCCTTTCTAGGTTTTCCTCTGGTTGCGCTATCTTAACTGGGACAACGTTCTGAGGGTGGGGCGGTTGTTGTCCTAGCACTGGTTGAGGTTGCGTATATCCCTGATATGCGTATGGTCGTGGTATTGGTGCCTGCGGCTGATATGAGGGATATCTAAAGGCTTCTCCTCCCTGCTGGTTCTGCGGATATCCATATGGTCTCACATAATGCTGGGTGGGTCTGGTTTGCCTATTGTAAGGGCAGTTCTCGGTGCTATGGTTTGTGTATCTCTGCTCTATACTGCAATATTGTAGCGGTCCGGGGACAGAGGGTCTATGAGGAGCATAGGCAGGTGGTGGGACTACTCCCCTAGTACACAAATGAGAAGGATGATCTCCTCCGCACTGCATGCATCTTCTAAGCATAGGCATTCTCATAGGATTGGTGGGATAATTCCTCTGTCCTTGAACATTCAGTTTTTTTGCTAACAAGTCGGCAATTTCCTCTACGTTGTTTTTGGGGTTTGACGTGCTACTTGTTGACTCTTCGCTTTTCACACTACCTTTGGGTATTTTCAAATCTTCTGCAAGGTTATCTTCTAGGTCTATACATTCCTTCATGCACTCTTGCAAGGTTTGAACTCTCTTTACATACACTAATGACCTCAAGGTCCCGTTCAACAGTCCTTCCAAGAATAATGATACCATTTTGTTTTGCGTCGGTCTCTCTTCTACGGGGCATCTATCCACATACTGCTTGAATCTCCTTGCTGCCAATCTCACGGACTCGGTAGGGACTTGTTTGAAGCTGTGGATTAATGACGAAGAATTGTTTTTAATTCCAGATTTGGTAAATTCTTCAATCATTTCTTGATATACCTGATCCATGTTCTGAAAGGTATTTGGATCCAATGGCTGAAACCAGGCCAAAGCTGTGTCTGACAAGGTAAGGCCAAAAGACTCATATTGAATCATGAAGTCATCTACCTGCTCGGCTCTAACTACTTGTTTAAATTCTGCTATGTGATTATAGGGTTCACTAGAGCCATCATAATGATTTCTCATGCACTTGGCCACTTGGATCAGCCTTAGTCTCCTTCCTGCTTCAGGTTGTCTATGCATTACAGGGTAATTTGGTCTTCCTATAGGTATGCCTAGTCCTCGTACTACCTGTGGTCTGACTGGAGCATGAACTCCATGTCTTGGGTCAATGGCTGGTTGTGGCCGGTAGTTAGGATTAGTGGCAGGCATTGCAAATTGTACATGTGGTCTGACGCGGATCTGGGTTTGTTGAGTTTGTTGTGTTTGTCCCGATTGTTGAATTGAATCATTTTGAGAAGTTCCAAGTGGATTCCGTGAAGTAGTGGCTTGGTCCCTAGGGGGGAACACTGGGATGTTCTGATATTTCAGCTCAGCTCTCTCTAATTCTGTTATTGGCCAATATCTTCTGTGATTTTTATCCAAATATGTGATGATGGTGTGGAACTCAGGGTCTTGTAACTCATAGATGGTAACTGGGTTAGGAGCAGCTTCCCATATAGAGGAATGGGCTCTGAGCAGGTGCTCCATCCCGTTGATTAAATACACATCTATCAGAGTATAATCCTGGGGAATTAGGTCTCCTCTCCAAAGTTTAGTAATTGTTGATCTCCCTCTAGGAGTAGTTACTTGCTCTTCGTTTCCACATCCATTTAAACTTGAAGCATTATTTTCCTCACCACGCTCATTAATGATTTCCCGGTGTTCTGTGACCACGTATTGAATGTCTTGTTTGTCCATGTACAGTCCTCCTATGTACTTAACTGCTAGTCTAGGCACTATGTAGGCCTCTGAAGCCTTCCTCAGTCTGGCCACTGATCTGTTTAGACCATCCAAATAGATAGGGATCTCATTGTGGTTGGTGTTCACATACTCTAAGGAAGTTCTGTATTCTCCCTCAATGATGGACATCTGGCCAATCATGGGTACAGTGTTGTGCATGTCCTCTGAAGCCATGGGAATTTCTCCTTCAGACTCACTGGAGGTCTCAGAATAGTGTGAACGGCTACTTGGTTCGGCTACACTCCCTACGGAAGAAATTATACTTCTTCGGCTTCCTAGGGTTCTTCCGGATCTCAGGTTCATTCACTCAAGAGCTCTGATCAAATCTTGACCACCTCTAGCCTCTAGAATTCTAAGCTATGGCTTAGAAGTCTAGGAAAAAATTAGGCTGGAAAATGACTGAAGGAAAATTTCAAGTCACGATACTTGACTCCTAAAATCCACGATACACGACCTCTGTCAAAACGATCGCTGACTGACACGATACCTGGACGAAACGATCGCTGGAAAACGATCTCTGCCTAAACGATCTCTGGCTTGGAACGATACACGACCTCTCAGTGAAACGATCTACGACCTTTGACCAAAACGATCGCTGGCAAACGATACTTAGGTCCAAACGATACTTGATCAAAACGATCGCTAGCAAAACGATCTTTGACCAACGATGCTCGGATAAAACGATACTTGAATGAGACGATCTCTGACCAAACGATCTTTAGGTAAAACGATCTCTCGCAAGGCGATCTCTGGATGAAAACGATACACGACCAACGATATCTGATAGAAACGATCGGCGATACTTGAACCGAAACGATACGCGATCTCTCACTAAACGATACACGATACTCGAAATGAAACGATCGACGATCTTCAAATGAAACGATCGGCGATATCTAACTGAAACGATACCGATCTGTAAAAAGTATCGCGACCTCTGTGAAACGATCTTTGCAGTGAAACGATCGACGATACTTGTGACAAAACGATACGCGATCTTTGACAAGTATCGCGATCTCTGGATAACGATACTTGGCAAGCGATACACGATCGACGACCTTTGATCAAAACGATCTCTAACGAAACGATACCGATCTCTATCTGAAATGATCTACGATCTCTCACGAAACGATCGACGACCGCTGGGAAATATCGCGATACTCAACCGCAGGAGCAAAACGATACTCGACCGCGGGAGCAAAACGATACTTGACCTTTAGACAATGTTTGACAAAAATTTTTTAAGGTTTGATTCAATGTAATTGTTTTATGCACTCTCCTCCCCCTTCTCCACTCTCTGGATCACTCAAAACTCAACTTTTCACCTCAGTCAAACCCAAACGATCTCTGACGCAGGTCGTTTCAGACTGAAATTGATTTTTTGAATGATGTAAAAGGATTAGCACTTGCTAGGCTCACCTCTGATGCACTTTCAACTCCTTTCTCACTTCCCCTTGCTTTGTAAAGCTCCAGCTCGCCTCGTGCTCACAAACGATCTCTGCTAGCTCACACGATACTCGACAGTGCTCTCCACGATACTTGTTCACACAAGTGACTTGAAAAATGATATTTTTTTGGTTTTTATACCTGTCTTTTCCTAACTACTGAAAATGAAACAACAAGACCAAAAAGTGAAAGTCACTCTAATCTACTCCCTTACTCTTCCTACTCTCCCCCTACCACTCACTTCCCTAAACTAACAACTCACTACACACACTCCAAGAATGAGAAGTAGCAAGTGCGGCTGAAAATGACTTACCAAAGAAGAGAAGATTTCCGCTCCTCCACTTACTTCAACACAAAAAGCTACTTACCATCACACGAATGCCTCGGTTTGATTCGTCACTCCCCGGCAACAACGCCAAAAAGTGTGTTGACCTAAGCATCAACTTAGGGACTTGCGGAGAAAGAGACTATACCTCAATCCCCTCACAAGTGCATATAGTGGGGATACAAGCTTTTAATTATCAATCCAAAGAGTATACAAACCTAGCCGAGTGTATGAAGACATGCAATCATGTAATGGTCAATGCAAATGAACTACTCCAAGAATGAGAATGAGGCAAGACTTATCCAAACAAGCTCCAACTGTTGGTCAAGGCGAAACGATACTTGGTGGAGCAGCCGTCAGTATTTTGGACTTTTCTCTCAGCTCCGAACTCCAAATATAGTGAATAGCATATGCGTTTCGAAGCTCTCGAGAAGACGCATCCAATGAAAGTGGTTTCACTCAATTCCAACGCTCCTACTTCAAGTTATGAGAGAAATACTGAGTCGCGGGAATACTTTCCTACACTTCAGCACTTCCTACACTTCGTACACACCTTTCCTACAGCAAAGAAACACTCTCAAGGATAGACAACACTCACAAGCACTCTTTCCATGCAATCCACATGCATACAAGCTCGCGAAGAAGAAGATAAGGAGTGAAGAAGACACAAATTCGAATTTCTGTGCTCTCTCTTCTCACAATGGCAAAAAGTTCTTTACAAAGAGTCACATTTGACTTATATACTAGTGCCCTAAAAATGGTCCTTTCACACAAGAGACCGGCACTTTATTCACTAAAAGACTAAATTTCTACTATTTTACATGGGTAAGCTTCTAATCTTCTGTGGGGATGCATCTAGAGGACTCCTCTAGTGCCTTTACAACGGAAAATATATTACAAGAATGATTATGATACAAAAATAGGATGTCCAAATCGGAAAAATTTTGGGGCCCGTCTTTTTCTCTGCTTTGTGCGCTCTTTAGCTCTGCAACAGCAACACTATTCAAGGCAACGAACCCTACAAACACTACGGAGACTCGGAGTACATTGGCCAACTATGGAAGCTGATGTCCAAAAGTTGTGCAAGGAACATGCCACTCTTTATCAAGTGTCCATAGTGCCAGATTGGAGTGAACCACTAGTTTCCTTCCTGAGAACAAAAACTTTCCCTCAAGACATGATTCTGGCTAGGAAAAGGAGTTTAGAACAAGAAGCCCAGGATTACTCACTCATTGGTGATAATCTATATAAGCGTGGTAAAGATGGTTACCTGAGGCTATGTGTCCATGAAAGTGAATATCTCAAGATCTTGGAAACTGCTCACCAAGGTGTAGTAGGAGGACACTTTGGACCAGATCGGGTGATCAAGGCAATACTATTTGCGGGCTTCTGGTGGCCGACCCTTCACATGGATGCACATACCTATGTGAAACGGTGTGATGTTTGCCAGAGAACTCAGTATCCTATACGCAAGGATGAGATGCCACTGAAGCCTATGATGGGTGGACGTGCATTCTCTAAGTGGGGAATAGACTTTGTAGGTCCTATTAATCCCCCAGCTAAGGGTTCCCATGCTGAATACATCATTGTGGCTACGGACTATCTAACCAAATGGGTAGAGGTAAAAGCTACAACTAAGAATGATGCTCAGACGACCGCTAGGTTCTTATTTGAGAATGTATTCACCAGGTACGGGCTACCAATAGAGCTAGTAAGTGATAGGGGCACTCACTTCTTGAATGAAGTAATTGAAAATTTGCTCCAAGAATTCTTGGTAGTTCATAAGAAGTCTGCCCCCTACCACCCACAAGCTAATGGGCAAGCCGAAAGCACAAACAAGATTCTGTGCAATGTGTTGACCAAGCTCGTGAACAATAAACGCTCTGATTGGGACAAACAGCTACACCATGCTGTTTGGGCATACCGAGTCGCCTACAAAACGGTACTCCAAGCCACCCCCTTTCATATGGTATTTGGTCAAAATGCAATGCTACCATTGGACTTCTTGATACCTACATTGAAGGTAGCACAAGAGCACGAATGGACGGGTCATGAACTCTCCTCTAGACTTTTTGACCTTGAACGATTAGGAGAAACAAGACTAAGGGCAGCTGCAGGGATATATGCAGCTAAGAAACGACAGAAGGCATATTTTGATGCCCACGTTAAGGATAAAGGTTTGAAGGCAGGCGACCTAGTACTAGTGTACACTTTGAAACAACATGCGAGAAAATTAGAGAAGCGTGGTTACGGGCCGATGATTATCAATAGGATCTCCACAAGTGGAGCAGTTCAACTAGCCACTCTAGAGGGTGAGATTCAACCAAGTTACATAAGTGGATGCAGAGTCAAGTTATATCAAGAACCCCTGACTGAAGAAATGCTAAATCGACTCAACACTGCCAAAAAACGTAAAGAAGAAGAGAGAAGAATTAGAGAAGAAGCACAAGCAGAAGCGTTAGAACGCATCCGACGTATGAAATTAAGGAGACAAGGCAGAGACCAGCCTATGCTTGACACTCAAGAACCTCTAGGATATCCTCTGGCCTTGTGCGAAGCTTCAGGTGGACAGTCCCATAGAATAATCAACCGGCGGCCTTTTGTAAACCTAGAAGTAGGACAAGGCGAGAATACAAGGACAGTGAGAGCTTTAATTGACTCAGGGGCTGCCACTAGTGCAGTCCGACTCTCACACTGCCAAGAGCTTCAATTACGAATCAATCCTATAGAGGCATATCTCATAGGATTGGGAGGTGTGGAAACCCCTTGCACTGGCGAGGTGGAACTTCCCCTCTACATTCAAGAGGTGCCAATTACAGTCAAAGTGCTAGTATGTGAAGACGAGGATCTTACCGAACCTCTGGTCCTGGGCCAAGACTGGATCTATGATCATGCAGTCAGCCTCAACCTGAGAAGTGGCCTTCTTCAGGCATGGATAGGCCATAATCACATAACGATTGAATTAGAAAATCAATCACAGAGGCCACTAGAAGAGGCACCGAACCCTGGTCCTTCCAGGAAACCACATGAAATGAACCATGCTATTCGTGTCCAAAGTTCTAGAGTGCAAAAGATTTTCACCCCTAACCAAGGTGCAGAAGTCAACAAGGAGTTCCCTTCTTTTCCAAAGAAACTGCAAGGAAAGCAAGAAGGGCGATACCCGACAACGAGGAGGCCAATGAATAAGAAGCAGGAACACCAATCAATACAATACAGAATACCTCGTGGAACGAAGCAGATCTGGATACGCAAGAGTGAGCAAACCTCAATTGTGGAGACAGGAACCCGCGGATGTGCCAAACAAGTGACATTGTCAAAGATTGCAGCGAAAGAGTGTCCTAGGCATCACTCTATACAAACCATTTCTATTTGGGTTCCTAAGCAGTCAATGAAGGCAAGCCCAACAGCTGGACAAATATGGGTGCCCAAGACTTGCTTACGAGCTCAAGTATTTTCATGTCCAGTCACAAGATCTAACCAACACTCACAAGTCCGATCGACTACCACTCCGAGACAAACATCCCCTGTCCATAACCCCACACTTTTGGTCACACCTAGGAATGTTTGGAAATGGATACCCAAAAAGCCCCAAACCCAACACACCCCAGTCCACAAACCTCCACACATCATTGCCAAAAAAAAGCAACCATCCCCGCATCAAAGTTTGGAGACTTAAACCCTATGTCAAGCCCCCTGACCCACCGTTGTAAACCCTTCTCTTCTGATGTAGGTGCATTCTAAGAACTTTGCACAACCAAAGTATGCATCTAGCACGACCCTAACTTACTAACCCACTTGTACACACATCACGAGCACTTCACCTACTAACCTCTAACCACTCGACATGTCATGTTGGTACTGTGGAGGGAACACCATAACATCCTGTTTCCAATGCAATGCTAATGTGCCTCTCTCTTCTTCTAGCAGATAAGCATCAACAATTACAAGCACTCTCATGGTAGAAGCAACAGGTCCGAGCTCACAAGTAGGAATACTGACTGCAGGAATCGATGTGGATAGTCTACCTGTGGATGTGCCACCAACTGAACGACCTGTGGAGCTGCAGCACCTTCAGCAGATCCCGGTACCGGATCCACCCACAGGGATCATCGAAAGAGTCCATGCCAATTCTCATTGGTTCAATGGCATGCCAGGTCCATTAGGAGAGGCCAAGTATATATGGGAGTCTAAGTGCGAGTATGACAGATCATGGGTTCGATTCCAATTTTTCTCCAAGGAGTTTGAGACTCTACAGAACACCGAGGATCTCCAGACCATATGGCAATGTGCAGGGCTAGCAGAATACTTTGAAGCACAACTACCTAAACCAGATCTCCTCCGATGCTATTATTTGGTCTCCACATTACAAGCTAATGGAGAAAAGGACAAACCAGGATCATTTGTTCTTCCTTCCTTGCTGGACAACAACCAGTTGAAGAGGTTTGAACTTACCATGGAGTTGGTGAGCTCTGCTTTGAATATGCAAGGCACACATGTACCTTCTGAGAAGGATGCTCTCGTTCCTACTAACATGAAGGATAGGAAACTACTGAAGCTTAAAGACATGGCAGCACTCACACCAAACGTGTCCATCCCTCTCCGTATGTGCATGCAACATTTTGCTTTCCCCGGACAAGACCGCTTCACACAACCACACAAAAGAATCTGGTTCGCTCTCTACTTAGCGGAGGCAGGTGCGTTACCAATTAAGCTGCCAGTATGGATTAGAGATCAATTGTATGAAGCAAATAAAAGGTCTTCTAGGAAATTAGTGGTGAACGGTTGCTGTGCAATCACACGCATTATTTACCGGTGCCTAGCATACGATGTTCCCATTGAACGTGCCTTAACTTGGGCACAATTACAAATGTTTAAGAAGCTCAAGACGTCCACACATCAATCCAAGCGCATGAGGGGTGCAATCCCTTGTGTCCAGACAAGGGAAGTTCTGACTACTCCCGAAGTATCGCCACAAAGGGAGGCCGCTGTACCTCCCTTTACCATTAGGATACCCAGGTCCGGATCTAAAACTACGATGCAAGCTACCCCTTCAGCTCCTCCTGCTCCAGCTGAATTTGAATTTGCTACAACTGGAGATGTTGAAGGAATGGATTCCCAGGACTTCGAAGCATTCCTACAAAGTACACAACTCTCTGATGTAGAGTTTTATTCAGAGGCAGAAGAACAAGGCACATCTTCACAAAGAAGAAGAAAATCTACAGACGACCGCCATGTACATTGGAGTGACGCTCAGCAAGGTCAACAACAAGGGCACCTAGAAGAACAAGGAGCATATGAAGAGACCACTGAAGCCCCTGCCTATACAGCAGAACTCCGAAGGCTGTATCAAATCATGGAACGAGTGCGATCGCAACAACTGCTCACCGAACAGAGCAGTAGAGTACTCATGACTCAGTTGTTGGAAGAAGCAGGAGTTGACTCAGAATATAGTGAAGGTCTCTTATTGATGGCAGAAACATATGGGGTAGTAGAAGCAGTGCGGACCGCCATTAGGAGGTCTCCAGTTCAATATGACCCACGAAGATTCCAGACACGACCACGCTCAGGTAAGAATATCCAGATCCCCATTACAACGGCAGAAGGGCCAATTATTACATCCGAACCCATCAGGACAACCTCCCAAGCAACAGAAACTGCTAGCCAAGAGCACCCAGTCACCCATGAGGAATCCACCGAGCCACTACCACCCACACCCCCACCATCGCCTCCTAGAGCAGAAACCGTGGAAATCACCTCGACCACTCAACCCACCGAACACACCTTCATCTTCCGTACTCCCATCTCTAGTTCCACCCTATTCTCCACCTCTTATAACCCAATCTATGAAGCAACCCCCATCACTACACAATCCACCGAATCGCTCATAGAGCCTGCCCTAGGACAACCATCCCCCATACCCTTAGCCATAGGTCATCCAGACCCCAGATCCATATTCATGGGTTTCCCTACTACCACACCACCCTTCATGCCCTCCTCAAGTCCACAACCTCAACCCCCAACCTCCATCTCTCCACTTCTCCAATCCCTCCATAACTTCCTTGCTAGAACTTTTCAACCCAGGTCTCAACAATTCCCTTTATTTTCAGCTCCCCACCCCACTTCTCATCTATTCACCACTCTCACACACACACCACCTACCATTCCAATGTATATGGTAGACCCCACACTCGCACCCACTCCTGAAAGTATGGACATTTCACCACCCACGGTACCTCCCCCTCCTCCCACGCTTCCACCTCCTCCCATCCCCCCTCCACCAATTTCACCCACACACACGTCTTCAATAGGCACATCATTCACTCTTTCCCTTCCCCAATTCCCTTCCCATGCGCACATACGTACACACACATATATACATGCACACACACATGCACATACCTACATATACACATATACATGCACATACACACATATACACATAGAGTTACACATATAAATGCACATACATATGCACACACATACACATGCACATGTATACACACATATACACTTACACATGCACATGCACATACATACATATACACACACATACACATGCACATACATACATATACACACACATACATATACACTTACGTACACACATATGAATGAATTATATAATTAAAGTATTAAAACACATGCTTAATATAAACAATAATAACAATCAATAGAACAAAACTCTTCATTACTTAATACCATACACAAACATAACTAAAATGAAAAATATATAGATAATATATATATATATATATATATATATATATATATATATATATATATATATATATATATATATATATATATATATATATATATATATATATCAATGTAAGTACATAGAATCCAATGTCATAATCAACTAGAATCCTAATGATCATCATCATGATGATGATCATCATCAACAGCAGCATCATGATCATCCTGATCATCCTCATCCTCATCATCATGATCACCCTGTGACGATCGAGATCATCCCTCCTATGTCTGTCTCTCCACCTCATCCATATCTGTCTCTCCACCTCATCCATATCTGTCTCTCCATCTCATCCATATCTGTCTCTCCATAATACTCCTATATTGCATATAACAAACATAAATAAATAAAGCAATTAAACCATTCATAAAAATAAAATAATTATACAAAATTTAATAATACTCACAAAGGTATCAGGATGATCTCGCATATACTCGATCAAATGCCGATATCCAAAATGTGTAGCATACTTGATCTCATGTTTCGTAGGATATCGGCCATAATCCTTTCGCTGCATTGAAACAAATAAAAAAGATTAGTTGCTTGAATTTTAACTAAAATTAAAAATATATTCACAATAACACATATACTTACAAATGTAGCTACAAAACCATTATGGTCGATTTGGCCTAGGTGCGATGTGTGGCCTGACTCCACTCTCTTCTTTGCAGTAGCCTATTTATTTAAGAAAAAAATACATAAATTAAATGTAAAAAATTACTAAAATATATAAAAATTATAAATATAAACTATGAATTTGTGTACCTTCTGCTGAGGAAATGACTCCTGAAGACATAGTTGTCTATGAAAAAACTGTCATGTCTCAAGTGGTATGTTAGGTCGCCTCTTATTTTTTCCACCATACAATATCTCTTGTTAATTTAATCTCAAATAGAAAAAAAAATCAGAATACATACACATATATACACACACATACACATACACATACCCACATACACATATACATGCAAACATATACGCATACATATATGTATACATATACACATATACATACATATAACATAAACACACATATACATATCCACATATATACGTACACACACATGCATGCATATTCACTCATTCATACAAAATACATGCATTTATCCCACAATAATGTGTACTTGTGTATATGTGAATATGTGTGTATGTGTAAATGTGTATATGTGAATATGTGTGTATTTGTAAATATGTATATGTGAATTTTTTGTGTATGTAGATAATCAAATTATTAATATCAAATACCATTATTTGTAGATTCTGATAAATCAGATGGAACTCCACCATCGTCTCCTCATCGTGCAAGGACTATATACTGTAAGTATATCAAAAATTTAATTTTAAATATATTTGATGGATACATAACTTATATTTTTTTTGTTTATTATTTATGTGCAAATTATGATCAATCAAAGGGTACTCCACCACCTCCTACCCATGCAACGACTTCACATGTGTCCTTCACTCGAAATTATGATGAATTTTACTATCAAGAGCATATTATATGTTGGTGTAACTCTTGTTATGGCACGTATCGAAGACCACGATTGGAATGTATTGAACATGAGGAAGAGTATGATACTTTTGAGCATGCACCATCACCTCGTCAACGTGATAATGCTTGGGTATGTATTTTTTATATATATTAATGTCATTATTTTATTTGACAACCATATTCAAAATCAAATTACTATTGATATACAGGAATACTTGCTCGATGATGATGATGATGATGATAATTTTTCTCATAATGTTAATATACCTTGTACACGTCATGGACTTGCTGTTCATCAATTACAATCAGAGGTTTCTAGAAATCCCCTACCTCCTAGTTTAGAGACTGAAACGGCTGGAGATTATCCATTGCTAGCTCGCGATCGTTCTTTAGTACAAACATATGATAGAACAAGATATGGAGGATGGAATAGAGGACCACTTCCTTTAGATGGAGAGGTTTTCAACTTTTGGGGTAATCACTATATGATTGCTCCATCCACTATTACTAATGCTGGTCGTGGTCTCTTTATTGTAGAGGATTTGTATGTGCCTCCGAACTCTGAAGTCACTCTTATGTCATTTTGTGGTCCTATATATGGATAGGGAGATTGGCATCGACTTTCACTTTATGTTCAAAGCATGAGTACTTATGGAATATGCTTGAACTCAGCATCCCTTACTAGTAGAAGGATCTTAAATGCAGAAAATGAAAGATTATATATTGATGGAAGACCTTACACACATGGAAATATAGCAGGTTTAATAAATAGTAGTCGAGGGTTACATAATAGTTCAAGGACTAATTGCACATTTGACGAGCGTGAAAATAGTCATGAATCACCATACATGAGTAGAGATGTATCAAGATACATAGTTGTCAATGCTATTACTGCATTACATGCCGGTGATGAACTATTAGTGAATTATGGATGACATAGACCTCCAAGAGCACCTTTTAGCTAGAGAGAATAAAACTTTTCCATCCATATTTAATAACTTATATACTTAATTTTATATTTAAAGTTTATTTTTGATTCATTTATGTAATACTAATGTATTTTATTTATATGTGTAGATTCCAACATATGATGTTGATGATATTCCTCCACACCATTCACAATTGCCAGTAAGACCTCATTTATCAGAAGCTTCTATGAGGAGGCTATGCAAAAGTAATCGTGTGGAATATGCAAGGTTGAAATATCTATATTCAAAAGACAATAAAGCACAAGATTTGTGTGACAATGATGAAGATGATGGCATGGCAGATTTTATTGAGGATTGGTATCAAAATGACAGTAAGAGCATTGATATTTCTAAAAATGAGAAATATCTTCAAGAGGAATGTCTAAAGCATGTATATGAAGGAAGTCGTTTGACATGACTAAGTGCGAGCTTACTTATTCTAAATCTTCAAAATCATTTTGAATGGAGTAATGTATCTGTTTCGACACTATTAAGGTATAATTTTCAATTTTTTGTCTATTTATATACATATACATATATATATATATATATATATATATATATATATATATATATATATATATATATATATATATATATATATATATATATATATATATATATATATATATGCATATATAGACATACACATAATATACATGAATGCATACACACATATAAACATACACATACATATACACACATACACATGTTATGAGAGTAAGGTCAAATTATACATACCTTTATCGAATGAAGATGTTTTGTCCATCTAGCCTTTAGAGGTGTCCACCCAACCTTTAGAATCTTCTTGACACATATGTTTCTCCTATTTTAGTCGACCTAATACCTGTGCTGCTAATTATACAAATATTAAATAGCAATTACCAAGGAAGGTATTAAGCCACATGTAAAATGGGAGGAGCAAATTTATCTTGAAGATTTTGAAGGATGGAAAAATAATTTTAAAGGATGGGCGAACAAAAAGTTTCCATTCAATGCAGGTTTTTATTCTTACTTTAGATAAGGTAAGAACAAGAACTTGAATTGAATGGACACTTTTTGTCCACACATCTTTTAAAACTATTAATGCATCTTTCAAAATATTCACAAAAAATTTGATTGTTTGGTTGGTAGGATACGATTGTTTGTTTTGGAGGATATGAAGTATGTACCTTCATTGAATGATTTGTCGATTCTATCATATGTTTAGTTTGAAAGTATGAGAAGCGGGTTTATAATTGCTATTCAAAGAATTTGGCACTGTTTATAGGCCATACAATGGTGAACTGGATGAATCACATGCACAGAGGTTACTCAAGATAGAGCAACCTGATTATAATGGACTAGTGGCAACAGGATTCTTGGGGTATGGAGTAAACCTCTTGCATGTCATTGATGAGCATCTGAACTTTAGGATACAAAGTGGAAATCATGGTGGCTTGAGAGGATCATTTTATACAGCTTGTTCAAAGAACTTCAGGTTTATGACACTAGGAGGAATCTTTTAAGAGCGAAAGATGCACTTAAAACTGGAGGAATATCACTAGATGGTGGTGTGGTCCATGCAAAAGGGTGTGAAGATTTTGGGAATTGGTCTTTCTCTTTCCCTTAACTCATTGTTACTATCAGTGTATAGTCTTTCACATACAAATGCTCTCATTTATTTTCCAATTCGCCAAAAAAGATAATTCTTATATGCATGATCGCCTGTTGAATATGCTACGGAATAGTTTTCCTTTGTGTACTGTGTTTAGTCAAAGTGCATGTTTATGTTCTCTTCTCTCGCATCTGATGAAGAGACATGATACAATATCTCTACTTGTTGTTGTAAAACAGGGAAAAGACAAAGGTTCTCTTTCCAGTCTATTCAAAGCCTGGACAAAATATTCCATCTCTATGATCTATAAACCATATTACTCGGTTAATGCAGATCAGGGTCTCAATGTGTCCTTGATCTGCATTAACCGAGTAATATGGTTTATAGATCGTAGAGATGGAATCTTTTCTCCAGGCTTTGAATAGACTGGAAAGAGGACCTTTGTCTTTTCCCTGTTTTACAACAACAAGTAGAAATATTGTATCATGTTTCTTCATCAAATGCAAGAGAAGAGAACATAAACATGCACTTTGACCAGACACAATACACAAATGAAAACTATTCCGTAGCATATTCAACAGGCGATCATGCATATAAGAATTATCTTTTTTGGCGAACTGGAAAATAAATGAAAGCATTTGTATGTGAAAGACTATACACTGATAGTAACAGTGATTTAAGGGAAAGAGAAAGACCAATGCCCAAAATCTTCATACCCTTTTGCACGGACCACACCACCATCTAGTGATATTCCTCCAGTTTTAAGTGCATCTTTTGCTCTTAAAAGATTCCTCCTAGTTTCATAAACCTGAATTTCTTTGAACAAGTTGTATAAAAGTGATCCTCTCAAGCCATCATGATTTCCACTTTGTATCCTAAAGTTTAGATGCTCATCATTGACATGCAAGAGGTTTACTACATACCCCAGGAATCCTGTTGGCACTAGTCCATTATAATCAGGTTGCTCTATCTTGAGTAACCTCTGTGCATGTGATTCATCTAGGTCACCATCGTATGGCCTACAAATAGTGCCAAATTCTTTGAATAGCAATTATAAACGTGCTTCTCACACTTTCAAACTGAACATATGATAGAATCAACAAATCATTCAATGAAAGTACATACTTCATATCCTCCAAAACAAACAATCGTATCCTACCATCCAAAACAATCGATTTTTTCGTGAATATTTTGAAAGATGCACGTAAGCATACACATATATAAAATTATATGCATCTATATATGTATATTTATTTATTTACTTTTTTTAATATATCTTTTTTTGATGAACTTACAGGCTATTATCTGAAAAGCTTTTACCAAGTCAGAATATTCTTCCTACCTCACATGATGAAATGAAAAAGATAATCAACAATCTTGGTATAGATTATCAATGTATACATGCATGTCCTAAAGATTTTATTTTATATAGAGGTGAATATGCAAACTCTTTGACATGTCCCAAATGTCAATCTCCTCGATATAAGGGCGAAGAAGGTAAAATCCCAAAAAAGGTATTGAGACATTTTCCATTGGCCCCATGGATTAGACATATGTTTCAAAGCCTCGAATTATCAAAGCTTTTGACTTGGGGACATGATCACAAAAGTACTGATGGAATAATCAGAATTCCTCATGATAGTGTTGCTTTTCAACATATTGATTCTACATGGACAAAATCTAAATTTAGGAGTTGCATTAGATGGGGTTAATCCATTCTCCATGAGATCCACTAAATGCTCAACATGGCCAGTGGTAGTCATAAACTACAATCTTCCACCATATCGTAGCATTAAAAAGGAACATTTAATGCTTTCACTTTTAATCCCAGGCAAAAGACAAGTTAAAGATATGAAATATATATCTTACTCCTCTCATTGACGATCTCCAAGAGTTATGAAGAGGTATTATTGTCATTGATGTATCAAAAAGCATCAATGAAAGACATATTACAGTTCGTGGTATTGTGGCTTGGACTATTCATGATTTTTGAGGATATGGTGTTTGTTCAGGTATTGATATAAATTTTTTATTCAATATGCATGTAAATAATAATCTAATTATATTTTTATCATTTTCAAGATGCAGGAATATGTACTAAGGGTTATAAAGCTTGTCCATATTGTGGCGATTGGTTGAGATCAATCTATAGTAAGATTCTCAACAAAAATATTTATCTTCGACATTGACGATTGTTGCTTGATGATCATCCATTAAGATCTAAAAGAGAAGCGATACATTTTAATGGAAACCTTGAAATAGGTTAGTGTCCAAAACCTATGATGCCTATGGATTGGTATAAAAGATGGATAGATGGACCTCTAATAGATCCAAAATCAGAAATCTTTAGTGATGATTCAGATAATGAATATGCGAAGAGAGGTAAAGGAAAATTGGCACTCGCAGAGAACATATCAATATGGTATTCTTTGGAGTATTGGAAAGAGTTAAAAGTATGTCATCTTCTTGATCCTATGCATATATAAAAATATTGGTTATTCACTATGGCAACATCTTCTTGGACTAAAAGATACCATAGCATCAAGGAATGATTTGAAAGATAAAAAATCCAAACCAAGGTTATGGCCAATTTTTGATAAACATCGACAAGAAATGACTTATGCACCTGCTCCTTGGGTACTTACAACAATAGAGATATAGACCATCAACAATAAAATTCAATTGATTAAGACTCCTACAGGATATTGAGCATCTTTTCAAAACATGTTTACTATGGATGATAAGAGCTTATCTGGGTTAAAGACCCATGATTGGCATAACTTTTTGAAACATATTTTACCTTTGGTTATCGATGGATTTACAACGAATGGATTTACAACGTTGGATGCTTGAAGAGTGTATGTATTACGTTAGTGAGTACCTTGAAAGAGTTCATGAAGAAGCTCCACGTGCATGGACCAATGAGCCTTTTTCAAAAATAATAGATGAGGTATTATCAGGTAAGGGAGTTCCATTCTTATTTACATTTCAAGAAAAAAAATGATGTTTTTACTTTTGTAGCATATAATAGCGAATGCATGCAAGAATTCCTTAGCGAGTACAAGGAACTTCAAAATCTCCGAAGTAAAAGGTGAAAAAACAAAAGATATAGACGTAATCTCGATAATAATGAGATTACAGATTTATCTTCTTTCACGGATTGGCTATATAGTGGTTTGCAACGTGCCAATGCAAATAATGAAGAAATCTCAGATGAGCAAAGAGATTTAGTGATACGTTGTGAACGAAAGGTAATTTTATTAAAATAATATTTTATTTTTTTCATATATGTATATTAGTTTCTATTTTTTAATTGAATTTATTTTGCAGGCTTGAATGTTCACTAATATGTGTGCTTTTGTACAACATATTAGAATCAAAGCCATTGATTCTTTATGTAAAACAGAGGATTCTAGTATTGTTGCTTCTTTCAAGCAACTATCACGTGCTAGCTCAAAAGACACGAACCTTATAGATGGAGAAATTGGTTATGTAGGAACTATTGTTGGTATCTACGAAATTTCATTTCGTACATTCAAACAGGTAGAAAAAGTTTATATTTTTTATGATAGAGTTATTTTTTAAGCACCTAATAATGGGTTTTTGTTGTTATATATTTTGATAGGTCATTTTGAAGGTTGATTGGTTTCGAGCCGAGTATAAAGATATTAATTCCACATTAAGAAAAGAATTATCTAGGTTTTGGCCAATTGATTCTTCCAAGGTAATGAGATCCACTAAAGAACCATATATTCTTCCTAGGCATATTGAACAAGCATTTTTTTATAAAAACCCAGATGCTCATCCTTGGTGGCAAGTCATTCATGTGCAACCTAGAGGTAGGTCATTGTTTGAACAGTTTATTGTTAGAGAGATCGAAGAAAGTCCTCTTGATGATTCAACATCAGATACTGATACATCAACATCTGAAAGAGAAATTAGAATCATTATACGTGATAATGATACTAATATTTTTTTATGAAGAGGATAATTCTCTACATGCTGATTCTACTGATGAGGAAGAGGAATTCCCAGAAATAGATATTAATCCATCAATAGATGATGTGATTCATGAGAACATAGATTTAACAATAGAAGAAATAAATGAAATCAATAAGGATAATGAAGATGAGACTATATTGATGTCTTACCAAAATGATGGCAATAATGAAAACATATGAGCAGATTAGATAGTAAATTCTACTCTAGTTATCGATCAATAAATTGAAGCTTCTGAATGGATATCGGATAATAGATTTTTTTATTAACTTGAATAACGATGAATCTTACTAGAGAGATGAAATCATGTTCTTTTAAGTTAGAACATGAAGCTCGGGGTATGCCTAATTATTTTATGTATAGATTTATCTTTGAGGAGCAATTTTTTATCATGTATGTATGCATAAGTGTGTGTATTCATGTGTATTATATGTATACACATGTTTGTATGCATATATATGTATTTCATGTATATGTATGTGTTTGCATGTGTGTGATATATGTATACATGTGTTAGTATGGATATGTGTATATATGTGTATGCATTTATGTAAAATATTCATGTATTCATGTAATATATGCAAGTGTTTATAATTGTGTACATGCATATTTGTATATGTGTCTATGTATAAATATGAACATGTAAATATGTATGCATGTATATATAAGTTTATGTGTGCATGTAGGCTGTATATGTGATGTCTACATGTATATATGTATATGTGTCTATGTGTAACTGTGTAAATGTAAATATGTATGCATGTATATATATATTTATGTGTGCATTTAGGCATGTATGTGTGATGCATAATATATCTACGCCATTTTATATTTATGTATGTGTATCTACATGATGTGTATATATCTTTATATATATTACGATCCTCGTTGATTCGAATAGCTATATATAGAGGCATAAGGTTGGGAGGAGAGACATCTCTCTAGTAGGACGTCGGAAAAATAGATGCAATGTGTACATATACTTCAAACATATGGCTAAAAGGTTGAATTAAAGTTTTTAAATTAGGGGTTTTAAAACCCTATTATCGAAATTAGTGTTTTCAATTTAGGATTTTTGAAATAGGATTTATGTATTTATTTACATGTATGCATGTGTTGTGTATGTATGTGTATCTATATGTGCATATGCATGTGTTGTGTGTGTATATATATGCATGTGTATATTATATATGCATGTAAATATGATTATATGAGTCTATGTGTGTGTACATATGATTATGCATGTGTATGTGAGTATGTGTACATGCATGTGAGTATGTGTATGTGTCTATGTGTATTCACTATATGTGTGTAATTGCATGCATGTGTATGTGTGTGTAAAAATGTGCATGTATGTGTGTGTATGTATAAATGTGCATGTATGTGTATATGTGTGTAAATGTGCATGTATGATGTATATGTGTGTGTATGCGTGTATTTGTACCTCTATTCTCACTCTTTTCTCTCTCTCTCTCTCTCTCATATACATGCATACATACATAAACACACATATTCATATCCACATATATATACATAAAAGCAGTGCATACCGTGCATTATCACGACAATGAGCCATAAGAATAAAACATAAGATATTTATTTCAATTTAGATGTAAAATTTATACTTACTTCCACAATAAGTGGACAAGGTGCAGGTTAGAGTCGTATAATGCTCGTATTGCAACTCTGCTCTGCTATCATGATCTGGAGGTGGTATAAGTGTCCTAAAAATAGATAGATAAAAATAAATAAAAATATGTGTTATAATATCATCAAAAAAGTTTATGAAAAAAGACATATATGGGCAGATAGCTGTCTTCCTGCATGTGGAGCCGCAGAAGAGCCCTCCTCTGATCCCTGGGTAAGCATCTGGATCGTATACTCCAGCTCATCATCACACATCTCTGAGTAATCACGCATGATGGCCCCTAGAGTATCAGATGGAACTCTTGCTCTCATAAGAATTTTTATGAGAGTGCGTTTCACCTTTCTCTCTCTACTAGGATCCATAATACCTAACATATAAAACAAAATGGGTTAGAAATCAATATATATACGTGTACATATGTATGTGTGTATGCATTAAGTATGTGTATGTATGCATGTGTGTGTGTATGTATGTGCATGTATGTGTGTGTATGTGTGTATGCATGTGTATGTGTGTGTATGCATCATTATGTGTGTATGTGTGTGTGTATGTGTGTGTGTGTATGTATGTGCATCTATGAGTGTGTATGTGTTTATGCATGTGTATGTGTCTATGTGTGTGTATGTGTCTGCGTATGCATGTATGTATGCATATGCATATGCATTATGTATGCATATGTGTGTGTATGCATTATGTATGCATATGTGTGTGTATGCATTAAGTATGTGTGTATGTGTGTCTATGTATGTGCATGTATGTGTGTATGTGTGTGCGTCTATGAGTGTGTATGTGTTTATGTGTGTGTATGTGTCTGTGTGTGTATGTGTGTATGTGTATGCATGTATGTATGCATATGCATGTGCATTATGTATGCATATGTGTGTGTATGCATTATGTATGCATATGTGTGTATGCATTAAGTATGTGTTTGAATGCATGTGCATTATGTATGCATATGTGTGTGTATGCATGTAAGTATGTATGTATGCATATGCATATGCATTATGTATGTATATGTATGCATGTATGTGTATGTGTGTGTATGCATAGATGTGTGTGTATGTGTGTGTGTATGTATGTGTGTATGTGTGTATGCATGTGTATTTGTGTGTATGCATCATTATGTGTGTATGTGTGTGTGTATGTGTGTGTGTGTCTATGTGTATGTGCGTGTGTCTATGAGTGTGTATGTGTTTATGTGTGTGTATGTGTCTATGTGTGTGTATGTTTCTATGTGTGTAAGTGTATGCATGTATGTATGCATATGTGTGTGTATGCATTATGTATGCATATGTGTGTGTATGCATTATGTATGTGTATGTATGAATGTAAGTATGTATGTATGCATATGCATATGCATTATGTATGCATATGTATGCATGTATGTGTATGTGTGTGTATGTCTCTCTCTATGTGTGTGTATGTGTGTGTGTATATGTGTGTATATGTGTGTATGCATGTGTGTCTGTATGTATCATTATGTGTGTATGTGTCTATGTGTGTATGTGTGTGTGTGTGTCTATGTGTATGTGTGTGTGTCTATGAGTGTGTATGTGTTTATGTGTGTGTATGTGTTTATGTGTGTGTATGTTGTTAAAAATAAAGAAGTAAGATCGTATATATTTTTGCAAAAAAGATTTTCTTCAAGTAGAAGGAAAATACAAAAATGAAAAATAGAAGAATTTACTTCAGCAAGTAGTGGAGGCCAAAAGAGAATCATTCAAAAGAGAATCAAATCCAAAAACTGAACTGTAAGAGGAGTGACTGTCCAAAGTAGTGGAGAAATGATGGAGAAGAGCTCTCAAACTCATCATGAGAGTTTTTGGTCACTTGGCTATAAAAGAGGCAAGGGAGGGCACTCAAGAATAGAGGAAGAAGGCGTGGAAGCCCCCTTGTAGCTAGTTCATTTGGTTTGAGTCATTTCGTTCAGTTCACTCTCATAAAGTATGTCCAGCCGCACACCCATTTTTGGGTAGTCTACTTGTGAGAGTCATATCTCTCAATATATGTATCCAATTTTAGTGTTTAAACATTCGTTGGAAAGCTTATCTCAAAACTATTCCCTTTTTCTAAAACAGTTTTATGAGATTCTTTATGCTCTGTGAGTTATTTAGTTTTTAGTGAAGTCTAGTTTTCAGCCTAATTGAGTGGATAGGTAGCCTGTTTTGTATCAACGACTTGCCAACACAAATCTACTCCAAATTGAGTGTTTGATAGCTCATTTTAAAGCCATAGGTGTCTAGTTTGAGTGACCAAAGTTTCAAGTTCATGTCATTTTTTAATTGGTACTAGTTTTCATTTGAAGGTTCAGCTGTTGGCAAGAGTCTTGATCCTAAGAAGGTCTTCTACACTTTCCGCTGCGATTAGGAGAGGAATTCTCCAACATTGGTATCAGAGCATTGGAGTTTAAAGATTCAAAGCATTTGAACTGAACTAAAGCAAAGGAGAAGCTACAAATCAAGGGGGAGCTTCGTGAATTCAAGGAAGAGCGCTACACAATACTTGAGTTAAACTTCAATCTTGGAAGTTTTCAATGGCTGATTTAGGACAACAAGTTGAGAAGTTAGACAAAGATAATTTTCAGTCTTGGAGGTATAGAATGATAAATTACCTTAAAGTTAAAGGTTTATGGAGTCTAGTTAGTGGAGACGATCCACAACCTGTGGACCTTGAAGATCCCAACATTACTCCGGCACAAAGGAGACAATTTGCTGATTGGGAAGAGAGGAATCGAAGGGTGATGTTCCTCATCTCACAAGTTATTTCTAACACTATGATTGATCATGTGCAAAGCTTAGAAACAGCCAAGGAAGTTTGGGAAGCATTGGAGAAGGTGTATGCTACCTAAACAAGGTCTCGGAGGATGCAACTCAAGAACGAGCTCAACAACATGAAGAAAAGTTCAAACCAAAGCATTAGTGAGTATACATTGAGGATCAAGGAGCTTCAAGATCAACTAGCATCAGTTGGATGCAAGATAGAAGAGGAAGACATCGTCCAAATAGCCCTCAATGGCTTGAGAAGTGAAGAAAAGTGGAAGCCCCTCATCACAAACATTCTTTATAGAAATCCTCTACCAACATTCGACGAGATTATACTGAATCTTGTGGCTGAAGAGGTAGCTCAACAAGGAGAAGGCAACAAAGGTAAGGATAGCCATAGTCAAATGTTATATGCAGGAAGAGGTAGAGGAAGGAACTCAAGAGGAGGCTCGAGAGGAAGAGGAAGAAGCTACAACAACACAAATTTAGGCCAACACAACTCGGAGGACAACAAGAACAACTCAAATGAAAATACACATGGAAGAGGTCGAGGAAGAAATAGAGGAAGAGGTCAAGGTTCATACAATCCTCACAAAGGTATAACATGTTATCATTGTGGTAAACTAGGACATTATACAAATGATTGTTGGCAAAAGAATGGAAGGCTGAATGGAGGCAACCAAAGGAGCCAAAATAACTATGCGAGTACATCAAGTGAAGGAGACAAGCAAACCATGCTTGCCATGAAGCATGACTACAACAACTCGAGAAGTGATGACCAAAAATGGTTCATAGATTTAGGTTGCAGCAACCATATGACATGCCAAGGAGATTTATTCACAAAGCTACAAGCTCCAAGTGGAAAAGGATGTGTGGAGACGGGTGATGAAACTCAACACGCAATTGAGCATGTTGGAGATATCAAGCTTGGAGATAGAAAGGTATTGGCTGATGTTCTTCATGTTCCTACTATTGCAAAGAATTTGATTTCAGTAGGACAAATGGTAGAGAAAGGATATCATGTTATCTTCAATGAAAAAGGCTGCTTTATAAAGAATCTAAAAGAAGGATTCAAGGTCATTGCTCAAGGAAGGAAAGAAGGTAGGATGTTCACCTTGGACATTCAACAACCACATGGAAAGGTGATGTATATTTAGTTTGGAAACAAGAGGATTGCTGAAATCGATTTGTGGCACAAAAGGTTTGGACATATCAACATTCCCAAGCTCAAGGACATGAGCAACCATGAAGTGGTAAGAGGTCTTCCAAGATTCAATGATATCGGACTACATGAGTTTTGTGAAGCATGCCAAGTAGGAAAGCAAACTCGACAACCATTCAAGAAAAGTAACTATGTGGCAAGGAATGTCCTTGACTTGATACACACGGATGTATGGGGACCATCAAAACAACCATCGGTGGCTGGTAATCGATATTTTGTCACTTTTATTGATGATCATTCAAGAAAAGTATGGATGTTTTGCATAAAACAAAAATCAGATGTGTTCTCCATGCTACATAAAGACCTTGAGGTCCGATGGAGGAGGAGAATATTTCTCCAAAGAATTTTCAGATTTTCTCTATGAAAATGGCATCAAGAGACAATATACATGTAGGTTCACACCTTAAAAAAATGGAATAGTTGAAAGGAAAAATCGACATATCACAGAAGTTGTAAGGTGCATGCTCAACGAGATGAAGGTGCCACTAAACTATTGGGCTGAAGCAGCTAGTATGGTTGTTTATTTGATGAACAAGTGTACAACGGCTGGAGTGCATAATCTAACTCCCGAGGAGGTTTATTCTGGTAAGAAACCTGACCTTACACACCTCAAAGTTTTTGGATGTGTGTTTTATGTTCACATCCCTCAAGAACTAAGGACAAAGATGGAGGCAAAGTCCGAAAAATGTATTTTTATTGGATATTGATCGAAGCAAAAGAGATATAGGTGCTACAATTCGGTGACAAAGGAGTTATGAGTCTCACGAGATGTGGTATTTGATGAGCTAAGACAATGGTTTGGAGACAAAGGGAAAGAGAAGATTCTTGAAGAAGATTATGAAGATGATGGAGGTCCTGTCCAAGAAGAATTTCAGCAAACAAGCACTCAAATGTCACGTCCAGAAGCTTCTACGTGACTTGGAGAAAGTTCAACATGGAAGGGGAGGCTAAGGAGTCATTCCTCATCACCAACATCAACTTATGAAAGATCTAAAGCTGAAAGTGCTGCCCAAAATAGTGATTCAAATGCCAATGAAGAAGAGTATGAAGAGGTGATCACACCAAAGGTAAAGTTGAACCTGTTGAAGAAGCAATGTTCAAAAGGAAATGAAAGGAGGTCTTCAAGAGCAAGGTATCCAATCCAAAGGTTGAGCTATGATAGTTTCATTGCAAAGCATTTTGCATATATGACACAGGTGGTCAAAGACAAAGAACCGGATGCATATGAGGAAGCATGTACAAGAAGAGATAAAAGCTCTCAAGGATAATCACACATTGGAGCTAGTTCCAAAGGCTAAAGCTATGAAGATTGTTCCAAATAAATGGGTGTTTAAAATAAAGAGAAATGCTGATGGTTCTCTAGCAAGGCATAAAGCTAGACTAGTAGCAAAAGGATTCAAGAAAACTCACGGCATCGATTATGAAGATACTTTCAGCCCGATTGCAAAGATGGGAACAATTAGAACCTTGATTGGAGTGAGTGCAACAAGGAGATGACAATTGTACCAACTTGACATAAAAAATGCCTTTCTCAATGGTAAAATTCAAGAAGAGGTATACATAAGTCAACCGATTGGATTTGAAGATAGAAAGCATCCAGATTTTGTTTGTAGATTGAAGAAAGCCTTGTATGGGCTAAAGCAAGCACCACGTGCTTGGAATCAAAGATTGGTGGAGTACCTCACAAAGTGTGGGTATAGTCCAAGTAATGCAGATCCCTCTCTCTACATGAAGAAAGAAGAAGGCAAGCAGGTATATATTTGCATATACGTTGATGATCTCATCATAACAGGAAGTAATGTTACAGGAATACAAGAGATCAAAGGGAAACTCAATAAGGAGTTTAAAATTTCAGATCTTGATGAGTTGAAATACTTTTTAGACATTGAGATAGTCTATGGGAAAGGTGGCATCTACTTGATGCAAAGAAAGTACTTGTTGGATGTTCTTTTCAGATTTGGAATGAGTGAATGCAAACCACTCACTCAACCTATGGACACAAATGTGAAGCTATGCTCAAATGATGGAGAGAAGTTACATGATGTAACACATACAGGAGTATTATAGGTTCATTGATCTATGCTACGATCACAAGACCATATTTTTGTTATATTGTTGGAGTTCTTTCTCAATTTACGCAAGCTCCTACAAGTGAACATTTAAATACTGCCAAACGAGTGCTAAGATATGTGAAGCACACCGTCAATCATGCATTGTTTTATAGATATGATGAAGAATTGCAGGTAAAGGCTTCAATGATGCTGATTGAGCTGGTTCGAAGGAAGATAGAAGATTCACTTCAGGTTATGTGTTCATTATAGGTAGCAAACCTATCACATGGAGCTCGAAGAAGCAACCTACTGTTGCACTATCATCGACAGAAGCTGAATATAGAGGATTAGCCTTTGCAACTTGTGAAGCTATGTGGATTAAAAAGCTCTTGGCTGATCTTGATGTGCAAGTGGAGACCATTCCAATTTATGGTGACAACATGTCAAGCATTCACTTGACAAACAATCCAATGTTTCATGCACAAAGCAAGCACATAGAAGTGCATTATCATTATGTTCGAGAAAAAGTTTTGAGCAAGGATGTGGATATAAAGTTCATTGGAACTAATGAACAGGTTGCAGACATGCTTACAAAGTCCCTAGATGCTTCTAAGCTAAAGAGGTTCAAGGACGACATCAACTTGCAGGATATGGCTGAAGGTGCAAGCTCACATGTGAGCTTGAGGGGGAGTGTTAAAAATAAAGAAGTAAGCTCGTATATATTTTTGCAAAAAGGATTTTCTTCAAGTAGAAGGAAAATAAAAAATAAAAAATAGAAGCATTTACTTCAACAAGTAGTGGAGGCCAAAAGAGAATCAAATCCAAAAACTGAACTGTAAGAGGAGTGGCTGTCCAAAGTAGTGGAGAAATGATGGAGAAGAGCTCTCAAACTCATCATGAGAGTTTTTGGTCACTTGGCTATAAAAGAGGCAAGGGAGGACACTCAAGAATAGAGGAAGAAGGCGTGGAATCCCCTTGTAGCTAGTTCATTTGGTTTGAGTCATTTCGTTCAGTTCACTCTCATAGAGTATGTCCAGCCGCACACCCATTTTTGGGTAGTCTACTTGTGAGAGTCATATCTCTCAATATATGAATCCAATTTTAGTGTTTAAACATTCCTTGGAAAGCTTATCTCAAATACTTCCCCTATCTAAAACAGTTTTGTGAGATTCTTTACGCTCTATGAGTTATTCAATTTTTAGTGAAGTCCAATTTTCAGCCTAACTGAGTGGACAGGTAACCTATTTTTGTATCAACGATTTGCCAACCCAAATCTACTCCCAATAGAGTGTTTGATAGCTCATTTTAAAGCCATAGGTGTCTAGTTTGAGTGACCAAAGTTTCAAGTTCATTGCATTTTTCAGTTGGTACCAGTTTTCATTTGAAGGTTCAGCTGTTGGCAAGAGTCTTGATCCTGAGAAGGTCTTCTACACTTTCTGCTGCGATTAAGAGAGGAATTCTCCAACATATGTGTCTATGTGTGTGTATGTGTCTATGTGTGTATGTGTATGCATGTATGTATTCATATGTGTGTGTATGCATGTGTATGTGTGTATATGCATCATTATGTGTGTATGTGTGTGTGTATGTGTGTGTGTCTATGTGTATGTGTCGCTACGCGTCTATGAGTGTGTATGTGTTTATGTGTGTGTATGTGTCTATGTGTGTGTATGTGTGTATGTGTGTATGTTTATGCATGTATGTATGCATATGTGTGTATGTGTGTGTATGCATTATGTATGCATATGTGTGTGTATGCATTATGTATGTGTATGTATGCATGTGCATTATGTATGCATGTAAGTATGCATGTATGCATATCCATATGCATTATGTATGCATATGTATGCATGTATGTGTATCTGTGTGTATGTCTCTCTATGTGTGTGTGTATGAATATATGTGTGTGTATATGTGTCTGTATGTGTGTATGCATGTGTATGTGTGTATGCATCATTATGTGTGTATGTGTCTATGTGTGTATGTGTGTGTGTCTATGTGTATGTGTGTGTATCTATAAGTGTGTATGTGTTTATGTGTGTGTATGTGTCTATGTGTGTGTATGTGTATGCATGTATGTATGCATATGTATGTGTGTATGCATGTGTATGTGTGTGTACGCATCATTATGTGTGCATCTGTCTATGTTTGTGTATGTGTGTGTATATGTGTGTGTGTATATGTGTGTGTGTGTGTGTATGTGTGTGTGTCTATGTGTATGTGTCGCTACGTGTCTATGAGTGTGTATGTGTTTATGTGTGTGTATGTGTTTATGTGTGTGTATGTGTCTATGTGTGTATATGTGTCTATGTGTGTATGTGTATGCATGTATGCATATGTGTGTGTATGTGTGTGTATGCATTATGTATGCATATGTGTGTGTATGCATTATGTACGTGTATGTATGCATGTGCATTATGTATGCATGTAAGTATGCATGTAAGTATACATGTAAGTATGCATGTATGCATATGCATATGCATTATGTATGCATATGTATGCATGTATGTGTATGTGTGTGTATGTCTCTCTATGTGTGTGTATGCATATATGTGTGTGTATATGTGTGTGTATGCATGTGTATGTGTGTGAATGCATCATTATGTGTGTATGTGTCTATGTGTGTATTTGTGTGTGTATATGTGTGTGTATGTGTGTGCATGTCTATGTGTATGTGTGTGTGTATGTGTGTGCATGTCTATGTGTATGTGTGTGTGTCTATGAATGTGTATCTGTTTATGTGTATGTATGTGTCTATGTGTGTATGTGTATGCATGTATGTATGGATATGTGTGTGTATGTGTATGTATGCATTATGTATGCATATGTGTGTGTATGCATTATGTATGTGTATGTATGCATGTGCATTATGTATGCATATGTGTGTGTATGCATGTAAGTATGTATGTATGTATGCATATGCATTATGTATGCATATGTATGAATGTATGTGTATGTGTGTGCATGTCTCTCTATGTGTGTGTATGTGTGTGTTTATGTGTGTGTGTATGTGTGTATGTGTATGTGTGTATGTGTATGTGTATATGTGTGTGCATGTGTATGCATTATGTATGTGTATGTCTGCACGTGCATTATGTATGCATATGTGTGCATATGCATATATGTGTGTACATGTATATATGTGTGTGTATGCATGTATATGCAACATTATGTGTGTATGTGTGTATATGTGTGTGTATGTGTGTGTGTGTCT